>OZ010577.1:83875361-83885361 GCA_963932145.1 Acanthosepion lycidas | reverse complement strand
CCCTACAAACAACTGCCTTTATCTAAGATGACCTCCTCCAATACCTCTCTCTGTCGCACTCTCTTTTTGTCTCTCTACGACCCTCTCACTCTTTCTTTTTTACTTTCTACGTCCCTCTCTGTTTCTGTTTCACCTCTCAGTATCTGTGATATCAAGCGTGACATACCCTATACATAGGTACATACGTATTAATATATATACAGACGTCCTTCTTCATTTTCTTCTCTGTGTCGTGTCTCTTCAGTGACAAATGAAACATAGCCTGCCTACATCTATCTATCTATCTATCTATCTATCTATCTATCTATCTATCAAGACTTATTTTTCAGTCTCTGTTACCATCATATATCTCTCTATCTTAGCATGTTTGAGCCTATCTATTTACTTGTTTGGTAATATAGGATAGTCTTCGCTTCCGGTGTTTACGAAGTAAAGAAAAATGTATTTTAAATGCAGATTTTCAAATATTCGTATACCACGATCTTCCCAGACAGTTTGGCCATTCGTGCTCTTGCAAAATATCTATCTATCTATCTATCTATCTATCTATCTATGATTACTTGAAGATAAGATAACATTTAGTATCGACTTTTATTTCATTGCATTTTATTTGCTTAATTGTTATGAGAAGACCCGGAGAATCTTTAAAAACAGATCCGAATCAGAGTATTATTCGATAATTATATTTGTATATTGATGAAATTTGCGAAAACCGAGTTGTGCGTCATATCCATCCGTCCATCTTTCAGCATGTGGATATACCGCCGATACGCATGTAAGTACCTTTTACTTTCTCTAAGAGGATGTTTCTACTGACAACTGTCATAAGTTAATACAGCAACAATGCCGAATATCTTCTTTCTTTCTTTCTTTCTTTCTTTCTTTCTTTCTTTCTTTCTTTCTTTCTCATTCCTTTGCTATCCCGGCCTCCTATCCAATCCGCCCAGCTTTAACAAAGAAAAAAAATATATGGCGTCAGACTGGCGATCGTTCTTCAAATTCATTACATTCAGTGAAGAGAAAAAGAGACAAGATCTCTAGCAAAGGAATGGCAAAAGAATTGTCAATGAAACGGTTGTTATTTTTCAACATTTTTATCTTCAGGATTTAAAAAGATGGAAATTCTTAATGAATGTTGGTGTGATGTCAGGGTTGGCTAAAGATGATTTTGAGGCTATTAAGTAAAGGGTTTTGCGCCCCCGTTCTAGACACGTGACCGACATATTTTGTTTTTATGCAGTACTTGATGGGTCGTGAATCCTAAATTGTCAGTTCCATCCATAACTTAATAATTATTTATTACAAGTAACAACGCACAATAATGTCAGTGCCGTAAATTTTTGAGTAATTCCAACATATGGATCTTGATATTAAACATCTTTACTCGGCTATTGCACGTATCTTTAGAATTGCTGAACTTATGCTAGTTGAAGGTCATATTGATTTTGTTCTTTAAGTCGTCAGTTCTTATAAATGTGGAGAAGGCTGCAATGAACTATCCACGGGGTTAATTGGAAATCACTTATTACCTGCAAAGGTATTCTATTGAACTGAGTTAAAAGATAAACTGGTAACTTCTACTCTCTGATGTTTTACTAACCGAATCGATTAGTGGCATAGAACAATTTTGTTTGTAATAAATTCATTTTATGCAAAGCGATAGTGCCACTAAGACGCAAGGTGCTGCTGGAAGTGAAAGAGAAGTAAGGGAAATAGTTTAGAAGTAACAAGAAAACCAATCCTAAACAGTGAACAAAGGATAAACCAATACTTCTGTTCAAAAGACCGGGACGGAGAGTGAACCGAACGATAGGCAAACCTATAATTTCCGATTATTTATACATCTTTTCCCTTGGTAACGGTAAGGATAATATCAACCATTTATATATATATATATATATATATATATATATATATATATATATATATTAGGTTGGTGCAAAAATAATGACGTATTAATGTCGTTTTTTGACGTATTTTTTAACGTCAAAAAACGACATTATTACGTCATTATTTTTGCACCAATCTAATATATAGTGCTGTTCGATTCACCTGATTTTTTATACTTAAAAAATTTTCGCCTATTGTTTTTGGAGTCAAATTAATTTTTTAATCTTACTAATATAAAGACCCCTTCCCGACCACTTAGTAAAATTTTTTTACTAACCCTAAGGTATTCTATTGATAATTATAATTTTGGATATAAATGAGATTTAGGGAAAAACTCTGTGCAAAAAAAAATGACTCACTTCTTTCCTGCAACTAGTAATCAATAGAAACATAACCGAACAGCTTTAAATAAAGAATAATAGAGGTATAATTTATTTATAATAGGTAATATAGTTCGAAATATTTAATAATCTATGGGTCCTCCTTTATTTTGAATAACCTTTTCAACCCTTTTTGGCATTGACTTGATTAGGTTCTCATCTCCAAGCAGTGAATTCCATTCGGATATGAAATTCACAATAAAATCCTCTTTGTTACTCAACTGCTTTCTCGAGAGCCTGTACTTTATAATGCTCCATAAATTTTCTATGGGGTTCAGGTCAGGAGATTGGGGCGGCCATGTCACAACACTCACCTGCTTCTCATCAAAGTATTCCTTCATCAATTTTGATTTTTGACAGGGAGCATTATCCTGCATAAAAATGAGCTTGGTGGGGTCGATTTGCACCCTTTCAGCAGAAGGGAGCTGACAAGACTCTAAAATTCTCTTGTACTGCTCGATCCTGAGGGTCTTTTCAATAGGTTTTAAGAAAGCAGTTCCATGAAAAGAAAAACATCCCCAGAACATTATACTGAACGGATACTTGATAGTACTTACTGCTAATTTCAAAGAGCTTTCAACAGGTCACTGTACTATGCCAAAAAACAGAAGCCAATCATGGCTGTCAGACAATTTCTGCGACCGCATCACGCCTTACATCTAGCCAATTAGTACTCCAGACTGCAACCATATGTGTGAGGCGCAGTTGAGCGGGAGACTAACAAAATTCCTTGTAACACCTAAGATGATCTGAAGGAAATGATTATGGCAGCATTCACCATATTAGACAAGGAGACCGTCCAGAAAAGTTGTAAGAAATCCCGAAGTCATCTGGATGCTGTGTTTGAAGCCAATGGCGATTTTATTGAAAAAATTTATTCTTTAGTATTTCAAGATATTTTTTGTGGAATTTTGTCAAATATATCTCTTAAAATGAGGTGTTAGGGTTATTTTAATTTTTAAGTAATTGAGATGACAATTGCACCCTGTAAGAGTGTGACTAATTGCGTCTTCCCGGGTTAACATTTCTCAGCTGACATAAGGTAGAAGGATTACATTGAATCCATAGAAAAGTTCACTGTATCGAGCGAGACAATTTCTGGAATCTATCTTGCATATCTATAAGTCAACCATTCGTCCATGCTTAGAATATTGCTGCCATATATGGTCCGGTGCCCCTGCTATTTTCTTAGAGCTCCTCGTTAAGATCCAAAGAAAAATCAGCAATATTATTGGTCCTGATCTCGCGGCTCGTGTTCAATCACATGCCCACCGCCGTAAGGTTGACTGTGCATTTTTTATAAATATTTTCATGGTAATTGTTCGGATGAGCTCTACGCTATCGTATCTAGACTGTATGAATTTAATACTAGACTGGCAGTGAGATTTCATAAATTTACAGTTGCGCAAGTTAGATGTAGCCGTAACTTCTATATTGTTACTTTCTTTCCTCGCATTTCTCGCTTGTGGAACTTCCTTCTGGCTCCATCCTTTCCAGCCAGTTTCAACCTGCAAAAATTTAAATGCAATGCCAATGGCTATCTACTGTCCTCCTGATTGCTCTTTTCTTTCTCTTCATTACGAATGTTTCTGTTCCTAATCCTTCCACAACCTGTAACTTCTTGCTTACTAGTGGCTGTACTGCCTTGCTTGGGGTGATACCAATATATATATATATATATATATATATATATATATATATATATATGTGTGTGTGTGTGTGTGTGTGTGTGTATGTATATATAAATAATTTTTAAGGAAAACGACATTCTCAAGTCCACAAGTATTATTGCTATTTTGCTGTATCGAGAGGGGACTTTCCTTCGTAAAATTTAGTTCGGAGTAGTATGGATCGTCCTCATTTCGATAATGTCATTACTTTCTCTTCGAGGTACATGTGCTAATCCTAGCTAAACAGAAATGGAAGAAGATTACATCACAGACCAGTGAAAGTAACTATCCAGTGAATGTGGGACTTTTAAAAAATATCAAATCTCTTCATTTTGTATACCAATATTTGATTGATTGCCAAAATTGAAAATGAAACAGAAAACGGAAATTTGAAAAAAAAAAACTATTCTTTTTAATTTTTTACGAGAATAAAAAGAGCAGTGATCCGAATCTGCAAAGAGAATGCTACCTCATCGATGGTGACTCGTCGGTTCGCCATTATAATCTTTCGAGCTTGCTGAATCTTCTCGTAAGTGGAGGAGGTTGACGGGCATCCTGCTTCTTCGTGCGTCACGCTTGTACGGCCACTTTTAAACTTCTTTACACATACACCCTTCTACGCGGTAGTGCACTGTCTCTGTATTGTGTTAAAAGCCTCCTATGAATTTCAATCCCTGACACACCAGAGAAATCTGATCACTGCACTTTGTTTCACCTTCGTGCACACTTCTAGCGGAGTGGCCATGTTTACATTTTAACAGTAGCAAGAAAACTTCGATCAGGTAAACACAATAGTATTAACTATTATTAGTAGGCAGTGTGGCAAACCTAAAGATATGTTATGTCGATAATGCGATTCATTTTTCACTTACTCTGGTATTAGTAGTGTAATATATTTAGTATGTTGGTACCTGAAGTGAATCAAATTTTATTGATGTTTTCTTATTGTTATGCTTAAGGATTCTAGTATTTGGAATCGTTTTATAGCTTATGTGATATAGTATTTTTGTATTATTGATAAGGGCTTTTCGGATTTCTTGTTGTGTCTTGCTGTGCAGGTTAGGGATATACAATTTTCTTTTGATAATATTCACCCAACAGAAGGCCAAAGAGCCACTCACATCATTATCAGGTCGAGGAAGCTCGGTATTCCATGACACGCTGTTTCCATCCATTGATGTCGTTCATTGCATTTGGAAGCTCATCCAGTCTGCACCCTGTGTTTTCAATCAGATGGTCAATGTACATCTTCTTTGGTTGACCTTTTGTTTTCTTCCATGGGATGGTATCCAGAGTAGAACGTCTCCAGCTAGTTCTTTGCTACGCCAACAGTGACCAAAAAATCTTAGTCTTTGTTGATTTAATGATGGGAAGTATGTTATCATAGAGCTCTTTATTTGTTGGCTGATCTTTCCAGGATTGTTTAGTGCTGCTCGAAGCATTCGTGTGGAAGCACCATCCAACCTCTTTTCCAGTTTGGCTGTTAGTGTCCAGGTTAAGGTATCATATACTACTTTACTGTAGCTCTGAAAAAGTTTCTCTTCAGTTTGTCCGGCAGATTTAATTTCCAGACTTTGTTCATATCATTAACCGCCCCACTAGGCTTTTCTTAGTCTGATATTGGCATTGTTCTCATTGGATGCAATATAGCTACCCAGATATTTGAAGTCGTCTACTTTCTTGATTTTTCTATGTTCGCACTTGTCATGTCTGACGATTTATCTTGATTCAGGGAGATGAAATCTGTTTTACCAGCATTGACCTACAGTCTATTCTCCTCGGTTACATTTTTGATGTTGTGAAGGAGTAACTTTGCGTCTTTCAGATGCTCAGCCAGTATCGATAGGTTGTCAGCATAGTCAGTATCAGTGATCTTCTCGGTTGGATAGTCAGTCAGTTAAGTGCCATAGGCGATAATGTATCTTTCGATACATGACTGACGAGGTAGATTTTTCCCGCAGTAGGCTGCCATTTTTTTCTGCGGTAGACCAGTTTCAATCCGAGGCTATAGAACCCGGTCTGTTCTGCTATTTACCCATAGCTGTAGAGAAAAGAAGACGATCCATACCTTTCCCAAGGGTATTAGCACGTAAGTGAATGTAATGGATCTGACTGGAATTCGAACTCCGCTGTTTGATTTCTCAATCAGAGTCGCTATCCATTACCGTAGCATCTGCTTTTTCGTTCAGTGGGAGTGAAGCCAAGCTGTAAGTTTTTATCTAGGGCTTTTTTCAGCACACAGTCAAGACAGATGGTGAAGAGAAAAGACGCAAGTGTGTCTCTCTAAAGGACTCCTGCTGTAATATCAAAAAATTGTGTCCCCATCAGGTGAGCATACTAGGTGATCCGCTCACGGTAGATGGTTTTGAGATATAACCGGATAAATAGTAAGTTGCGTGATATAGATTTTTTTTTCATCAGTGTTTCGTTTGGTCGCAACTAACGAATGCAGGCATGTCAGAACGTTTCAGTCTTCCAGATCGAAATTTTCATTTATGATACCTTGAGATTCACTTACGAACAGTACTTTCAGCTATGACAAATATCTTTTCTTTTTTACTGTTTGTAAAGCGATTTTTACTTTCCGGAAATAAAAGAGAATAAAATAGGGAAAATTCATCTCATTTATGTTTCCATTTTCACTTTTAATGTAAAAACATTGAGAAACCGCCATCCACACAGAAATCTTATATAAAGACGTGTTCAAATATCACCTTTCGGAACATATATATATATATATATATATATATATATATATATATATATATATATATATATATATATATATATCGAGACTTTTATCATACAGTCTCAGTTACGGTGGACTGGCCATGTCTTCAGAATGTCTGATGACAGGATACCCAAGCCAGTTAGACCAGGGCTCCAGGAATGTAGGACGCCCATGGCTAAGATTCAAAGACAAGCTGAAAATCAACTTGTCAGCAGTCAATATACCACATAACACCCTTGAGTGCTTAGCCTTGAAGCGGCCAGAATGAAGATCAACATGTTTTAGTGGACACAGCAATTTTCAATCTGCTTGTTTGAATCATCTTCAAGAAGCGAGAGCAAGATCTAAAAAGTTAGCCAATCTAACAGTGATCTCATCTCACAATCCTCACACTTGCTCCATATGTGGCCTCCTTTGTAAATCACTAGCGGGTCTTAAAGATTATCGCACAAATCTTCATAACTGAATCAATAAGCTGTCAGATCCTCATACGTCGAAACTGACGGGAGAGTCCATTATATATATTTATTAGGTTGGTGCAAAAATGATGATCTAATAATGTCGTTTTTTGACGTTAAAAATACGTCAAAAAACGACATTATTACGTCATTATTTTTGCACCAACCTAATATATATATATATATGTCATAAATTTCAGTTACGTATGAAACAACGAAATCACGTATTGAAACACCGCAATCGTCTCAGTTTAATATGAAAGAAGATTAAACGTGAAAATACAAAAAAAGAAAAGAAAGAAAAAACAAGAAAAGAAAGAAAAATAGCTAACAAAAGAAATCAGTGGCTTAGGAAGGAAGAGAAAGGCTAATTTGAATAAAACTAATGAAAGATTAAAAGAACGAAATCTTTTGTGAGAAAAATATTTCCTCATGAGGGGGCGGTGAAAATTCTCCGTCAAAACCATTTCCTAACAACAATATCTACATAAAAGCAGAATTGTTTTTGAAACGATTAAAAAAAAAACTTCAGAAACAATGTGCTAAGTGTCCTGAACTGTGAGGTAAATGTAGAGAATTATGTACGTTTCAGGGCTCTTGATCATTCTTTTTAGTCAGACTGAGAACTTTTCAGTACCCCCTGGTACAAACGAAAAAAAGAATGAAGAAAAGAAAGGATAGGAGATTGAAAAAAGAAATGAAAGAAAAAATGATTTCAGAAAGTAAATTATTAAGAACGAAAGAAAGAAAAAAAGAAAGAGAGAAAGAAACGATAAGTCAAAGAAAAATGATTGAGAAAAGGAAAAATATTTAAAATTTAAAAAGGAAGAAAAAATCCATTGAACGAGAGAAAAGGAAGATGGAAAGAAAACATGATTTAGAATGATGTGAAGAAGCATTTGTAACAATTTCCTCGACAATAAATCTTCTTTCTTTCTTTCTTTTTTTCTTTCTTTCTTTCTTTCTTTCTTTGTTTCTTTGTTTCTTTCTTTGTTTCTTTGTTTGTTTCTTTCTTTCTTTTTATTTTTGTTTTCATTATTCCCATTAACGTTTTTGTACCATTTCTACATTTTTCTAATGAAATATAAGATACAAATATAGAGATATACTAAAGCATTGTTGTCATTGTTGTCTGCCGTAAAAAAATATGAAATGCATACATGCATTATTATCAACGATGTGAAGAAGAAGAAGAAGAAGAAGAAGAAGAAGAAGAAGAAGAAGAAGAAGGAGAAGAAGAAGAAGAATTGTGACATGATCATTTGACTGTTCAGCATGAGGCTTCCAGTTTTGGGGCGAACCACCGGCGGTGACGTCATTTGTTAATCGACTCAAGCATCACAGTTGTCATTAGCAAAGTTACTTGTTTGGCTCCAGGTGAAAGCTATACTGTAACTGGGTGGAGCCAATGACATTGTCTTCGGAAAGCGAGAGACAATCGCTCACGTCCCTATCTAGACATCTCTAACGGATCTAGGGTGACATTTTGTAACATAAGTGCGTCAGCGCGCGCATACAAATACACATGCAGGCGAGTGCACACACACACACGCACACACTCACTCACTACCGGCTTGCTTTGAGGTATATGTTTTTCGTTCGTATTTGAATGTCATCTAAGGAAATTAATCATTTCGTTGAGAAATATTACTTTAGGTCAAAAGTCATATCTAGGATACTTTCTATCTGAAGAGGTGGTTAATAAACACTATCTATCAATCTATCAGACCTGCTTGGGGGTTACGATACTGGAAGGTTCCCTTACGGCGCCATTGATCAATATCCGAGCCTGACGAAAAGCCATTATGTCGTTGTTTCTTCTAGGAAGTCAGTTACTTGATTTCCATACTGCAAAACAATCTTCTTATTCAGCCAACAGTCAGCACATTCATATAAAACTCGTGGGAGTAGATAGATTCGCCTACCACCCGGTTCACACTCCTTACCGGTCTTTTGGACAGGGTTAGTGGGTTTTTTGTTTCTTGAATAGGATTAGATTTCCGGTTCCTTCTAAAGTCTCCTCATTCTCTTTCACTCCCAGTAATTCCTTGCGTCTTGCGTCTTAGTGGCATTATCACCTTGCTTGGGATGAAACGATTTCAAAAAATATCTACATGGTCCATCTATTTCTCGTTTCAAATGTTTCTAAATATCATCAGAGCTGCTTCGACTTGAAGGCACAATGCAAATCAGTATAATATATTTCCTCCAGTATAGCTGATCGTTTTCAAGAATGCCCACATGATCAGGACTATTTGTGTTTCTTAAACACACAGAGCCTGTGGTTTATACTGAATGTTTAGTTAGAGTTCAAGTAGAGATTTTCCAAGAGTAGCTTAAATGTGGCACTAGGCCGAAAGTATGGGGCACCCAGTGAGGATCGAACTCACTACAAATTAGAGTTCAAGTATATGCTCCACCAGGGCCACATATGATTTTGAATTCAAATTTGTTTTTCTGTACTGGTTCCCAAGGAATAATGATTGAAAGCGAAAATTTAAATTAAAAACAGAAATGTTTTTGTTATATAGGAATAAAGTCTCGCTGCCGTCACTTGAATTTGAACATAGATCGCCATTGAGCAAAGACAGGCGATCCCATTATTGAATTAAGTAGACCACGTGACCATAGAGGAAACGCATATATGTAGGAAGTAGCTGACGACGAATGATCGTTATTTCTAGTCTATCCTCTATACTACACGGATTGCTATATTCTAGTCTATCCTCAATATTATTCGGATCGCTATACTCTACTCTATTCACTACACTATTTCTTTATACAAATTACTGTTCGGGCAAATACTATTAGTGCGAGATTATTCGAAGGTGTTTGACATCAGTATTGTTCAACTGCCTACTATAGTTGTAT
>OZ010577.1:83860361-83870361 GCA_963932145.1 Acanthosepion lycidas | reverse complement strand
GGGAATATACTTATACACAGATCAAATCTCTTAGTTCTCAAAAAGTTCCAATTTTATCCTTTTTCTTTTGTGTTGTGCCCCTTCAGGACATAGGCCAGCATGGCTCTCCACGTGTCTCTTGATGTTTGAATTTTTATCTTTACTTAAAAGTTTATACTACTCAAACACTCTCACTTCTTATTCTTTAAGTAATGTATCCCTTCAAACATAGGCGATTATGGTTCTCCACAGCTTCCCCTTTCTTGTTGATCTAAGCACCATTTACCAACCCATTGTCACCGTTCTGTCATCCATTCACTGAAACTTCTGTGGCCATTTACACGTTTTTTCCCTTTGTCCCTCTTTCTTTTAATATGTCTTGTGAGTTAAATTTTCCAAGCCATCTGTCCTCATAATGTATCCTAGCATTTTCAACGCTCTCTTTCCGAAATTAAGTATAAGTTTCCATTAAAAAAACAAAAACACAAATTCCCTCGTTGTATACATTTTCTGTCCATAGTATTCTCAGCATCCGTCTGTAGATCCACATCACTGTCGCTTCGATTTTCTTATATACATTATTCACATTTCTCGGGGAGTCACACGTCCTATTTTATAATTCTAAGTCAGTTTGTGGCATTTACTTATCTGAAAGAGGTTCTCTCTGTCTTCACAGTGACAGCATCTATTATTCTACAGTGCTTGTTTGTAATATAATACTGTGTGTATAAGACGCAGGTTAAATGGATTTATTTGTTTAGCGTTGAGATAATATCGATCTAATAATGTATTAAAAGAAAGGGAAATAAATCTTTCATAATTTTTCTCGTATAGTTTCGTACTTTTTCCGGAGTTTTTTGAGTCTAGATATCTACGTGTGTTTGGAAATCATTCAACGGTAAGAATATTATTTAATTTACGACAGAATGATGTATAATTTCACAATAAAATTAAACAAACATATTCATAATTATTTAATTTTATTTCAGTTTGTTTTCTCAATGCGTATTGGCGATTTAGTTGTCTTATACCCCAAGAGTCATTATCTTGGTTTTCGTAATGATTACGAACGACACAAGTAAACAAAATGTCTCGTTCTTTTTTCTCATTTTTCTCTTTATTTTTCACAAGTTTTGGTCATTTTCTTTGCACTAAAATCAAGCGCGTTTTATACATGAAATAACCTCGTTTCATTGGAATTTATCTTCTTATTTAACTTCGTCTTATACTTCCCACTGATCTATACACAAAGGATTACTACACTTATTCTGGAATGGTGTTAATCGGGATTATATTTTTCTCTTTAAATGTTCTTTTTGCAATCATGTCCATGTCACTTCGTCTGGGATTCATTTCTTGAAATCTTCATGAAGTCATTTTTCTTCTTTAGCTCTCTCGTTATCTGGTTTGGTTTTTGTTCAACTTCCGCTTCCGGTTTTCATACTCAATTCCACAGTACTTTAAATCATGTAGTCAATACAATCCCTAATACAGAGAAGACGACTTCTGTTCCTTTTCTATCATCATAAAGACGACTTTTGTTTCTTTTCTTTCCTCATTCTTATCTTTGTAGTGTATGTTTTCATGTATCGTCATCCAGCTCGTCATTCTTGCATTTAAATTTCACTGATATTCTCTCGTCCAGTTTAGGAAAATCTCGGATGTCTTACAATGGATATTACCATTGTGTTTATACTTTTGTAAAAGCATAAACACAAGGCAAAGGGAATATTTATTTGAATAAACACAGTGGGAAAAGGGCATATTTAACATTTTAGGAACATTTCTCAAATAATATGCGCAGTATTTAGTTTGTAATTAGATAGTCTCAGGATTACAGTATGTTTTAACTTTGTTCAAATATTTGTCAAGTTTTGATCGTTTTCAAATGAAACTCCCGTATGTTTAATCATTTATTTTTAGATGATCAGTTTTGGATAAGTGTTTTTTCTTCGTTTTTCTACAAGAATCATTGGAGCCTTGTTGAAATGAATGCTACAAGTGACACACATCTTTAACTTGACACACTTAAAAAATGACCTATATTAAGTGGCTTAGTCAAATTTACACTATCTGTTGTCATATTTTTCCTGCTTTTTGGATTCTGAGTCAACTACGAACGAGGCTAAGAAAAAAAAAAGATACCTAAGTAACGTAAGTGTACGTTGAAAAATATTAAAGCAATTTAAATCTGCAAAATGCAAGATTTGGGGTAATATATTTAAAACCTACTCAATTTCTTTAATACATTAAATTGATGATTACCCGCTTTTGGCGCCATACGCCGGGTACCGAATATCAACTTTCGATATAAATTTAATGTATTTAGTAGAAAATCATGATCTAGACTTATCTTATGTTGTTTTATCTTGGGGCTATTAAATCTCTTTTAACCATTCAAAATCTCCAAAATAAATCTCAATGGATGCTCTTTTCAGGAAATCTGGCTCTTCAATACTGACTAAGGTTTCTAGATCTAAAACCCTTTATTTTTTCTAAAATTAAAAATGTGAAATATTTGTTTTAATCTTCCTATTAAATTACAAAGATTCCAAATACAATTCCAGATTCATAACTGAGCTGAAAATCACCCACGAGTCTAAAAACGATTTTTTTTTTTTAAATCCACAAATATCTGCTTGGTGCTAATATGCGATCTTACTGTTTTAATAACATTTCTCTTTTGTTTCGTCTCTTCAGATCCTTGTTTGTTTTAGTTTTAGATACTTCTCGTACGTTTTCATTCTATTTCATTGATTTTTTTTTTATATTCCGAAGCATTACATCGTTGAATTTCTTTTTATTTTATTCCCGTGTTCTTTTGCGCATCACCAAAATAAACATTTCTGAATTTGTTTCTTCATTAATTAATTGTGGTAAAACAATAATTCTTCTTGTACGTGCCTTGTTACTCCCCGGTCTTCTGAACACTTGTTTTCTATTTAGGACTGAGTTTCCGGTTTCTTCTAAAGTATTCTCATTCTCTTTCACTCCCAGTAACTGCTTGCGTCGTAGTGGCATTATCGCTTCACTTGGGGCTGAATTGATTAAAAAAAAAGAAATTTAGGAGGTGGGTGATTATGACTCTCCATAATTTCCTTAAATTTGTAGCTCTTTATAACGTTTTTTTTTTAACTATACTCTTTCTTTGTTTTTCTATTATTTTACACAAGTTCGTTACATAGGTTACTCGATGTTTCCTTTTGTCTCTAATATGTCTTGTGAGTGTAAGTTTTTACAAGCATTCTTTCCTCATTATGGACCCTAGAAATTTCAATTGATTCTTTCTGTTTATAAGCGTCCCTTTTGTTTGCATTTTCTTTAAAACTTCCTCGTTGCTCAAATTCTCCTTCTATGGTATTCTTAGTATTAGAATCACACCTATGTTGCTTCAAGTTTCCTACACATCTATGACGACATTTTTCAGCATTGATTGCCATATACGATAACTGATACTGTATGGCAATTGAGCACTCTTTTCTTTCTTAAACTATAGCTACTGCAAGGAAAAAGGAAAAAGTAGATTTAACAGAAACAAGACAAGATTTAGTCGGGACCATCACAACAAAATGGACTATCTATTCGCCACTACTTTTCGTAATAGCAGCGATACAGCTCGATTTGATCATGAATAATTTTAAAGGCAGACAAAGTTTTAACAATGCACGAGAAAGAATCAACAATTTCATACATGTAAATGAAATTATATTATATGCTATAAATAAAAATGAACTGGAAACTGAAAAAAAAGTTAAAAAGGAACTGGAAACTAAAATTTTTTTTTAAAAAAGGAACTGGAAACTAAAAACAGTTAAAAAATGAACAGGAACTAAAAAATAACAGTTAAAAATGGACTGGGAACAAAAAACAGTTAAAAAGGAACTGGAAACTAAAAATTTTTTTTAAAAAAGGAACTGGAAACTAAAAACAGTTAAAAAATGAACAGGAACTAAAAAATAACAGTTAAACATGGACTTGGAACAAAAAACAGTTAAAAAGGAACTGGAAACTAAAAAAAAATTTTTTTTAAAAAGGAACTGGAAACTAAAAACAGTTAAAAAATGAACAGGAACTAAAAAATAACAGTTAAAAATGGACTGGGAACAAAAAAACAGTTAAAAAGGAACTGGAAACTAAAAAAAAGTCAAAAAATGAACAGAAAACTAAAAAAGCTGTTAAAATTAAATTAAAACTAAAAAAACACTTAAAAAATGAACTGGAAAGTAAGAAACAGTCGGCATTTTCAGCTAAACAATTGGAATGCAGTTCAGACTCAAGATATGTGGGTGATATATTGGGATAGATAGGCTAAAGTTTCCAACTGTTTTTTATCACATATGTGTTGATGCAAGTTCATTATATGTCAAAATAAATTCGAAAGAAAAACATTTTTCTTTTCGTTAACTTCAGGATGAATTCCAATCGAAAATCAACACCTTTCAGAATTGTAATAAAGACTTTATCTGTCATTAAATTTCAAACATAGATAAGTTCGTCTCTTGTCTGGTACACGCATCTCCCCGGTCTTTTAAACAGGGGAAGATGTTTTTCCCTTGTTTAGGGTTGGGTTTCTGGTTTCTTTTAAAGTATTCTCATTCTCTTTCACTCTCATTAGTCCTTTGCGTCTTGGTAACATTATCGCCTTCCTTGGGATGAATTGATTAAAAAACATTCCTTTACAGTTGAGTTGAACACTGCATTAATCGACCACTCAGTTGAAACTTGAAGAATTATAAAGTGAGATCTTCCATGTACGGTATACCATCAAAACAATGTTTTATCATTTGTAGTTTTTAGTAAATGTTGTTTATTTTACCATAACTCCTACCCCCAGTTCCACCATTCATTCACACAGGCTGGTTAGGTAGTTGGCCTTCTGTCTCCCACTGTCCCTTTTGTCTTCGATATGTTCTTTTAGTGTCAAATTCGCCCAGGTTTTCTTCATTATGTGTCCAAGAAATTTCATCTGCCTCTTTCTGATTCTCAGTATGAGTCCTTTTTATTTCCATTGTCCTTAAGACTTCTTGAACATGGTTTTGTAACCTAGGGAAGGATACTGAATAGAATAATCACACGAAGGTTGGTAATGAACGATAATACTTAGGACAAGAACAATATATATAAGATTCGCCAGCGGCGCTTAGAAGTAGTAGTAAACGGCTAGAAGTGAGTCAAGTGAATTCCACAATGAATTCCCAACTACATGACATCTACCAACCGCCCCACGCAGTCAGATGTGGCACAAAGGCCAAATTTAATGTGGGGTATCCGAGCCCGTAAGCTCGACCAAATATTAACCATAGACCCCGTATAAAACGGATTCGGGTTGCTGGTTCCCGAGATGAGAATCTGCCCTTCGATATAGCCTCGTCTGGGTATCCTCTCTGCCCGGAGGCAGAGAGTTTATCCAGTACAGCTTATCCAGTACAGATGAATCTCCAACTGTAGGATATCTAACAACCGCCCCACAAGGCCAAAAATTACCCGTAGACCCCGTATTTCCGAACCAAAACAACTAGCGAACACCAGCTGTGAAAGAAGAAGGCAACGTTATAATTGAATCGACACCATCGTCCAAGACTATCCCCACAAGGCGGGGATATGCAACACG
The DNA here is from genome assembly GCA_963932145.1 of Acanthosepion lycidas. Classification (NCBI taxonomy): domain Eukaryota; kingdom Metazoa; phylum Mollusca; class Cephalopoda; order Sepiida; family Sepiidae; genus Acanthosepion; species Acanthosepion lycidas. The sequence goes on along the minus strand of OZ010577.1, from coordinate 83,864,771 downwards.
AGTTCTTATTTCAGTTGGGTTCGTTATATTCACTTACACGCAAACATCCTTGGGGAAAGTTATGTATCCACTTCTTCTCGCCAAAAGCTATGGAAAGACCTGTATTACCTAATTTGTTATTATCTAAAAAAATCTTCCTAGAATCTAAAAAACATTTACTGGCTTTAAATAATCTGTAAACGGTTGATAATCCGTAGAAAATGAATGAGTGAATCAATCAATCAAAATAAGGTGAATTTGCTTGGTTCAAAATTAAACTAGAAGATGAAAAAAAATGAATAGAATATTTAAGAAAATATATAATACCAAGTGATGAATATGTTTTGAAAAGGAATTTGGAATCTGAGAGAGAAATACATTCATTTTGATACAAGTTTCGTTTCTCCTCTTACAGTTCTAACATTTGAGGCCTTCCTTATCAATGAACTCTCGTAGCACTAAACTGAGACCAGTTTGTAATTTTAAAAAGAAATAAATTTAATGTATTTTGATACTAGTTCCGTTATTCTATGTGGTCTGAATCTTGATTTAAATCATTGGAGGACTTATTATCAATCAACCATTATGGCACTAAATTGCGACTATGTTGAAAAATATACTTGTCATTTTAAAGAGAAATAAATTTAATTTATTTTGATGCCAGTTTCATTTCTACTCTCTCACTTATAGCATTGGAGGCTATACTTAATCACCCCTTGTAGCACTAAATCGTGACTAGTTTGAAATATATACTTGTAATTTTAAAGAGAAATAAATTTAATTTATTTTGATACCATTTTCGTTATTCCATCAGTTCTCACACTTGTTTTATAACATTGGAGGCTTTACTTATCAATCAACCATCATAGCACTAAATTGTAACCAGGTTGAAATATATATTTGTCATTTTAAAGAGAAATTAATTTATTTTGAATCCAGTGTCATAATTTTTATCTGTTCTTGTTTTATAGCATTGGAGGCCTTACTTATCAATCAATCCTCGTTTCAGTTTTGCTTTCAAATGAAAAAACAGGGTCAGTAGAAAGAATTCAAGCAACCAAATAAATAATTTTTGTTTATTTTTTTTTCAGCTCATGTTCTTCAGAGCTTGGGGTGTATTTTTTTAACTTCTGTTAATATTTTTCAATTCATCGATTTAGGTATTTTCTTCTTTCTACATGAGTTCTCCAAATGGTATATAGGAAGAAACTTCCTACATACCATTTGGTCCTTCTCGACCGTGTTGGCGTAGCCGATGAAGAGACTGAACTTATAAAATAACGAGAAGATACCTTACTATAGAGCAATGTTTATCAAGGTAGTATTACAGACTATTACTGCTGTAGTGCGTTTGATCATCACTAGGTGTCCTATAACCCTGACCATGTGCCATAATAAACTGACTTTAATAAATACCAAGAAAGGCACATTTCCATGTGTAGCAAGCTAGACTAACAGACCATTAATACTTTAGTGACTATCCGTGATATAGTATTCGATGATAAATAGGTGCACATTTGGAAATGGACGTGGGAAGGATGAGGCTAGATGGAAAGCAATTTATCTCTTCAAAAGTTAAAGAGGACAGAAGCTTCGCAAGTATCTAAGCACAAAAAAGGGGTGAAATGTTGAGAACGCGAGATCGGGTACCGTTGAATTTATTTCGCCTACCCTGAAGTGTAACCGTACCCTGATTTGACAACACCTAACCTAAGGGAATTTGTTGTATTTTCTGTTAGTTTTAATCTCAGAACGTTATGCCTGTTCATATATATCTTCTAATAAATGTTTCAATTCTTCATTTTTTTCAATTAATTTCTTCATCATTGTTTTGGTGATTAAATCCATAATTTTTAGCTGTGAAAATGAACCCTTCGCTAACAATAAAGATTCTGTCATACACTATACACAACCGCTTTCTCCTATCGTTGTTTAGAAAGTGGCTTTGAGCAAATGAAGCTTGGGGGTCTTAGCAAGTATCAGCCTTCTTAGAAAATCGTGAACTGGCGCCACAGAATCACTGCGATAGAGCAGTGAGGAGCTTGCTATATTTCGTCTGTAAGAGAGGAGTTGCAGGGTGGAAAATAATTTATCACCCGCAAGGACGCGGAGACGTTTTGAGACTTATCGAGACTGGAAAGTGAGAACTAGGCAGCTCCTGCTAAGATATGGTAGGAGTACCCCATTTTAGGTTTAATCTAGATCTTATAAAGGTAGCGGATAAGACGAGCAGTCAGATCGCTTCAGTGAACGGACCATTTTTTAATTAATATCACAAAGTTATGTAAGGAGTTTATCATAACAATCTTCCTTCAATCTTCTTATTCATTCGAAAGTATTTGAAAAAATACTATAATCTCACAAAATTCTTCAGTAAGGGGAAAGAGCGAGGCCATTCAGAGTTATTGAAAATAGTTTGAATACTAAGAAGTGTGATTGGGTATTAAAAAAAATTGTTGTCACTTAATCCGCAGTGTAAGTCACCAGCGACTACTTATGTGACTACTCAATGAGAATAACAACAAAGATAATACATTCTTTATATTATGTGACTGGAAGATTTCAGAACCCCCCCAACGCCCCCCAAGCCCCCCCCCCAAGGCCCCCAAGCCCCCCCCCCAACAAAAAACAAAAACAATACAAAACAGCAAAGAATGAGCCTCAAAGAAAGAGAGAAACAGTTGCGAATTCACCTGCAGTGGGAAAGTCTGCATTTAAATTATAGTTAAAAGCAAATAAAAAAATGTACGTTTGTTTTATCCATTTAACTGTTTGAAAAAAGAAAATCATTGCGAAATAAATAATTTCACAACACTCGAATTATTTTTATATAAATAAATAAACCAGCCTATAAGTAAAATAAAAATATAATTGGCCTCATGGTCTCTAGAGCTAGAAATTATTTTAATGAATATTTATTTTTTATTTTCCTCCATATGTTGTCATACGATTAACAGTATTATTATACGTTTAACGGCATTATTATAAGATTAATGGCAGCGGTAATTGAAATTCCTATAACGGTTCAATTTCAGTAAATTTAGGATAATAATAGGAACGATTTGTCGATTTTCCGGCAAACGAAGGTCGATCTCTTTAGTTCGGAAAAAAAAAAAATTACGAATGCATTGATCATCTCCTGGGCTACCGAAAAACTGCAAAATTTTTCATATCGTTAATAAATGGTTCATCCAAGCCAAGATCAATTTACCATTATAGTTACTACTATTACTGCGACTACAGAATCACAAATAAAGAACTGTACCAAGTAAAAAACCCTCACTACTTGAGAACTTTTAACAGCAGCAACAACTAAAATGGATAGCAGATGAAACTCGAACAGAAAATAATAACATAACTAAGATGCTGACATTCCACACTACTTCAAACAAAAGATTAGGAAGGAAACTCAAATCAATACTGGAAAGAACGATAACAGCTATTGGGCTTGAAAAACCTATTTTCCTAGAAATTTTCTTTATAAGAAAAGTTTTATAAATTTTAACCGACAGTTGGAGTGGCTGCTCGGTCAATGAATGTTAAATGCTTGATATTACTACGAGGGCCCGCTGAAAAATTCATAGGCTGACGAATAAACTCTCGTGGAATATGACCAAATGTGGTCTATTTTTCAACATAGTTCCTCTTGTGGTCCACACACTTCTTCCATCGGTGCTGTATTGCTTGGATCTCATTGGTGAAGAAGCTTTTATCCTGTTGGTCAAACATTCATCAACTGCCGATATGACATCATCACTACGATACTGCCAACCAAGTGTTTTTTTCGTGTTGGGAAACAGATGATAATCAAATTTGGCCAAATCAAATTAATAGCAGGTGATTAATAAGTTTAAAGTCACAGCAGCCATTGAAACCAAGAAATTGCCTGCTGGAATATTGTTCAGAGGAACCAAAACTCCTTTCGTTAGTTTTTCTGAGAATTTGGTCTTGATAGTCTTTCATAACTGCCTCAGCAAGTTGATATAGTACACTCCATTGATGTTTTGGCCCTTTTAAGATAGTCAATAAACATAATGCCTTTTGCATCCCAAAAAACTGAGGCCATCACCTTCCAAGCAGATGAAACGACCATAGCTTTCTTTGGAGGAGATGAGAAGGGGTGATTCCAACTTAGTGTTCGTCTCTGGCTCAAAAGTGATGAGGTCAAAACTCATTCTGGATAAGGAAACGTTCAATCAAAACAAATGTATCTGCTTCAAACAATGTCATATTTACCTGGGATGTGATCAGTCTGGTGCGCTTTTGATCAAGTGTCAGAAGACGTGGCACCCACCTTTGTTACATGCAGAATATTCTAAACTCTCTCACGGGATATGTTAATAGCATTAGGTATTAGATTTATAGTCAGTATCCTGTCATCCATCACCATGTGGTGAATACAATGTTTTCATTGGTGGTGGCACATGCAGG
>OZ010577.1:83692861-83850361 GCA_963932145.1 Acanthosepion lycidas | reverse complement strand
ATAGTTATTGTAAATTGGTAGAAATTGTAAATTGGTAGAAATGATTAGTAACAGTGGTGGGAGAATGATGAAACCATGAATGTAGTTATAGTGGTGGTAGCTAAAGACTGGTTGTTGGTGATTTATTTTATTTTATTTTGTTATATGTATTAATTTATTTTGGTATAAATCCTGATAATAGGTATTCTGTGTAAAATTATGGTAGTTGAAGATTGCTATAATATTTTAATTTTTAATTTACAAAAATATTATTGTTTATTATATTAAAGCTCGCTATTTCTTTGTTTATTTGTGACTGTGTATATGTGGCTGGTAGAAATTTCAGTTTGTAATCCTTATTGGTTATTTTTATGGTGGTATTAAATATGCTGGGAGAGGGGGTAGTATACGTTAATAATTATGGCAGGATTATATGGTAACGTTAGAAATGGCGTGATAGTAATATGTAAGGTGGATGGTGGCAATAATAATATAAGTGGTTAATATTTATTGTAAATTGTTAGTAGTGATTAGTATTGTTGGTGGGAGAATAATAAAACCTATAAATGTAATTATTGTGGTGCTAACTTGAACTAAAGGGTGGTTGTTGGTGTTTTATTTTATTTTATATTTATTTGTTTATTTTTATTTATTATGAAAACTGCCCACATATGTTTATATATGTATGAGTCCCGACGGACGACCAAGTATGTATATGTGTCTGCATACATCGATGTTTGCGTTAGTACGATGAAAAAACGACGAAGTTTCCCCCACCACTTCCACAATAACAACAATACACGCAATCTACATAAACCCAAATTTTAAAAAAAATTAATCAGTTTGTCTGACGATCGCTAAAGCGTGAAATCCAGGGTCACAAACTCACATCTATCCAACCATATATGTTAGCTCTATCTCTGATATTGAGCGCTTTCTAATAAGTACCGCGCATATAATATATAAATAATTATACATATATATATATATATATATATTTATTTATATTTATATACAGACACTTTTCACACACACACACACACACACACACACACACACACACACACACACACACACACATATATATATATATATATATAACTGTAGTCAAGTTTTGTAGAAATGCATTTATCATTCACGGCGAAATTTAATTGTTCATGAAATAAATAATTAAAAAAACTGGGCGTGTTCTTTTCTCGAATCAACCATTCAAGAATAGAAGACAGCTTTGTTTTACACTATTAGCCTATCAGCAAACAGTAACGTATGAATCCAAAGAACAGAAATACTAAATCGCTTCTAAGAAATGTCTGTCCGCGACGAAAAGTGGCATTAAGGAAGTAATTAAATTTTGGCAAAGAGAAAAATTAATTTACACATATTTAATGTGTCATAGTGTCATATTTTTAAGGTGTATTTTAAGAATACAAAACCACGTATCACGAACACTTGTAACAAGGGCGATATGCATAGACACCAGGGGACTTGGTGTTATTTGTAAACTCATTATTTTATTTATAATATATTTTCGCATCAGTATTGCGGAAGTTCAAGCGATATAATGTTTACGTAATAGCAGTTGCCTTTTCAATATTCTTACTGCTGTTGGGATCCGTCTACTCAGGCTTATCTTGTTATCCGAGTGTCGGGATTTTAAACATTTAACAACAGCAACACATCTTTTAAATGAAACATGAAAAAGGTTATTAGCTGAAAGAAAAGTACGGGTGGAATACCAGTTGAAATAACATTTATATATTCATTTCAGAAATATACATTAACAATAAAATGCTCAATTTTACTTGCAATGAAGTTTGTTTTATAAAGTAATTAAGTGTTCGTTGTGTGCTGAGAAATGTGTGGGTAGACTTATTTTATGATTTGTCAGCTTAATGTGTTTGTGAGTTCGTAGCAAAAGCTTAGTCGGCGGTTGCTGGTTAGTCTCCTCTATTGTGTGCGTTTGTGTGGGTGCGTGCGTGTGTGCGCACGTGTATATAAAACTGGCATGTGAAATTGTTTTGAGCCTCGAGAAACAGTAAGCTTCTATTTTTATATACGTAAGGAGGATCCGAAATTTAATGTCACATAGGGGTGTGAACTTTTTGAATACAAGGTTTTCATCAGTTAGAAAATAATTTCGCTCTGGCTCGCGAAAATCTTGTTTTGCAGGAGTGGTGAAAGGAGTTATTATTGTTATTTTCTAAATGGTTCAAAAATAACACGTGGTAGGACTTCAGCTATGTCCGGAAGTATTTTGGCAGTATTTGCCCGAGCAAATATTGTTTATCAAACAAACCTTTTGGTGGAATTATATTGGTTGATAAATATAGTTCCTATACTTGCTGTTATTTTTATAATAAACGTCATTTATTCACTGTGTGTTCACAGTTATAATAACTGGTGGCTTACACCGAAGATCAAGTGACAGCAAGACGACTCAGTACTGCAGTATTATCTTTAATATTCTAACTGCCAATTAATTTAACATCATGATGATTGATCCACGGATGTCCAGTTCTGCCAGCATTTTCGCTAGGATTTTTGGAACCGCTCTAATTTTTTACTTTTAATAAAGTTCACCTAACACAAGGCTCATTAGCTACTCAAGTTAAATATCAACTGAATAATGCGGGTCTTACGAGCGATATTACTTTGAAACACAGGTTCTCGTACGGCCATCAGAATTAAGCAACATCGAGCCTGGTCATAACCTAGATGCGTGACCGCTTGGGAATATCAGGTGCTATAAGCTTGGATGTGCAGATGGCCTATTTGTAATCGTACAACACCCTCCCTGGTCGTCCAAGACTTCTAATACCGCGGTTGGTCGCTGAAGTGACCGCTTCAATCCAGAGCTAACCTTATCCCACGTTGTGATTTAAGGTTGATCATAAGGCAGCCAAGATCGAATCGTCGCAGGTATCTTCGTGTTGGTCTGGTCCATGCAGGGCGATACCATACAGTGAAAAAAATAACACTCGAACAAATTGAACAGAAGTAAATACTATTTTTATATTAGTACTTCGTACAATAATTGGTTTATATCAGAGTTTATCAGCCCAACCCACTTCTAAATCGGAAGTGATATTATCTTTGTTGACTTGGCAAGTTTAGTTTGCTGCTTTGGTAAAGTTTGGCACAAGGATGAGGTCAGAGGCTTTCGTCGGTAGATAATCACCTGGGCCTCTCTCCTGTCTCTAGTCTCATCTCCGTCTTTTCTGCCCCTCTTCTTTCTTCTGCCTAATTCGCTTCGCGCATTCGTAATTATGGACATTCGCCCGAAACTGGCGAAGTAAGAAATTCGATAATTTTGGGGAATTCCCTTCTTCCACTCTCTCATATTATTACCTCCCACTAGATCTCCTTAGTGAGCGCGGGTGGCTTATTCACCTCCCACTGGTATTCCAACTCAACTTTCGACCAGCATATCAACTCCAAATTCATTGTTCACGAAAAATGAAATTTTCACTTTACAGCTTGCATTTTCAGCTGCGTAGAACACATGTTAATCATCATTGTCCCCTAAGTTTCGGTCACTTTTCCATTGTTCAAAATGCTCAACATACAATTCAAGTCGTTTACGTGTGAATTAAATCCTCAATTCTTCCCACAGGTTTTCGGTATTAACCCTTCTCGTTTCAATGTCTATCAGTACATGACAGTTTCTTATGATTTAACAAAATTTTACCGTGGCAACGAGAAATAGTATCACATATTGGATAACGGCTCAAAATTGGAAATCGGTGAGCCGAGTTTCAATTCCAGTCGGGTTCGTTATATTTACTTTTGCACAAATGCCCCTGGGAAAGGTATGAATCCACCTGTTCTCCCACAAGCTATGGGTTAATTAGTAGTACTTGTATCAGTAAATCATTATTATCTTTAAAAAATCTTACAATCTAAAATATTTTCTGGTTTTAAATAACCGGCAAAAGGTTGATAATCCGTAAAAAACAAATCAATCAATCAAAACATGAATGAGGCAGCTGATATGAATGGAAGAGAAGAAAGCAAAACTGTCGTCATTTTTTTTATTTGTCCTGCTTTTCATTTTTTGTCAATCTTAATCTAATCTTAATCATCATCTGAAAACTTTTCTTTGTTTACGATAACTGGATCAAGCCTGATAGCCTGGATTGTGTGATCTGTTTGAATCATAAAGTCCCAGATAAATTTATGCTTTTTTTTATTTTTATATACTTATTTTTTTTTAAATTTTATTCTGCAGGCCAAACATAGTAGTTTTCCCAGTCTTGTCATCAAGAAGGTGGACGCTTCACCCCGATAAAACCATTTCGACCTGTTTTGTGAAAATGTGCGAATTATTAAACGCATTATCCTCGCATTCCAATCAATGTAGGAACAGACATGAGCTTTACATTGTCAAATCCTAGTCTTTTACGCAGTTCCCAAAAGATTAGTTTCTTTGTTTCTGATGGAAATTTCGTTTGCACTTTGTGTAAAATACAAATAAGTAAATAACTGCTAGCCTAGAGAACGGAAAACGTAAAGATACTTTAGACTAGGAAATTCAAACATGGCCGTCCCCCCCAAGCAATAAGGCACAATCTATTCATCTAAAAAAGCAAAACAAAAACCTAGTGGCTGTTACTATTCTAAGAAAGTGCTACAGGGTAAAGAAAAAAAAAAAATGGTTACAGATCTGAACCCTGTCAGGCAATCAAAAATCGTGGAATAAAACGTTAACAGTGGTTCCCATTATTGATGGAGTTTTTTTTTTTTTTTAAATATTCCAAAAAGGCTGAGAATAAATAGGCGTCCAGAGAAGAACTCAATCTATTCAAACAACATGAAGAAAAGCAAATTCTATGTTAAGGCCCCTGATCCCATGTACGCTTGGAAGCACTGCTTTAAACATGGTCATGTGCCACATTCCGTCAGAGCGAAAATTCAGCTTAATCCATTACAGCTTTATTGAAATCTGCAAAAATACTCAGGAGACAGGATATCACTTAATTGCAGCGATAGCTCTGGCGTGTTGAAGATAAATTCTACTGCAGTTCAAGATGGCCAAAAAAGACTGGGTCAAAAATTTGGAACATATACCTGTTGATTATCTAAATTGCATACCCAACCTCAAGTGGAATTCTTATATACGATTGATCGCTAACGTTGCAGGTAAAATGATTGGGTCCCTGTAGCGCTCCACTAAGTACCTGGCTCCTCATGCTATCTTCTCCCTTCATAAGAGCCAGACCAGACTGAAAATGGCGTACTGCTGTCATATTTTGGCGGGAGCTGCCCAGTTAATACTTTCCAATCTCGATAGAGTTCAAAAGGCGTCTTAGAGTTCATGTTGGAGAAGAATTATTTTCCACCCTTCAACCTCTCTCAGAGGCACGATGTGGCGTGCCTCTTACTACTCTATTGCTATTTCCATGGAAAGTGCTCGGATGAACTACATTCCTTGGTTCTGCCAGGTTTAACCTTCACGGCTAGGACTCTCCATGCAACCTTTATTATCCACATTCCACCCAACAGCTTCTTTCCGCGAATCACTTCTCTGTGGAACAGATTCCCAAGAGGATGTTTCCCCTGATCATTACAGCCTTAAACTGTTCAAATCTAGAGTTAACCGTCACCTTCCCCTTCTTTCTAAACAAAAAAAGATTGCCCAGCATTTACTGTCATATTGGAGCATAGATATCACATAACAGTTTCTGTTTAGTACTCTTTTCTTTGTTTCTAACGAAGTTTTACTCTTTCTTAGTACTCTGCTTGACTTTTGGAAAGCATCTTTGACTATCCCAATGCACCTTCGGATTTCATGGTGAATTTTTGGTCAAGAAATAGTAAAGAAAATCTTTTCATGCTTTTTAAACCACTTCATCAAATATTCATAATAATTGAAAATTATAAACGAACAATATTAGCCTCGAATTACCACTAAAATTGTCACTTGTCGTGTCTTTCACGATGATGTATGCGCCATTTCAATCCGTTATTGATTTCAACTGTAAGCGGGGACGTCTTCATTTTGAATTCATAATTTTCACAGTTTCAGAAACGGGAAATAAATTGGCTGAAAGATAGAAAATGATAAATTGTGAAAAAGAGACAGACAGGGAAAAGAATAAAAAAGCGAGAGAGAATGTGTACTTATGTCTGTGTATATGCCTGTGTGTATACATGTGTGAGAGGTATGTGTCTGTGAGTGCATGCAAGTGGGCCTATGTGAGTGTATGGGTATATGTTATACATATCCTGTGTCCGTTTGCGTGTATGTTTTTTGTGTGTATGTCTCTCTGGTGTGTATGTTTCATTGTGGGATCTATGTATGTATGTTTCTTTGTTCATGTTTCTTGGTGTGTATATGTGTTTTTCATAGTGTTTCTATATGTTTCTTCGTTTGTATGTTTCTTTCTGTGTATATGTATATGTTTCATTATGTGTCTATGTATATATGTTTCATTGCGTGTGTATATATATATATTTTCTCTGGGTGTATTTTCTCTGTGTGTATGTGTTTTTTTTATTGTGTGCATGTATGTTTATTTGTGCGTATGTTTGTCTTTGTATAAGTTTTATTGTGTGCATGTATATATGTTTGTTTGTTCTCTGGGTGTATGTTTCTCTGTCCGTATGTTTGTTTTTCATTGTGTGCATGTATGTTTCTTTGTGCGTATGTTTCTTTGTATATATGTGTGTATGTTTCATTGAATGTATATATGTATATTTTTGCGTATGTTTCTCTGCGTGTATGTTTCTTTGTGCGTATGTTTCTTTGTGTGTAATTCGGTATATTTCGTTGTGTGTATGTGTGTTTTTGACTGTGCATATATATGCATTTATACTTCTTTGTACATGTTTACTTGTGTGTATGTTTCTTGTGTGCATGTCTATATATTGATGTGTGCGTATATACAAGAATAGCCTGGAAAGTACGGATTATTACGAATTATCCTTAGACAAGGAGGAAAGTCCATCTGAATTGTCGGAAGAAAAGTACAAGCAATATGGTGTAATTTTTCGATATTCTGATGTCATCATCAGAGTAGGTAGAGACAATTGGTGAGTTTAGTAGAACTACTGAGTGATGTGACGTAAGCAAAGAGTGTTGTGACGTAAGTGAGGTGTGAATTATTTTCATATATATTTAAGGATACAGGTTCTTAAGTTATATTCGTTTTTATTTATTGATGGTTGTTTTTTTTGTGTGAGTATTGCTAGTATTTGGGCATTGTTTGTGAGTAATGTTTGTATATATGTGTATATGTATGCATACATCTTGATATATTTATAATTATCAACAATATCAACTCTGAATATATGTGTATAGATATGACTCCATAATTATTATAGGGCATCTGTCAAAAGTCTGTTGGTTTAACCATTTCTAAAACGATAACAGATGCCTTTTTTCTCACGTTTTTGCACTGTATAGCAAATGAATGAATCATAGGCACTTAACAGTCGCGCTAAGCCATTCAGAAAGCATGCATATTTCATATTTTAAACAGTGGATCTCATCATGACAGCAAGAAGGCTGATAGCAAAATGAAACACAATAAATACGACCAGATGAAGAAGCACAGACACTCACGCGCATGCGCACATTTAAGCACATTACTATAATAACTTATTTTCAAGATGGGATTCCCACCATCAAGTGTTTTGTACCTTTTAACGTTCAATCATTTTCAATGTGACCAAATTCTGTATACGTTTCTGTTTTTTTTTTTTGCTCCTGAAATATATTTTTTATTTTCCTTTACACGAATTTAAAAAAAAATTCAATGATTCTCCACTCTCCTGAATCTATTTAAACTCATGTATAATTTAGTTCAGAATGTGAAATTGCTCTCTGGTAAATCCAGTCATTCAGGCTGGTTGCCTCTACGTCACCGAAGAGAATACTGTACTTTAAATCAATTAACTAAACTCCTTAAACCTGTAGTCAGTGTCGTAATTGCAAACGTCACTGAATTATTTGTTTGAAAGGCTAAATCTAATCTTGTTGGCTAACCGTAGCGGTTTAGGCGTGTAAATGTTGTTTGAATGAGTCAATATAAGAATAATTGATCTTATAAAACAATCGTGAACGATGTATCTATTTTTCGATTTACGGTTTCTGTACGTCTTTTCTGTGAAAGTGCTTGGTTTAATGTATTCCATATTCTAATCTTTCGTTGATAAATAAATGCCTTTCAAATTTTATTTTAATTTAATCTCGACGACAGAAGTCTTTGTGAACTTTGTTTCGTTCCCTTGAGCGAGATTTCTGTTTTAATTTGATTTGTTTGTTTAATGGCATATCAACAACTAATGGGTCATTTAACACCGAAATTTAATTTTCTTGAGAGCTTTGAAGTAATAAAAATATTATATATCTTATTCTGCTTTCACAAATGAATACATGATAGATGATACTCAGCGTTTATGCATATACATGTTTGTGTAGACATAGTTACTAGAGATGATGGTATCTGTGCTTCATGTGGCAGTTCAAGAAATTGTAGGATATTATATGGATTAATGTCATAAAAGAGTTCTTTCATACTGGGTGGTTGGTTGATTTCAGTTAGCGGCAAATCAATCTCTATGAGCTAGTTAATGCTAAAATCTAAATATTAAAAAATACAATTTTATGGCTTCAACTAAATATATTTTGAACGCAATTGTATGGCTTCTACTACAGATAAAATGTATTGTTGATAATTCTATTATAAAATATATTGCTGGTCATTTTGCTTTAAGTATGTATTGCTTGTATTTTTACTATAAAAGTGTATTTTATGCTTTCATAGTGTTTTGCTTTTGTTTGGAGATTCATTATTTGCCCATAGCTGGGACCCTAACAGGTGCTACCACCCCATGTTAAGGTGGGTCTAGGAACAACTGCAATTAAGAGGTGGTTCTACGCTCCTCAAAACCTCCACTCTCCCGATCAGAGGACTTGCTGCCGGATGTATTTTATCGTCATACCCAAGATTAAAGACTTTCAAAGAAAATTATCTGAACACTAGAGATTAATTTCCGTGTCAGTTTATAAATACCAACTACCATTTCCCTTATTTACATCATTTAGTATTGTTACTTGTTTGACTAATAGCTTCATTTGATTTTTTGTGGTCAATGTACTAACTGTAGTAGAATATCCTCATTTTATTTATATTCATTCGTAACCACCGATCAAAAAAAGTATGGCTGGTATTAAGATGTCACAATGTGTTATAAGTAGAAATATATAATTGATACGGAATTCTTATAAGCCTATAATTAATAACAGATTTTTTTCAGAAGCCTATAATTAATATCGAATTTTAATTTTTATAATTATAATGAGCATCTTTCTTTTTCTTTATGTGCCATGACACCTCAGGACGTAGGAGATCATGGCTCTCCACAATTTCCTGTACTTTGTAGTTATTAATATATTTTGTCTTTTGCGATCCATTTACTCGAGCTCTTACTGTTATACGTTGATTCCTTCTGTCCCTCTTTGCCTTCAGTTTGTCCTGTGGGTATCAGATTTTTCTAGCCATTTTCCCTCATTATGTGCCCTAGAAATTTCAACTGTCACTTCTTGATGTTAAGTATAAGTTTCATTTTTGTTTCCATTTTCTATAAAACTTCGTCGCTATTCCCATGTTTGATCCATGTTATCCTCAGCATCCCTCTGTAGAACTATGTTTCTGTCGCTTCAAGTCTCTTCTTCATCTTTGAGGAGATTGTCCACCATTCACTGCCATATAGGAGGACATTTACTCGAGCTAACCGAGTAGGTTATACGTTGTTATCTTCTTTCCCTTTTCCCTTCAATCTGTCCTACGAGTATCAGATTTTCCTAGCCATCTTTCTTCGTTATTGTTATGGTCCGATTCCTTGTACCACGGTGATAGTCCAAGGTAGAACCAATAAAGAAGAACTCGAACACAGGTATGGAATAACACAGATATATTACAAACAGGAATATATAGAGAGAAGTAGAAGTGTTAGTACGAACAATCAGGTTTAGTAGAGAGAACAATGTAGTCTCGACCAATATCACTGCAGTCTTGCAGTAATTGTCTGAACGCGACTCTTGACTCGACTTGAACTACTCACTCGAACTACTGACTGACTATATTTAGTCACCCCCCCACGTGGGCATCATGTGGCACAAGGCCGGTTTAATGTGGGATCTCCGAGCCCGTGGGCTCTGCCAAAAATATGCCCATTAAACCCGTATAAACAGGTTCAGGGTCGGTTTACCTCCCCGAAAGAGAATCCACCCTTCGGCGTAGCCTCCTTCGGGTTCCTCTCTGCCCGAAGGTAGAGAGTTCAATCGATCAGTAAGGCGAATTACTGACTGACTCCTTGCCTACTCCTGAGTCACAATATTTATTATGGAATATTCCATTATTATTATTATGGTTAAGATCCCATAACAATTATATATCCTAGAAATTTCAATTGTCTCTTCTTGACCTAAAGTATAAGTTTACTTTTTTTCCCATTTTCTCTAAAACTTTGTAGTTGGTCCCATATTCTGTCCATGATATCCTAAACATCCCTCCGTAGAACCCCATTTCTGTTGCTTCAAGTCTCTTCTTCATCTCTGAGGAGATTGTCCACCATTCAGTGCCATATAGGAGAACAGATATCAAGTAATAGTTCACTACTCTTTTCTTTGTTTCCAAGGATTTTTATCCGTTTCTTAATACTCTATTTAGCTTTTGGAAGGCTTCTTTCGCATCCCCAATGAACTTTCGAAATTCAGTGCCTCACTTTCCGTCCGCTATTAAAAACAATTCATATGATGAGAATTAATGGGTTAATAACGAGCTATTTTCGTTAAACATTTCATTTTAACTTTTCCTTTGTCCCTCTTTCTTTCATGTATCACTGTCTTTTGTCGAACCCATTAAACATGTACATCTACTAATCACTAAACGAGTTTTTCGTATCCATCTCTAACCCTGTTTCTCGTACTAATCTATAAACATGTTTTAACATATTAAAAATATTAATATCTGTTAATATTTTTTACTACTTTTTATTGTAATGTGTTGACCATGTTTATTTTATACATTCATTAAGTTAGCATTGCATCATTGTTGCAGAAATATAGAAACAGACCCGGACGAAATTCGAAATCTGATCTCGCGTGCCATGTCATAGCGTATAACTGATTAAGCTGTAGACGCTAGACTAATTTAAATTTAATTATATCACTTCATTCTTATCCCATTGTATCTTTTTATTGTAGGCTGTTTCATTATTTCTAACCATTGATAATTATGTAGAAGAATAAGCTGAATGATAAGAATTAATCATATCAGGTAGAGATTTTAGGCAATAGAAATGTGATTCTACAGAAGGATGCTAAGAATACCACAGACTGAACATGTGACCAACCGCAAAATAATAGAGAAAATTGAAAGAAAAATGGCGCTTATATTCAATATCAAAAGGGAAAGTTGAAAATTCTTGGGTACGTAATGAGGAAAGAAGGCGTAGAAAATTTGTCACGCACAGGATATACTGAAAGCAAGGGAGACACAAAAAAAGAAGCCTACTGAACGATCTTGTGTAAACGGTTCGCAGAACAGTGATTAAAAGAGATAACGAAAAGAGAAAATTAATAAAGAGCTACAAAGAACAGGAACTGTTGGAGAGCCATGATCGCCCACATCCTGAAGGTACACGGCACGCAGAAGAACTTAAAAGTATTATTTCTAATATTACTACCAGATGTAAAAAAAGAAGTAGAATAAATGAATGAAATGAAAAAAGATAAGTCAAAATTAGTAAAAAAAAAAAAACAGTGTTTCACCTAAGAAATTGCAACAGTTTAAGACTATTACATCTGTTTCTATTACTTGGAGTAAACAAGCAATGGAAATAAAGTGAAAGAAAAAATATACAATAATGAATAATGCAATGTCTCATCTAAGAATATCAAAGAATTTAAGATGACTTCTAGATAAAAAAAACAGCAAAAATCAGATGAAAAAATAGAAACAATTCGAATAATGTGAATTCCTCTTGTAAGACATTGTCTAAAATCATTCCAATTCTTGCATCCTTTTGACGGCCCTTGCGATATATATTTTATTAATGTCTTCTAATCTTGGTCTTTATAAAACCCAGTTGTGTATAGTACAAAAGTTAAGTTGGTTATTAAAGTTAACTTAGTTTGGTAAAAGATCAATGAAGTAGCTTGTGAGGATCGAAATCACTATGTAACGGGTGTCCTAAACAGCAGGCGCCAAACTATCCATCATAGTGCAAGCAAAGTGCCCCAAACAAGAATATAGAAGTCTATTTCGTGGATGTCATATTAATCGTGAAAAGGCTGGAAAAAAACTTGGCTAAAATCTTATTTTCTAAAATCTTATTGAGCAATAACAACACACCTCATCTTATTCTCATAATACCTCATCTTATTCTCATAACATCTCATCTTATTCTCATAACATCTCATCTTATTCCAATAACACCTCATCTTATTCTCATAACATCTCATTTTATTCTCATAACACCTCATCTTATTCTCATAACATCTCATCTTATTCTCATAACACCTCATCTTATTCTCATAACATCTCCTCTTATTCTCATAACATCTCATCTTATTCTCATAACATCTCATCTTATTCTCATAACACCTCATCTTATTCTCATAACCTCATCTTATTCTCATAACACCTCATCTTATTCTCATAACATCTCCTCTTATTCTCATAACATCTCATCTTATTCTCATAACATCTCTTATTCTCATAACATCTCATCTTATTCTCATAACGCCTCATCTTATTCTCATAACATCTCCTCTTATTCTCATAACACTTCATCTTATTCTCATAACATCTCCTCTTATTCTCATAACACCTCATCTTATTCTCATAACATCTCATCTTATTCTCATAACATCTCATCTTATTCTCATAACACCTCATCTTATTCTCATAACATCTCATCTAATTCTCATAACACCTCATCTTATTCTTATTCAGTATAACATTAAGATGTTCAATTTCCTTACGATCAACATGCAATTCTTCATTTGTTTTTTCTTCAATACCTTAGAGTCACGTTGTATTTTATACAGTGACTAGTCGGCCACCAGCCTGTCTACAGTCGACGTGGACACATATGTAATGAGTGGACCTTAGTTACAGTTTCTGGTACGGCGCGCATAATCTGACTCTAATTATCAGTTTTTAACAAGGTACCCTTAAACCCTCGGTCACGATAACTGGTGACATTTTTGCTGCCATAGCCATCAAACAGTTTCACCTACTCAAATTCAGTCACAAGACTTTCAGGCAGTTCTTAACGTCTCCCCAGACCGATATTATGAAGAGGTCGTCTCCCTGAAAAATCGACCATACTAAGATTCGAACTCGTGGACAGAATGCTAGCGCTCTACCCACTAGGCCACACACCTACAAGAGTATTGTAGATATCTAATTTTGAAGATGGATGATATGTTTGTCATAGAGAAACTGTTACTTGTTTTGCAAGCCAGTGATAGTAAGTTCTATCTTCCTTGGGTGATTCCTTATTTAGATCTTCTGCCATTTCAGAAGAAAGAGGTTAAATAAATAATGTTTAAAGACGGTGAATATTGTCGATACTTTTGATCAGTTATTATATTCCCTACAAAAGAAACGAGCAATTGCTCATTGTTTCGGTAAATGCCTATTTTTAGTCCGTTTGCTGAGCATCATTTGAAAGAAAACAAAATATATGATTGTCAGAGAGAAGGCCAGCCCAAGATGCGAGCTACAAATTAAAGACCCCAAAATTTAGTAAGTACAGAAAATTAAAATTTGGGAAAGGTTTCGAGAGAAGACAAAAAATGTAACGGAGAAGGCGCGTTGGAATAGAGGAAGATGTCTTCGAAAAGGGAAACAAAATATTACGAAATAGGCTAATTTCGTTAGAAACAAAGAAATGGGTGCTGAACCTCATTGTATTAGGTTGGTGCAAAAATAATATCGTTTTCTCACATAGTAACATATGTGAGAAAACGACATTATTTTTGCACCAACCTAATAATATCAATCATCCTATATAATTGACAGTTTCATCACAGATGGAGAGGAGACTTGACACAACAGAGATTTGGTTCTATAGAAGGATGCCGAGAATACCCTGGACGGTCTACATGCGAGCAACGAGGAATTTTAAAGGAAAATAAGAACAAAAAGCGCATTTATTCTTAAGAATCACAAATTTCACATTTTCGGAATACAAAACGACGAATGAAGGATTGAAGACTTTGACACTCACAAGACATATTTAAAGCAAAATGTATAGAGCAAACTCTCTAACGACCTTGAGTAAATGGATGACAGAACAGGGACGGGGAGGGATAGTAAGGAGACAAACGTTGCTTAGAGCTACAAAGTATAGGAAGATGTGGAGAGCCATGACAATCTATATAGTAAGAAACGGAGCATAAAAGAAGACTTACTGATCTCATTTTTTTTCTGTTCAATATTAATCCTAATAAATATTTTCATCGATTTAACTGTGTTTTTTTTTTTAGATACAGTCGTCTCTCGATATTTGTGTGGGATTGCTTTTCGCAAAACCCACGGATACCATACACGCGGATGATCAAGTGAAAAACGCTTAATATTTGCATCCAGTTCACGCTCCTCCCCGAACTTTTGAACATTTGTTCTTCGTTTAGGATTAGGTTTCCGGTTCTTTCTAAAGTCTACTTCAAATCAAATGTCTCCGCCTGAACTCTGACATTTTATTTGCTATTTATTTACTTTTTATTTTAACCTTCAATAGGAGTAGATAGGTTCGCCTTTCGCCCGATTCACACACCTCTTTGGTCTTTTGAACAAGTGTAGAGGTTTATACCTTGTTTCCTGTTTAGAATTGAGTTTCCGCTTCCTTCTAAAGTCTTTTTCATTCTCTTTCACTTCTAGCTCCTTGCGTATTAGTGGTGTTATCCCCTTGCTTAGGGTGAATTGATTAAAAACCTTAATTAACCTACGCACATCTCCTATATTTGTTATAAGTAGTTATACTTTAGGTAATATCAAACAATTTTAATGGGAAGTCAAAACGTACGGAGAAAAAGCACTTGTATAAAAGTAAATTTGATCATAAAATGCTTGTCATTAGCGGGTAGAAAGAGTGTAGAAAATTTTGATATAAAAGTTCTTTGTATAAACTTTATTGCAAAGGTATTTATGAAACGCGATAGTGTGAAGAGTTGTTGACTTGTAAACAAAAAAAAATAATAATTGGCATTAGGAGTTTTTAAGTTCACAGATAGTGACACCTATCAGAGAGGTGAAATTTAAATTTTTATTATTGCATTATTGCAAAATTTTAACACATCAGCAGATAGCTATTAATGTCAGCAAGTGAGCACAAATAGTTACTAATTTAAAAAATTATTAGGTTGGTGCAAAAATAATATCGTTTTTTGACGTTAAAAAAATACGTCAAAAAACGATATTATTTTTGCACGAACCTAATAGTAATTAATGTATAATATCATCTGTAACTACAGGTACAAAAATGTCGTTTTTGATAAAAGTTAGATGATAACCATAAATACATAAAAAAAAAATCCTTTTTCCACAATATCACTATTTGTGCTATATTATAATGCTTATTACTTAAACAATAATAATAATAATAATAATATTTTTTTAAAACGTTAAAGTATATTTAATCAAATCTCCCTAATAGCTGTCGCGATCTGTTGAAACACTTCATCTAGTAAATACATTTTATGTAGTTATTTAATAAAGAAATTTCCATTTTAAATTCTAGAGAAAAATATTTTTTAACAACACAAGTTACTAAAAATATCGGCTTCTGAAGAGAAACTGATGATTTAAAATGGCGACAGTCTACAACAGCATATGATTTCGTTCGCGTAATGATTGTCGCGCGGTAGATTTAAATTCTACTTTTAGAACATTTCTCAAATTTGTTTTGCAAATACGAGGTTGATCAAAAAGTATCGGGACTGGTGCTATAAAAAGAAAACAACAACACATATCAGTCCGGCATTTAATCTCCTCGGAAGTAGTCTTCTTCTGAATCCACACATTTTATCCAGAGCCGTTTCCATTGATAGATGAATTCCGTCAACTTTTTTTTTTACGGGCAGTGAGCAGCTGCCTCCTCACGTTCTATTGGATTTCAGCGACGTCACAAAATCTTGTTCCTTTCAAGTTGGATTTGATTTGTAAGGAATAAAAAATCACAATCAGCGAGATCAGTGAATATGGTGGTTGTCGGACATGGAGAATGTTGTGTTCGGATAAAACTGCTGCCCTTTCAAAAACTTCTATAAAACAACGGAGGTGAACCATATAACTTAGTGTATATCGACGACAGAGTTCAAGTGTATATATATATATATATATATATATATATATATATATATATATATATATAGATAATAAAAAGGCTTAAACACTAATATTCCATGGTTTAGTGTTTAAGCCTTTTTATTACATCCTTACTCTGTCCTGGACATTGAGTTCTACCTGGATTCTATCCTCTTGGGTTTCTTTTTTATACAAATATGTATGTATGTATGTAGGTATGTATGTATGTATGTATGTAGGTATGTATGTATGTATATATATATATATATTAGATATATGATTGCATGTGTATGTGCATATTTACCACTAATATGATATCTCTCTCTCTATATATATATATATGTATGTATTGTGTATTTAGGAAGCAATCCCTCATTTATACATGTTTCATTAAAAACGACAGACAAAATACTGCGATTAACCTATTTATTTAATTTTTATTGTGTACGGACAAGTGATTTATTTTCTGGAAACAAAGTTTGTAGAAACGGTCCAAGTGTTTTGCCATTCCAAGCGCTTTCGGCTATACTTTTAGCCATTATCAAGGATGATTTTATTTTTACTTTTTAACTGGGTGCGTGGGTTGCGTATATATTTCCAGGGTTATAGGGATGTTTTATTTTCCGAACACAGCACATTGTGGTCGTGTTCGTACTTAATATTGTTCAGTGTTGGCGTTTTCTTTTTTTATTATTAAGGCTTCCATTATTTTAAATCTTTTTTACATGCGGATGAGGTTATAATACTTTATTTTCTACTAGTATGATCCGGATGGAGTCTGGTAAGTTTGTGTGTGTGTTTCAATGTGTTCTAATGGAGCTGTGGTCGGATAGGTGTAACGTAAGGCGTCTGGATAGGCAAGTAGTCGTGTGACCGATGTAATTATTTATGAATTCGGTTTGAACAGGAACAGAGTTACTTAAGGGGCATTTTAACTTGTAAATAATGTTCGTTCTTATACTATATGGCTATACATGTGAAAAAAGAATATATATATATATATATATATATATATATATATATATATATATATATATATATATATATATAAGGAAAGGACAGTCAGATTAATAATCCACAGTTATCTAGCATTTATTTTTTTTAAAGTGTTCGATACAAAGTAGAGCTTAATATTATAATATTATTATTTAAAAATATGTTTTCATCACGTCACGGGAATTACTATGTTTCGGAACTAAAAATTGAAATTAAAATTAAACTTTTTGTTCCATTTTAAAACGATGTTATATAACTTCAGAAAAAATAACTTACTTTATAAGCAAAGTAGTATTAAATTTAAGACTTTAAGTTGGAGAGGGAATGAGATTTAAAAATTGTAAATAGGTGTTGTTCATTTTGATAAAACAGGAAACAGGTTTAATCTAAGATGTAAAATGAAAAATGCAGGTTAAAGATTTGGTGTGGGTATGTGATTTTTGCTTGTCGATTCTGTGTTGCGATGAAAACATTCTTAAATAATAATATTATAACATTATATATATATATATATATATATATATATAAAACGATGTAATAAATGTATAATTTTAAAGAATGTTATTCCGTATACACCAATCCTATACTCCGGTGTATATATATATATATATATATATATATATATATATATATATATATATATATATATATGTATGTATGTATGTATGTATATATTAGGTTGGTGCAAAAATAATGACGTTTTTTGACGTTAAAAAATAATTTTTGCACCAACCTAATATATATATATATATATATATATATATATATATATATATATATATATATATATATATATATATATATATATATATATATAAATGTGTGTGTGTTCCTTTTCATTCTACCTTTCGTCTCGGTTTCGCACCTGCATTCGTAGCCATTTACTTCCTTTTGGTTTTCTTCTCATCAATCTTATTCTTGTCGCTTCCTCTTTCAGTGTTTCTAGCCTATCTGATACACTGTTCTTCATAGCCTATTCAAAACATTTCCCTATCTGTATCGACTTAATATGCTCTCTCCTTCGTTCTCTTCGTTTCTTGCAACGATTACCATTTCTCCCTTATTTCCCCCCTCAATTTAATTTCACCCCTTTTTACTGCGCATTCTCCTCACCTCGTTTCTCGTCAGCCCTATCTGTCTCTTCGAAAACCACTTCAACGGTTCTTCTATTGGCAGTGGTCACATGACCAGGCATTAAACGCGGCAATGACAGGCTTAAGTGTGGGATTATCGCTACTTAATGCGCGTCGCCCGATTTCCTCACCCGTCCGCTCAAAAAGGCATAAATAAACCGGTGCAAAATACACTAACAATTCAAAACGACAACCCTTTCCGATCAACCCATGACTCTCATATTTCAACACTTTCACTCCAATGACCGAACATTCTACCGACCTCTTATATTAATTATTCTTCATGTTTCTTTTCTTCTCGATTTTTTCTTGGTCTTTTTCTTACACTTGTAGACTTTCCTTTTACTTTTCTTTCTCTCTCCCCATCCCTTTTAAAGGTATCTATTTCTTTTCGTCTCCCTTACCTTTTATTTTATTTTTTCTATCTTTATTTAATTTCTCCCGTCCCCTCTTTCTCAAACATATTATCTTTCTTTCTTTCTTTCTTTCTTTCTTTCTTTCTTTCTTTCTTTCTTTCTTTCTTTCTTTGACACCTTTTTTTCTGTATCTCTTTCCTATACTTCCTTTACCTGATTTTTCCTCTTTTTTCCAGTTTATTTTACTCCTTTCCTCTGTCCGACACGGTCTAAGAAATAATGAATGGGGTGCAGTAATTTGGTGTGGTTAGGGGCTGAAACACATTTTCTCTCCTTTTTAAAATTTATTATTATTATTATTATTATTATTATTATTATTATTATTCCATGAACTTCTGTAAGTTTGTAATCTTTTTTCGTCATAAAAACCTTTTCGGGCAGCTGGTGTTAACGATAGGCTGAGAGCGAAAGAAATGAAAAACGTTGGAGACAAAAACAGAAATGCAGGGAGGGTGGGAAATAAAGCATGGGGTAAAAAATATGGAGAAAAGATGAGGGTGAAAAAGAAAAGCGAAAGAGAGAGAAGGTAAAAATAGAAGAAAGAAGCAGATAAAAATAAAGTGGGGAAGAGAACAGGCGGAAAAAAAAAAATCTGAAGATACATTTCGAAGAGAAGTTAGCAAAAATAAATATTAAAAAAAAACGAAATGTTAAAAAAAAAGAAAAATGCAAAAAGAAAGAAGCAAAGAAAAATGAGAGGAAAAAATAAACCAAAGAAAGAAAAAATATCTTAAAATAGTGAAATATAAATATTTTAATATGAATTCTCTATCGAATATAACAACAAAAATGCTAATAATCTCTACACCACAAAATGAAAACGACAGATTATATGAAAAAATAAAAGAGTAACTATTTACATTATTCAGACTATTGCCCTCATCTTTGTCACCATATTTATTACAACGTTTCGACCGTTGTACGCTCCGGCCTTCTTCAGAAACGACAAAGGTGAGGACAATAGTCCGAATAATGTAAATAGTATACATAATGCCTCATCTCAGAAATATAGACAGATAATAAAGGATTAAGTATGAAAAATCACCAGGGAATGTGTTCAAACGAGTATCGTCCTGGGTATGACGATAAACTACATCCAGCAGCAAAGCCTCTGATAGGGAGATTGGAAGTTTTGAGGAGCATGGAACCATCTCTTAATTGCTGTTGTTCTAAGGTTCACTTTGACCCGGGGTGATAGCACCTGTTAGGGTCCCAGCTACGGGAAAATAGTAAACCCCCAAGCAAAAACAAGACCCAATGAAAGTATAAAAACACATTTTTTATAATAAAAAGTATCAGCAATACACTTTTAATAAAAAAATTATCAACAATGCCTATTTATAGTAGAATTACCAACATGAAAAACTCTTTCATGAAATTAATCCTTATACCCTACAATTTCTTAATTCGTATTCGAATATCTAACTTCAACAAAACTACAACATAAAACACATATCACCGCCTCTAGTAATTATGTCCATACAAACATGTATATGCACAGAAGCTGTGTATTATCTACCTTGTATTCAATTGTGAAAGCAGAATAATATATATCATATGCAAAAAAACAAGAAGAGGTCGGCTGAAGAATTGATACCATTCAAACAACAGAATTAGTGTATCGATAAACGTACATAATAATAGTAGCAATCATAAATGTCATAATAGTTGCAATACAAGAAATATATTGTCCAAAACGCCAATGGCAGTGATGATTGCAATATGTAAAATATAGCAGCTAAAATAGTCATAAAATATAATGGCCCATTAGAAGTGTAATGTAGGGGAAAAACATTCGTGTCGAATATCATTGGTTTTGAGTTTATTTATCACTGAGTGGGTCTGAAAAAAAAAACGGTTTTAAGTGAGACTTGACTGTCGATATAAATCAAATGAGCAAGATTGTTTAAAAAATGTGATAATTCTGATTCTATGATAAATACGCTTAAGAGGAACAAAATTATTGACGATAGAAGCAAAGCATATCCCTTAAATCACAGGGATGACAAGTTCGTTTATAATATTATTATCGCTTATAAAGTCTTCTTTATTAATATCAATATTATCATCATCGTTAGTCTTATCATCCTCATTATAAATAATTATTAACAATGCAGCCATTATAATCACCGTAATAATCATTATCACAATAATCAACGCTGACAACATTAATAACACAGCTGAGATGAAATGCTATTACTAATAATGATGATAATAATTAGAATAACAGCAGGAGCCCTCTAGTGTTTACATACAAATGTCTGAAATAATGCTGATAATAATACTAATAACACGGTGGTCTGGAAAGAAGCCAGAATTGACGGATGTGATCGCGTCCGGTGACAACGTGTAAACGCGTTGCTACGGCGTCAAATCTCGCCTCTTCCTCCAATTTCCCTGCTCCATCATGAGCCAAAGCATCTTTTACTTTTCGCTTTCAGCTATTGTAGAGAATGACTCCCCACATCATTAACAGTTTCGCTCTCGTCCAGGCTAATAATTTTGTAGAATGGAAAATTTATGATTTTTACCACTTCCGAACGATTCATCGTCAAATTATGTCCGCAAACCATTAGCGGGTGTTTAATACCAGGAGTATGGGAGACCCAAGGTGTACACCTTTCGAAGGTTTAGGAAAGAGCTTGGAAGCAATTTGCAACTTCCATTTTGATGCTTTGAAGTTTTAATGGACAAGAGCAATCAAATTGAGTGTTGTTCAAGGTCGATTTTAGAAGTAACTAGAAAAGGCACCCACATGTTTGTCCCGTTTACGCAGCCGAGAATTTAAGAAAAAACAAAGATAAGGTTTTTTTCAATTTTTATCCTCTGTAATGTAAAATTGATACACGGTTAATTTGAATTCAAAATAAACAAAACAAAGACAAAAGAAATAGAATCAGTTTAAATAATAGGCAGTAGAGTATGTTCGGATCGTTCACTTGTACAATGAAAGCGGAAACTCCAGTGTCCAGGAGAATTATATTTTGCAACTCACGAAGAATCGTGTTTTTTTTGTTTTTTTTTTGACCACTAAAAGCTTTATCTACCAAATGTTGGCGTGATGACATGAACCTGGTCAGAATATCTGTGCTTTATCTTATGTTTTATTTTTTTTTTATATATATAGAAAGGATTATCCATTTGTGCAATTGGAGAGTTACTGTTTCAAACGGAAAATCACAGCCTGAAAGCGAATTACACTTTGAGTTAAAAATCAAATGCAGATCAAATAGGGATCAGAATCCGACAGGAAGATAAAATAAAGAACAAATAGGAAATGTTTATCAATCTAACATGTTTCACTTTGATTAAAGCTTCGTTAGAGATTGTGATGACAGAAATAAAAAGACAGAACTTTGGTATTTTCAATAATGCACATGATACATGGCTGACCAATGAGTCTCGACTCAAAACAAAACTGAAAATACCAAAATTCTTTCTTTTTGTTTGTTTCATCACAGTTTTCTGACAAAGCTTTAATGAAAGTGAATCATGTTAGATTGATAAACGTTTTGTATTTTCTCTTGTGACAAATTACATTTTGTAACATGCAAAAACTAGTGTTTGATTAGGACTAAAAAAAATGTTATCTGATAAATACTGGCAGGATTATTTAAACCCGGTCAGAATTTTTATACATTTCTTATGTTGATTATTCACACGTTATAACGGGTGGATTTTACAAGTATTTGATTGATAGTCGCCTTTTTTAATACGGTATTTCAATTCAGTTGGTTAACATATAGAAAGTAGCCTATCCAACTCTGCAACGACCCTATATGTTCTCTCTAAATAATTAAGCAGTGAAACCTGTAAGTGTTCCTCTAAAACAGTACGAAACAGACACAGAAACGATCATTTTTATTAGATTACCACTTCTGAATGTTTTTTAACAAACAAAACTTAACAGGAAAGACAAAGAACGTTCATGGGCAAATTGCGATGCCGCGAAATACATGCAACCCGTTTGGTATCCTGAATGGCATGTCTAATTTCATGAGGGAAGTAAGATTTATTAATATTTTCCTTGTTCTTACTTGTTCACTAACATACTCTCGTACGTAAACACATGCATAACAAATATTAAGTACAATGTTTCTTGAATTTTGTAAATTTTCCCCGAGGACAAACTTTTCACAGTTTTAAAGCGTTGGCAATTTTCACTAAGGAAAACGTGTAAATATCTTTTGCATTAAAAACAAAATATATAATTTTTATTTTGAAATTTATTTTTGTATTTTCAAATGAATATATTAAAAGCAAATCACACGCAACGGGGTGTGTTAATCACATTGTTATCACTGATAATATTATGCCAAGACTTCAATTTCTTAATTATAGAAAAAATACATTCTCCAATGAAAAGTGTTATGGGGTCCACCCCTTTTTCATACAAGTGGACTCGACCAGTGTGTACTTGGACTGCTGCCGTTAAATACCCAGAGTCAGTCAGAGGAGAGATTGAAATAGAGAGCAGGGTAGTGATTATGATTGAGTTGGAGGTAGAGTAATAGTGTGAGGTAACCGCTTGTAGAAGTCACAGTTACAAGCACGTAGACTCTAAGGAAGTCCTACTTCGAGACTGAATTTCCCAATATATATATATATATATATATATATATATATATATATATATATATATATATATATATATATATATATATATATATATATATATATATATATATATATATATATATATAAAATTGCTACTAACCGTGTTTCTTGATCTACTAACCGTATTACCAATTGTATTATTGTATAAATACATTTATTTGTTATATTTCATTCCTGCGTTTGTCATTCATTGGAGACAGGATTTCATCTCGGAATCCACAAAAAAAAAAAAAAAACTTTTTGACATTTTTTAAAGCCAAATGCTTATGCGTATGTTTTTTTAGTCGTTAAAAAATTAGCTTGAATCTTTTTAGTTGCATGATCCGGCTTATGGTGAGCCATATCTAATGTATCCCATTAGTTGGACAAGGTTGCTCATACCAGTCATAGAACATAAAGAGATGCGCTGGACATAACTTCGTTCAAATTTGCTTCTTCTTTTCCAGATCATTATATATCACTGTTTCCCCACCGCCTTATCACAGATTATCACTGATATTACGGCATTTTATTATCCAGTGATTTTTATGTGTACTCTTACGGGTGTCTACGTATGTTTGTGTGCATATATATGTATCTGCGTTTGTGTGTATGTGCATCTTCATAATGTGAGTAAACTCATTATTCTATAGTTATTCTATTTCGTCGTTAAAAGGGGCGTTAAGTGCATTATTGTGCACTGAAAGAAAACGAAATCATACCTTCTTCTTGTATATCACTAAAAAAAACAAAACAGCTAAACGTCACAAAAGTCTTTGTATTAGAATAATGTCTATGCCATCTTATAGAAAACAATTTGCACATTTCAAAAATGAAAAAAAAAAAAAAGTAAATATATAAATACTTTCATGGTCATTGTTCGGATGAATTCTTCACTATGATACATAGAATTTTTTTAATTTAAGCTCAGTACTAAACTGGCGAAGTGTTCTAATCACTTTACAGTTGCGTTGGCTAGATGTAACTGTAAGGTCTATGCTAAACGTTTCTTTTCTCGCACTTCTCGCTTGTAGAAATCTCTTCCGGCTCCATGCTTTCCAGCCAACTTTAATCTTCAAGAATTTAAATGCAATGTCAATCGCTATGTACTGTCCTTCTGTTTACACTTTTGATCTCGCTCCTAATAACATTTCTAATTCTTTCACAACCGATAACCCCCTGTGTTTACTATCTGGCTTGGGGTGATCTCGATTAAAAAAAATATATGTAAAAATGGTGCATGTCAACTTACGCTCTTTTAAAAACACACCAACGATTTACAATGGCGCGTTTTAGTATAATATAACGTTTAATAGCAGATTGTGAATTGGAAAAACAGAAGTCAATTTGTGTTGACTATGGTCGAGTAATCGATTTATTTAGACCTCAGATTGAAGGGAAACAGAGGTTGAACACGCTTCTCCTGTAATTGAACGAGTAAAACTAGAAACAGACTCATTTTGTGTGGACAACTTCGATCGCATGGAAAAGTCAGTGAAGAGTGTTTATTCGCATGCCCACTCAAACAGAATGACACACAAGGTGGGATAGAAACCCACGTGTACATGGATTAGGTATAAAAATTACACGAGCTCCATTCGGCACTTCGACTTTTGGGGACGGTTCAAGCGCCAGATAAGGAACTTAATCCCATCTCTAAGAAGTGATACTACTTGGGGAGACGTTTCCCTAGTACTGGAGCACATTATATAGTGGGAGCGTGACGTGAAGTTAACATTTCGACCATGAGACCCAGGTTCAAAACTCACCATGGTCAATTTTTCAAGGAAGTGATTCTTGATAATACCGGCTTAGGGACACGATCCCAGAATGTCTGTGACCCAATCTTTGTGAGTAAAATTGGATAGACGGAACTGTTCAGAAGCCGTAGATGGATGTGCTAGCATGAAATTCCATATCATTGTGACAGAGGTCTTGAGCCTACTGGTCTTGATGAAACTGGTGATGACACCAAATTATGCACCCTCTCTCAAAATCTGTAACTAAGGTCTGCTCAACATATTTGCAGTATAAAGTTCTGTAGGTTTTGAAGAAACGCAAATGTGCCTGAACAGACATCTGCAACAGGGATTAGATGGAAACACTAGCAGATAGACAGATACGAGCGACTAACCATTCATTAAATGACTTACTTAATGGCAGTCCAATAAGCCAATGAAGAAGGACGTGAGCTAAAATATTTTATAGAGGTATTTATCCAGAGCCTCCTCCCCCTAACTGGGGCGGGATGCAACATAAGGTGGGTTATTCAACTTGGGGAACCCGAACTCAGGTCATAGGTCAAAATTTACCTAGACCCCGGACAAAGCTTGTCTTAGCTTATCTTGGTACTTAACTGGCACGATATATATATATTAGGTTGGTGCAAAAATAATTTCGTTTTCTAACATATGTTACTATGTGAGAAAACGAAATTATTTTTGCACCAACCTAATATACATATATATATATATATATATATATATATATATATATATATATATATATATATATATATATAGATAGATATATATAGATGTATATATATATATATAATATTAGGCAGCATATATTTTATATATAAAGAAATAATCATACATAGAATCAATCAGCAATATTAATGCGATTAATGGCGAAATCACTTTGCTAGTAGAAACATAATGTATGCATTAAAATACTGTTAATCCATTGAATGCTGTGATCCTCATTTATAAAACTGTTGTCAGATGTTTCTAGTGTATATTTTTTAAGTTAAGCAAGTACTTTCGATGATGGAGACATGGATCTTCGAAAGTACTTGTTTAACTATTATTACTATTGTTCATTGATTATTATCCAGGGGTCAAGTCACTTTTGACTTATTTTGTAAACACTCAAGTGTTAATAAATTTACTTCGATTTTTTTAGAAATCCTTTCTTTACGACATGGTTTTGCTTATTATTTAGGTTTTCCTTTTTCATTTTGCTTATTATTTATCTGTTCATTTCCGTTTTGCTTATTTTTTACGTTTTCATTTTTCGATTTGCTAATCTTTTCTTTTTTCATTTTGCTTATTATTTAAGTTTACTTTTTTGTTTTGCTCATTATTTAGCTTTTCTTTTTTCGTTTTGCTTATTATTTAGCTTTACTTTTTTCGTTTTGCTTATTATTTGGTTTTTCTTTTTTCGTTTTGCTTATTATTTAGGTATACTTTTTCATTTTGCTTATTATTTAGATTTTCTTTTTTCATTTTGCTTATTATTTAGGTTTACCTTTTACGTTTTGCGTATTATTTAAGTTTTCCTTTATCATAAAATATAGGGATGTAAATTACTACTCTGCTGTTTTAATGTCTCAAAAATTCTAAAATAAATTAGAGCGTCTTTCGTAGGTGTTTGGGCGCGGGGGGAAACAAAAAAAACGTTGAGTCTTTTCTTCTGAATAAAAATTAAGAAAGTAAAAAGATGAAAAAAATCACATGTAAGTCACATTCTATAAATCCACTGATATTATGAAATTTCGCACTTTAATTAATGAAAAAAAAACACTCTGTTCCCTTTTTTGTTTCTTAGTGTTACGTTTTTAATGTCCAAAACTGGCCACCGTACCATTCATTACTTCCCCTACTTTTACTGAAGCTTTTATGGTGTGGATGTGATAAGCGAGCTGTCTGCCAACTGGCGCTCTCCTGGGAGACATACGAGAGGCGGGCCCATCCAAGCGTCGCTAGCCGAGAGAGACAGTGCCTGTCGCTTGATACAGCCTGGTTAGTGACCAGGTGACAAATTTGTCAGAAAGCCGACTAGCACAAAAAGGATCACCAGACTGTCAGCTGGTACTGTTTTCAAGTCAACATGTGGACCCGAAGCCATTCGTTAAACAAGAGCGAATCGGTCCTCAGCAACTCTATTTTGGATTAAAATTACACATTATGCATAAAAAAAATGAAGAAGCAGAGATGGGATTAGATAAATCTGATATTCTTTTTCTAAATATTCATTGATGAAAGATAGGAATCTGTATATGGTGGGCACAAAGTACTAGAGAAGAAATGACATTGATTTTAGCGAATACCATACTTCTTTGAACCTCGTGGACTGGCGCTATAAAATCACAGACAAAGAACTGTACCAAATAAGAGGGACTGCATCATTTGAGGACTACCAACAACAGTAACACTTAAAAAGGATAGCACATTTAATTCGAAGAGAAAATAGTGGCATAATCATGAGGTGAACACTTCACGCTTTCCTCAAACACAAAGAACTGAAAGAAAACCCCATAAATACTGGAAAAAGTGATGACAGTGCACTTAACTATTTTTCTGAAAAATTGTTTTAATAGAAAGATTTTATAAACTTCCCTGACGATAGAAGTAGCTGCTTGGCCAATGAATGTCGAATGTTTCCTAATAAGGAAACGGCTAATAAAGGGTGTTTCATTAAGATGGATCAAAGTCAGCAGTAAATAAATCAGTGTTATTGGTAAAAATTTATTTATTTCTCTATTGGATCATATCTAAGTCATGGCAATTATGTGTGAAAAATAATATCGCCCAAATGTCCGCCAAGGTTTCGACAGCACACCTCCACTCGATGGTCAAAATATCTGATGTCGTCTCTGCATAGTTGTTCCTCGAGATCACTAATATGCCTTATTATCTCATCCTTCAGCTGTTGAATTGTTGTTGGTTTGTTGGCATAGACCTTACTTTTGAGATGACACCAAAAGGAAGAAATCTAAAGGCGTCAAGTCGCATGATCATGGTGGCCAACTGACTTCGCTGTTTTAAGAGATGATGCAACCTAGGAACTTCTTATTCATTTCTGTTTGGACGTCCATTTTTTGTAACACGTTGTTTGTTAATCTTTTCATTGTTGAGATTGCCAAATACTTAAGTTGTTAAATCTGAAAGAAAAAGAAAAAAAGTCATTAGACGCTTAAACTTAATTCACATTTAAAATCGGTCCAAGTTAATGAAACACCCATTCCTACCATTTCCATGAGACTGCTGCTTACATAAAAAATCAATGGAAGGTTCCATTCGAGAAAGCTTTTTGGCACCAATCTGCGATATGATGATTTGATAGAATCTGCACGGAATTTATATGATGTTTGATGGACTGAACAACTGGAATCAAAATACACTTCCAGCAGAAGAAAAAAGTTTTCTATTTTTATAGATTTGGAAACATATTTTTTTAGGCTGTAAAAAAACTTTCCTATGTCTTTTAAATTTGTTCCTTTTCTCGAATTATATGTGTATTTAAAAAAAAACAAACTAGTCTTGACACTAGTTTCAATTTGTAGTCTTGTGTATGACGATAAACTACATCAAGCAGCAAGGCTACTGATCGGGAGATTGGAGGTTTTGAGGAGCGTGGTACCACATCTTAATTCCTGTTGTTCCTAGGCCCACCTTGAATCAAGGTGGTAGCACCTTTTAGGGTCCCAGCTATGGGCAAATAGTGAATCCTCAAATAAAACCAAAACACTATGAAAGTACATTTTTGTAGTAAAAATACCAGCAATACATTTTTAAATATATAAAAAAACATTTCCTGTTTATAGTCAAATTACCAACAATACGTTTTTAAAGCAAAATGACCAGCAAAACATTTTATCTGTAGTTGAAGGCATACAAATGCGTTCAAACTATATTTAGGTGAAGCCATAAAGTTATGTCAAAAATATTTAGATTTCGGCATGAAAGAACCCATAGAGGTTGATATGTTGCTAAACAAAATCAACCAATGAAATTTCAATCTTAATCATATTAGTAGTAAATAGTATAGATATTTTATGAGAAAGAATATCCATTATATAGCTATAATTAATGTGATGATTTTGCAATCCAATGATTGTGTATCGCTCCTCATTCTGCTTTAATGTAGCCTTAGTTCAAAAGAGTTGTCTATCACCCGGTTCACACTCCTCTTTTGAACAAGAGTATAGGTTTATCTTTTATTTCCTGTTTCGGATTGTTTCCGGTTTCTTTCAACGTCTTTTCTTTCTCTTTCACTTCCGGTGGTCCCTTTGCTTCTTGCGGTCATTATCACCTTGCTTCGCATGGTGCTGCTTACTCTAACCCTCTACTTTGAGTGGCTATTGACCTAGTACATGGTCAAGAACGCTGTAAAAAATATTCGTTACTCGCTTAGCACTGTGTTATATGTTAAAATATTCTTGTGTTTCAAATACACGTGTCGCCAGAATTAAATTACTTACGGAGCTTGTATGTTATGGCGCGCTTATTACTTTTGAAATATTTTTCTTCCCATCACGATTATTTTGTTACATGTTTATTAAATTCCTATCTGTATAATTATTTTAGACTACATATATTTGGTACAAAAGCGTAGATTTGGTTTAAGAGATAAAGGTTAATATAAGGATTAAAGAAATATTCAATCTCATAATTATCTTTCATAAAATATAAAATATCATATTCATGTTATCCTTCCTATTATGAGAAACTTCATCATCATAATCCCTCTGTCTTTTCTAAAAGTATTTCCATGGCAACTGTTCTGATAAGCATTTTTCCCCTGATATCCCGGCTACAGGAAGCGTGCTACGAGATTAGAAACTAGATGCAACCGCCACTTCTATTCTAACAGTTTTTTCTCGCACTTCCTGCCTGTGGAAGTCCCTTCCGTTTACTTGCTTCTCTGATAACTATAATCTTTAAAATTTTAAATGCAACGTCAGTCGCCATCTCCTGACCTTTTGAACCCTGTTCTTTTTTTTTTTTTGTCTTTCTTCCAATCCTCTACATTCTTAATTTTCTCATTTACTTTCGCTTTCACTTTCACTACATGACCCCACTTCCGTTCTAGGAGAATTATCCCCTTGCTTGGAGTGAAATGATTAAAATAAATTTTTTTCAGAGTGGGAAAATCTCCTTACGAGCCTTGCGCCACATTAAGAAAGATAAGCTTAAGAAATACCTATAATTATTAGACTGAGCTTGTTGATCGACAAAGTGAATATACAGTCTTTAAATGAATTCAGTAAATATATCATAAAAAATCGAAAGACAAGAATGTGTCTTCTCATCGGACTTATTGAAAATATACAGTGAGGCAATTCTGAGAGAAATAGAATTCCTACCAGAATTCATTATTAGCAGCCACAATCATAACAGCATAAGATATACAGAAGAAACAGTGTTCATAGCAGACATACAAAGAAAACTACGGGAACCCCTCCAGAAGTTAGTAAAGAAAGTAAGGAAGGACTAAGCATTAATTGCAAGAAGATAGACTTTGTGTTTGTTAGAAAAAATAAGAGCACAAAGTGCAAATTACAAGCTGGAATACAAACGAGTACAACAATTTACATACCTGGGAATTGTTTTAACAAAGAAATCCGGAGGCGTATTGGGATAGCGGAAGATGACTTCCAAAACCTAAGTAAAGTATTAAGAAACAGAAAATTTTTGTTAGAAACAAAGAAAAGACTACTGAATGTAAAATCAGTCCTTCTATGTGCAGTGAATGCTGGACAATCCTCTCATAGAAGAAAAAATACTTTAAAGCAAGAGAAATGTGGTTCTACAGAAGGATACTGAGAATACCATTGATGGATCAACGACAAAGTTTTAGAGAAAATGGCAAAAAAGAGACACATCAGGAAGAGACTTTTGAAATTGTTATGGTACATAATGACGAAAGAGGGCTTGAAAAATTTGATACTCACAGGACGGGTTGAAAGCAAGAGAAATAACGCATAACTTACCTAGCGAGCTTGTGTAAATGGATGGCGGAACAAGGTTTACGAGAGTTAACAAAAAGACACAATATATTAAGAAGAGATACAAAGGAATAGGGAATTGTGGAGAGCCATGATCGTCAACGTCCAGATGAGACACGGCATATAGAAGAAGAAGAAGATTTTTAATGAAATTACATTTTAACATTAAAAACGAAGGTAGTTTTGACATTTTAGTAATAGTCCCGATAAATTCTTGCCAAATTATTTCTCCTGTCAACGTTTAATGACTTTTACAAAGTAAAATGCATTCAGTGTAGAAATCCCCATTTAATGAGGTTTTAAAGTCAATTACTAAAGCGCGGTATTTTCGGCGATCTATATCCATTTTAATTAGTTGCTTAAACTATTTCTTTTTATTTTATTTGAATATTTTTCTGGGCAAATTTATACGACACGTTAAGTTTGGAGCATTCATTTTTTGTTGCTTCTTTAACTAAGCATATTGTTAATGGCGGGGCAAATATTTTACATGAAGATGAGTTATTTAAGCCATGTGATAATTGTCAATAATTTTCAAGACGTTCTCAAATGAAGAAAGTTTATATGTAATTATTACTGGATTCAATCTTAACAATATAACACCATATGAGAGAGAGAGAGAGAGAGAGAGAGAGAGAGAGAGAGAGAGAATGAGAGAGAGAGAGAGAGAGAATCTAAAATGCGAGCTACAAAATTGGAGAGGTCACAATCAAGCAAGTACAGAAATTTAAATATATCGGAATTTTTTTTAGCAGAGGATGGAAAATGCGACACCGAAAGCCCATTGGGATAGCAAAAGGTACCTTCCAAAAGATAAGCTAAGCATTAAGAAACAGCAAAATGTCATTAGCAACAAAAGAAAAAAAAGATCTGGGAAGTCTTTTAGTACATGAAGGAAAATGTAACAGAGAAATCATAAATCTTATTGGAATAGTGAAAGATATATTCTAAATCTAAACTGTTATATACTCTACCTATGAACACTAATGAGTATGTCCCAATCCTCATAAATACGCTGAACACTATTGTAAGTGGGTGTAATATGCTATCTAAGTAGTCCACCACTAGCAGTGGTTTACCTACTTCACACCGCTAGCGAGTATTGTATTTTGTTGATGTTATAAAGATTACCATTTCATTTCCAACGTCTGTTTTTGGTTATTCCTCATTCAATAAACCTTCCTAGGTTACAATAAACAAAGTATTAAGAAACAGAAGACTTTAGAAGCAAAGATTATCGAACTGTTACATAATATCAATCTTGCCATATCGCAGTGAATGCTGGGCAATTTCCCCACAGATGAAGATGAGGCCACAGAGATGTGGTTCAATCGGGGGATGTTGAGAATACTATGGGCAGAGCACGTGAGAAATGAGGAAGTTTTAAAGAAAATAAGAGTAAAATTTTCGAATCAGTAAGAGACAGTTGAAATTTCTTGGGCACATAAGTAGAAAGCGGAAAGAGTACTCGGAAAATTTGACACTCGCAAGACATAGTGAAAGCAAGACGGAGAGATGTAAATAGCGAGTGAACTATTTAACACACTTGGAAATAATAATAATAATAATACATGTCTGTAGACTAATTATTAATGGAGATAGCATGGAAAATGGTGTCAACGAGCAGATTTCAAACCCAAGCTAAGACTTGAGAAACACTTGAATACATTTCTTCTCTTTTAAGCTCTTTGGATTCTTTAGTATTGGTTGGTAACCAACTTATTAGTGGGAAAATTCTGAATTCAAGGCAAAAGTGGATTGGTGGTTTGTATGTTTGTTTCAATGTTCTACCGGCTGTTCCTTTAGCTATGTATTAGGTTCGTGCAAAAATAATGACGTAATAATGTCGTTTTTTGACGTATTTTTAACGTCAAAAAACGACATTACTACGTCATTATTTTTGCACCAACCTAATAAGTAAGGAAATAATATTAGACCAACTGTATAAAGATAGACCAGAAGATATCAAGGGTATAGCTTAAAAAATTCAAACGTCTCTCCCAATTCAGGCCACATTGCATATTGCATACAAAGAAAAAATATCTGTCAGATCGTGTATTTCATTATGCCAACAAGGCAAAGACAGAAACTGAAGAAGGCAGACAAAGTGAAAAAAAATTGGACCGTGCTCCTAAACGGAACACATCGAAAAATACGACTGTCATATTTGTACACATCAATATCGTAGAGCTTGAAACAGTCTTGAAGAGCATTGCAAAATGTCTTGAATAACTGTTAAGTCCAAGGAAGAATTGTAATTATCCACATGAATCAGTCTGACAGTTAAGTGCCATGCTTGGACGATCACGTCTCTTTCGATTCTTGACTGACTATGATTTTCCAGTAGTAGGTTGCCGTTTCATTCCGTGGTACATTCATTGTCTTTCTAAGACTATAGGACCCAGTCTGTTCTTCGATTCAACGCATAGATTAGATGAATTCATAGCTTTCCCAAGAGAATTTGAATGTAAATGAGTGTAACAAATACGATTGGATTCCAAATTCCAAATTGTTATCAATTACACGTCAACGCACATCCACGCGAATATATTAGCAAGACGGTTAAGGAGAATGACGTTTTTCAAGAGACTTGCTGTCACTTGATCTCCACTAAAAATCACCTGCTGTTACTGGTACGAAAACTATATATGTAGAAGAACTTTAATTTATAATGTTCCTGTTGCTAAACCTGCTAATAATGTTAAGAAGAACGTCAAAGAATCAGAAGGAACCGAGAGGTGAGAAACGATGCAAATAGGGATTATAATGACGCTGACTAAACAGAAGCCAAAATCTCTGACGGTTTGTTAGGATTCTTGTTATATTGTCCTTCGATAGGCTGTCTCTATTGGGCGTGTCTACCGACGCTTCGCTTTTGCAGCAGTGAATAGATTTTGATTCTACTTGGCTCGGAGCGCGCCCGTTACTAAAGTCGGGGACGATGTGGCCAGTAGCCGTTAGTCAGTGACACGCCGCACCGCTCTCCACCATGCCGTTCGACGCCACTGTATGCCAAGTCGCACTACGCCACTGTACGCCACGCCGAGAGTGAACAGCCAGTGATGGAATGCTTTATCAAACTGACAAATTACGCCGTTACTCTTAAATCATCAAGAGCAAGAGAATCGGAGACAATAATCTGATTAAAAGGAGTCTAATGTTTTCTCTTCGTTCCTCTCAATTCAATTTTGTTGTCGAGATTAAGTAGCAGCGATCAGGAGTGAAGGAGAACGATTGACGCCAACATGGCCTGTGATCAATGACTAGCCTTTTTCACCCAACCTCCGACTTATCCCAGAGTTCAGAGGACAAGAAAGCGATGCAGGTAGAAGTGGGGGAGTAGAAAGTGGGGCAAAGAAAGTATGTGAACGGTGATTGTACATCTGCCATTGTGCTTGAATAAATACGACCGTTATTACGATAGGCCTTATTTGACATCTTTTACAAACTTTCTTTCTTTCTTTCTTTCTTTCTTTCTTTCTTTCTTTCTTTCTTTCTTTCTTTCTTATTTATCCACTAATGTTGTTTCCTTTTTCGTTTAATAAACTTTTCTATAAATTTTGTAGCAAATTTACTTCGTCTTTCTTTCTTTCTTTCTTTCTTTCTTTCTTTCTTTCTTTCTTTCTTTCTTTCTTTCTTTCTTTTAACTCCTCCCTGTCACTTCTTTGCTGTAGCTACTTCTTTATATGTACATTCTCGTATCTCCTCTCTCTCTCTCTATAACTTTCTTTTTTCTTTCTTTTTTTTCTTTTCTTTCTTTGTACCTTTTTTTCTTTTAACTCTTGTCTGTCCCTTTTTTGCTATAGCTACTTCCTTATCTGTCCCTTCTTGTCTCTCCACTCTCTATAACTCTTTCTTTCTTTCTTTCTTTCTACGCTCATTCATCTCTTATTTATTCTTATTGAAGGCACAAGAGACAGTGGTGGAGGGGCAGCCAGCTATCTAACCGACGAACCTATGTTAATGGATAGTGAAATCATGAGTTACAGACGTTACTAAGAACTATAAAAAAGGGAAGTTGTTGAGAGTCATAATCGCCCTCGCTTTGAAGGCACATAGAGTATAGAAGAATATTGTGTTCCAATCCGTTTAATGTTTTTCTATAAATGTTACAGCAAATTCAATGCGTCTTTCTTTCTTTCTTTCTTTCTTTGTAACTTTTCCGAAAGATGATTAACAAATTCATGAATATTTACTTTCTTTTCCATCTTTTTCGTTTTTTGACCTTTCCTTTTTCTTGCTTTATTCTTCTTCTTCTATATGGCATGCCCATACAAGGGGTAGGCTATCATAGCTCTCCACAACTTTCTGTCTTTCTGGCTTTTGCCCTTAAAACACTCCTCTTTAGTCTTTCTCGTTGTCCCGTCATCTAAATTGTTATGTAAGTTGCTCGCTATTCCCACTTGCTTCTATTCTCCTCAATATGACATCTCAGTGTTAATTTCCTCATACCTTCTTTCTTCAATATATATCGCTTTGTGGATTTTATTACTAGTTTCCACGCAGTTCCAATTCTCATTAAAATTTCATTGTTACTCAAATGGTTTATCCATAATTTTTCAGCATTCGTCGGTAGAACCGCTTTTCTGTTGTTTAAAGTTGCTTTCTCATCTGTGAGGAGATAATCCAATATTCACTCCTTTATAGGAGATTAGACATGTTATATCAGTTTACCCAGTTTTTCATTTGTTTTTAGGAACATTTTCCTGTATCTTAATACATTGTTTAGTTTCTGAAAGGCTACTTTAGTTATTCCGACGCGTCTTCCGATTATTTGGTCACATTTTCCGCTTTCTATTAATAGACTGTCCATATAGTTGTAGTTCGCCGAATTACGTTATAATCTTTTTTTTTTTTTTACTTTTCAAAATAATTCATTGGCTACAAATTATAAACAAGGTGAGAAGGAAGAAGAAGTTATAAAACTCCTGAATTTAGTAAGTAGCGATGATTTAGCAAATATCAAAATTATATTTTTCTATAATTCTTGGCTGAAAGAAGATGCACTGCAAATATTTATATAGTGTTGGTTACAATAGAATTATGGCAACTTCTAGTGTAGGAATATCAATTCACCTGCCCCTAAAAGAGTCCCCCGTCCTTATTATTGCTAACCAAAAAAACTGTCAAAATTAGTCTTATCCTATGCAATAATGTAAATCTGACAATACATTTTACGGTACAGTGTAAGATATAAGAGAGTTGTTGGTACCGAAGAAGAAGTATCTTATATCCGGGTTTCTCTTATATCAGGGTTTGGTCTAATTTATATACATTAACACAGGCTCTAATTTGGGAACAGAGAAAATCTCTGTTATATCCGGGTTTCTCTTATATCCGGGTTACACTGTAGTGATCCCTGATCATTACTATACAAAGTACTGGTTATTGTACTATTTTCTGCAAGCTATTACGTTATTCGGAAACTAATGTTCGATTTTAGAATCAACATTTATTACTGAATTAATGTAGTTGGACAATATACAAGGTGCGATGGGTAAATTGTCATCATTTTCTATTTTAAATTTCACGCATGCGTGTTGTTTGTTTTTGATTTTGTCGACTGCACAGTATAGTAGGGTCAGTTGGGAACCGTCTGTGAGAAAAAAGATCGTGACGCAATTCACACGGCCAGAAATTTGGAAACGACATGCGGTACTGCTTGGCATTCATGACTAAAGCTCCAATAGAAACATTTCAGAGTGTTTGAGTGTCAATCTAAGGACAGGGTAGAAGATACGGAAAGAGCCTGATGAGTCTAACCGTGATTACGAAAGTACGGAAGCTCTGAAAACTTACTCTGATCGTACTGGTAAGAAAAGTACACCGGAATTGGTTGGTGATGGTCTCAGACTCAACTCGGAGGCCTACATCAAGTTCCTTGAGGAGTTAGTGCTGCCACGGGTCAAGAGGGTGGCTGTGGAAGACCCTATATCTGGCAACAGGATTCCGCAGCATGGCGCACAAGCAGGAGAAGCCTGTCATGGCTGCTAGACAATTTGCGAGACCACATCACTCCCTACATCTAGCCACCTAACTCCCCAGACTGCAATCCCCTTGATTATTATTTGTGGAGCTCAGTTAAGCGAGATATTAAAAAAATCCTTGTAACACTAAAGATTAACTGAAGGCAAGGATAATGGAAGCATTGATCTACTTAAACAAGGTGACCGTCTAGAAGAGTTGCAAGAGATTCTGAAGTTGTCTGGAGGACATGGTTGAAGCCAATGGCAATTTTATTGAATGAATTTACTGTTTAGTATTTCAAGATATTTGTGTGTAACTTTGGTAAATATATCTGTTAAAATGAGTTGTCAGTATTATTTTCATTTTTGTGTAATTTAGACAACAATTTATCCATCGCACTCTGTATAAATCAAATAGAAACCTTGGACATGTATAAATTTCTGTCATATAGTTTACATAGCTATTTATGCCCTTATAATTAAACTCTAAAAGACGCCAAAAACATTTTTGAATGCAGTTTCTGCATCTTCTTTGAACAGAATATCATTTGGTTTAAAAATTGTCAAGAATATTGAAAAAAGTAGTAGTTAGTAGGTGGGAGATAAGGAGAATATGAAAAATGTAACATAGTCTCCTGACTTAAGCTGGTGAGTTTCTGCAGTGTCGTTCTGGTAACATGTGGTTATGCATTTTCATGAAGCAGAAATGAACCTCATCGATTAATCAGTGTTGGTCACATTTTGCTAAACTGAATGTGCATTTCATCCAGTTGCTGGCAGTTAATTTCGGCAGTGATTCTCTGGTTCGATTCCAGGAAACTGTAGTGGATAACTCCAGTGGCCGACCATCAGACATTCACCATAATCTTCTGCTGGTGCAATTACGGCTTTGGAAAGTTCTTCGTTATGATCAAACCATTGAGCTGATTGTTTACGATTGGTATAACGTATCCATTTCTCATCACAAGTCACTATTCGATCAAGAAATAATTCGAATTTTGTAGATGCAGCATCGAACAGGCTTAAAAACATTGGACACTGAGCTCGTGTGGAATCCATTTATCGAGTTTCTTCACCGTTCCAATTTCCCCATATTTCTTTGACATTTTGACGTGCCTTTTGTTCCACTGGTGTTTTCAAATGTTGATTCTCAATTGAAGATTGAAGGCCTTTATAACCTTGATCTCCAAGACTCATATCCACACTGCATTTATTTCAGAAACCAGTGTCGCACTGTTAGATTAAACAATGCTATGTTAGTTTTGGCAGCAGATTGAGAAGCATTATGACCAGGATTAAACCCATGCAAAAAATTAAACGCATCTCATTTTTTTTATGTTCAAGATGCGGGAGAAATAATGTTTTAAATTAAATTCTGAAAGAGATTAATATAAAATTAACAAATCAGACATGGCACGTGGAACTAGAACAGTCTACCCCAGTGAGCGAAATAAAGGGTTCAGGTCGACATTCCAACCACCTGAGCGTACAACGGCCGAAACGTTGTAATAAATATGACGACAAAGATGAGGACAATAGTCCGAATAATGTAAATAGAGGAAATTATTTTCCGAACAAACTAATATTAAAATAAAGTGCGGATTGAGGCTCTATGTCAAAGGTGTTCTTTTTCTAATAAATTACTTTTGTGAGGGAGAATATTTCCCTACAAGTTTGGGCGTGGCCGTCGGACGAAAGACATAAAAATACTCCTACTTCAAGAGGAGTAACAGGTGGAGCAGTAGCAGAAAACAGTTAATTATCCACTGCTAAACATTCTGTTCCCTAGTTTCTATTCTACATTATGTTGCACTGTACCAAAAGGTAATAAAATTGTTGTTAAACCAATTCCGGTTTTCTATTATTGTATTTGATAACTAGGTTACAACAATTACCAGATACGTTCAAAATGTGGACCCTTTCCAATGAGCTTAAAGGAAGCTATCGAAATTGGTATTTGCAGCAGTTTCACGTTGAGGATTTAAAAAAAAAATAATTTTACCCTAAGCAAGTCGATAAAGCCACAAAGACATGAGGGGTTACTGAGTGAAGGAAACCGAGAAAACGTTACCGGTGAGAAGAGGGCAATAAAAAGAGCAGGTGGAGAATGACGATTGATGTTGAATTAAATTTTTGAAGAATGCAATTGACAAAAATGTAAGAAACTGGAAGAGAGTTCCAAACGGGAGATATGCGAGAGAAGAAGATATCAGAATAAAAATTAGGGTTAAATTTAGCAATTTCATCAGTAAAAAGATGAGGCTTAGCTGTCAATCTAGCCGTACGCTTAAATGCACGAAGTCGGAGTACCAAAGAGGAAAGCACACCAGAACATAAACATATCTGTCGAAGAGGCACAGGGAAGCCACATTACGGCGGTGGGAAAGTGACTGAACCCTACCTGCCAGATCAGGGCCGATAATATTGCAGATTCTTCTTTCAAGATAGTAGAATCACAGGACTAGATTCGGAAACCAATTTCTATATTTAAAAAATAGAAATTGAGATTTCAAGAAATTTGTCTAATGTCTAGAAGATGCACGAAGCATATTGCTAGAATTACGGATACGAACAGAAAACAAGCTGCTAAAACTCTTTGGTCGGCAAACTTTACATAAATTATATATTTCCGAGAAGACCATGGAGCGAGTTGCATTGGGATACACAGGCGAGCAAGAATGTCAAGAAGAGATCCAAAAACGGTTTTTGCAATAAAGAAATCGATTACATGTGCAAGCATTTAATTGCATTTTTTTTTTAAATGATCACGTGCAATGATAATGTTATCAAGGTAGGAGTAAATATTTTGAAGTTAGGTTGAGTCAAAAAAAGAAAAAAAAAAAGAAAAAAAGTCCTGCATTACGACCACATCACTTTGAAACACCGGTTTTCGTACGATCACCGATGTCAAGTAGCGTCGAACCGAGTAATCGTTTGGGAATACCAGGTGTTGTAAACTTGAATGTGAGAGTAGCGTAATGGATACTTGTTAATCCGAGAGCCGAGTTCCAACTCCAGTTGGATTCATTTTATTCACTT
Source organism: Acanthosepion lycidas (assembly GCA_963932145.1). Classification (NCBI taxonomy): domain Eukaryota; kingdom Metazoa; phylum Mollusca; class Cephalopoda; order Sepiida; family Sepiidae; genus Acanthosepion; species Acanthosepion lycidas. The sequence goes on along the minus strand of OZ010577.1, from coordinate 83,810,176 downwards.
ACGCGCAGATACCATTCGCTATCCCAGCTATTATTATCATCATTATTATCTAAAATAAAAATTATTTTCTCTGTCGAGTTTTTCCCCTACATGAATGTGCTACTGGATTGAAATAGTTAAATGCAACCACCACTTCTACTCCAGCGGGTTCTTTTCTCGCACTTCCTGCCCGTGGTGCTCGCTTCCGTTTATTTGCTTCCATGATAACTACAATCTTCAAAAATTTAAAAGCAAAGTCGATCGCTATCTTCTGTTTTCAGGAATTCCGTTCATCTTTTGTTTTTCCTCTACTCTATTCTCAGTCATCTCCCTCATTTTCATTCCCTGTAAACCCCTGCGTACGAGAGGCATTGCCGCTTTGATTGGGGTGAAATGATTAAAAAAATATCTAAAAAAAAAAAAAAAAAATTATAATCTAAAAATATTTTCTGACTTTAAATAACCTGCAAAGAGTTGATAAGCCGTAAAAAAGAATCAATTAATCAATCAAACCAGCAACTATGTCCGACTACATTAGTGCCTGACTTATACGCAAAAATGGAAGTGAGTCTGTTTTTCTTTTGCTTTCTTCTACTTATCTTTCTCTTTTTCATTCATTTATTTACAAGTAAATTGTGTAAACGGAAAAATCTTGTTCAATTTTCATAAAATAAATACTAGGTGTATGTGATAAGATTAGCTTGGAATTTTGTATTAATCCTAGTTATAGATGTCACACATGTTTTCCTTTTTCTTTCTCTCTCGTTTTCTCTATTTGTTAACATTTCCATAATACTTTTTCGGCCCTGAGTTTACCTCAAGGAATTGAGATTTTATTTCTTAATATTAAATTAATCCTTGTTGGATACCGGGGTTAACGCGAAGAATTGAAATTTGTATTAATCATGGGCATAGGTGTCACTCTTTTTTCTTGGTGCTGCCATAATCCTTTTGGGGAACTGTTGTTCCCAAACGGAATAAAATTATAGTAAACGAATATTGTCCTTGAACTCATTTACAATTTCTTTTTTTATTACTAGTTATAGAAAAAAATACGTCACCAAAGCAGCTAATGGTAGGAATTATACTGTGTAATTTATGGCTCTTCCTTTGACTGTAGCACCTCTCTCTCTTTCTCTCTCTTTCTCTTTCTCTCTCTTTATGCGCTGTGTCCCTTCAGGACGTCGATGATCATGGCTATCCACAATTTCCCGTCTTTGAAGCTCTAAATAAATTGTTTTTTCGTTATTTCTAAACCCTGTTCCGCCATTCATTTTCTCAAGTTCGTCAAGTATCTTATGCATTGTTTTCCTCTGTTCCTCTTACCTTAAATCCATTCTGTGAGTAACAGATTTTCCAAGGCCTCCTTCTTCATTATGTGCACCAGAGATTTCTACTGTCTCTCTCTGATGTTATGTCTAAGTTTGCTTTTTGTTTCAATTTTCTCTAAAATCTTGTTGTTGCTCACATGTTCTGTTCATAGTATCCTCAGCATCTTTCTGTAAAACCACATTCCTGGTGCTTCAAGCTTTTCTTCATCTTTCAAGAAATTATCCAGCATTCACTGCCCTACAGTAGGACAGATATCACGTAACTGTTCAGTACTCTTTTTTTTTTGTTTCTAACGAAGATTTTCTCTCTCTTAATACTCTGCTTAGCTTTATAAGGCATCTTTGGCTATCTCAATACGTCCTTTGATTTCAGTGTCACATTTCCGTTAGAACACTTCCCAGATATTTAAATTTGTGTTCGTAGTTGATTTTGGTATCTCCAATTTTTAATTTGCATTTTGAAACAACTCAGAATTGAAAGCATTTTCTTATTCTCTTATTCACTCTTTGTCCATTTGAACATCTTAAGTCATATTTGTCTATTTATAAATGGAATAAATTTTGGTACCTCTAAAAAACGATCTCTATAGTTTAAAAATGCATGTAAAAATGAAAAAAAAAAAAACTTCTTCAAGCTTTAATTTTAGTCATGATTCCAAGCTAATAGATTACATTTTTTCAATAAGCAAAAATATTTTCTATTTCAAACCAAATTTAAATTGGTTCGAATATTTTTTTCTGCTTATCAGTAAAATCTATACATTTATCCATGTTGATAAATCTGTCAACACATCATAATTTGCTTTATTAAAAAACATCTTTAAAAAATTAAAAAATGTCTTTTTGGAATGTTATTTGAGAAAAATTACCTGTTTTAACTTTAATTCATCTGAATTTAAACCAATAGTTACTTTTAGTTTAAAATATCGCAAAAAAATCTTTTTAAGAAGTAGTCTTTTTTTAAAAACTTGCTGTTATGATCCAAGTTAGGAGCAAGGAAGAACAACACGAACACAAGAGTAGATATAACGAAGGTATATTACACGAAATAATAATGCAAGATGTGGAAGGTGTTAGTATGACTGTCAGTCTGGTTTGGAGTGAACTACTATCGACTCGGCTTGATTCGGTATCTAGCCCCCACCCCCCCACGAAGGTTGCATATGGCGAAATGCCGAGTAAAGCGTGGGTTTCCCGAGCCCGTACACTCGGCCAACAAAATGCCCGTAGAACCCGTATAAACGGGATCGGGTTGGTCAACCTCCCCGAACGAGACTCTGCCCTTCGGCGGAGCCTCGTCCGGGTTCCTCCCTGCTTAGAGGCAGAGAGCTCGACCGTCAAGCCGAGAAGGTCGGCTTGATTCGGTATCTAGCCACCCCCGCCTACGAGCGTTGCATGTGGCACAAGTCCGAGTTTAACGTGGGTTTCCCGAGCCTGTACACTCGGCCAACAAAATGCCCGTAGAACCCGTATTAACGTATTCGGGTTTGTCAATCTCTCTGAACGGGTCTCTGCCCTTCGGCGGAGCCTCGTCCGGGTTCCTCTCTGCTCAGAGGCAGAGAGTTCGACCATCAAGCCGAGAAGGTCGGCTTGATTCGGCATCCTCCCGAGGATTGCATGTGGCAGAAGGTCGAGTTTAACGTGGGTTTCCCGAGCCCGAAGGCTCGGCCAAAAAACCTTTTCGGCTTGACTGTGGCCTTGTGCCACATGCAACGCTCGTAGGCTTGACGGTCGGACTCTCTGCCTCTGTGCATAGAGGAACCCGGACGAGGTTCCGCCGAAGGGCAGAGTCTCGTTCGGGGAGGTTGACCAACCCGATCCCGTTTATACGGGTTCTACGGGCATTTTTCTCCGAGCCTACGGGCTCGGGAAAACCTCGTTAAACTCGGCCTTGTATCACATGCAACCATCGTGTGGGGTGGCTAGATACCGAATCGAGTCGAGCCGATAGTAGTTAACTCCAAACCAAAACTGACAGTCATACCAACACCTTCCACATCTTGCATTATTATTTCCTGTAATATACATTCGTTATATCTACTCTTGTGTTCGTGTTGTTCTTCCTTGGTCCTAATCTGGACCATAACAATTAGCAATAACTATAGTGGATTGAACTTGTAATCAAAGAGAAAAATAATGACATTATCAAGATGGTGACGTGCCACACTACTTCAAAGAAAAGATTAGGAAGTCCCTATCAATTCTAGAAAGAGCAATAACAGTTACTGGACTTGAACAAATTATTTTCCTGAAAAATTGTTTAATAGAAAGTTATGATGAATTTTATTTGAAAGTAGCTCTGACTGTTTCGTCAGTGATTGCCGAATGTTATAAGGAAACAGCTAATATTACCATTGCCATTTAACATCTTACCAGATCATTTTTTCTACCAGTGTTTCATTTTGGAGTATGTTGTGTTATAGAAATGAAAAGCGTTTCAAGTATTCATTCTGGTCGGAAGCATATATAAATACAGAGCATCTAAACATCTCAATTCATCGGGCACGTAACCACAATTTTCCAGATTCCACCATTAAAGCTAAACTCCTGTTGCTTAAAAACATTCATATATATACATTTTATTTTTATATAGAAAAAACTGTTTAGCAAGTGAAAAGCCCTTTGCTATATAACAAACTTAAAAGCTTCACATGCAACTGAGAAATAACTGACTCTGTAAAAGGGAGTTGCCAATGATATGACGAATTTGGTGCTATTGAGAGTAGAAAATACAAGACGGACTTTAGCTGCTTTCAAATGTATTACGATGGCTAAATTTATTTGGTCACATCTAAGATCAAGTTATTTGAATAAGTCTTTATTCTGAAAAGAATATATATATATATATATATATATATACTAGCAGCATGGCCTGGCGTTGCCCGTGCTTGATTCAAAAATCGTACGACTCATACAGAAATTGCTATCACTTGACCTGAAATATTTTTGTCCTTCCTTGCCTTTAAAGGAGTGCCCTTTGCCGTGCTGATGTTGCTACATGCCTTACTTCTTCCCTATCTCACACTGCGAATTTTTTCTAAGCTCTATACTAAACATTAAATCTGTTACGAAAAAAGAACTAAACAAAATGAACACAAAACGATCAGCTTTAAAAAAGGACTCGTAACTGGGAAAAACCGAATGAAAAAAGAATGTTAACAACAAATACATTTTCACAAGCAAGCGAATGAACCAATTGGAGTAAAGTGCCATGCAGATTTAAATTTTTCCCACTTTTGACGAATGCAGCTATCGATTTTTTTTTGCATGCTAGCATGCTAGTTAACATTCGTGTCAGTCAGCTGTTGGCTCTCATTCTGGCCACTAGAATCTTCCTGCCTATTCGTGTCAGCCATCTATAGGCTCTCACTCTGGCCAGTACAAAATGGCTGCAAACTACACGAAAACTGCCTTAGAAGCATGAAAAAATCGATTATTTCCACTATCGATGGGAGTTGGGAAATACAAAGCCGGTCTTGGCCTTTCCACTAACTTGGAGCATGTGCATATAAATTTGGGTGCAAATCCGTCGAAAATTGCGGCCGTGCATTCGTTACACACACACACATATATATATATATATATAAACCTAAACTTGGAATAATCCTTTAATTTGTCGAAGTGGAAAAAAGACTAAGGCATGGATATATTTTATCACCGAATTTATTTAACCTATACAGGGGTACTTTGACATGGTGTAATGGTTATAAAGCTTGTCATAGTAGATCTATTACGACTGAGAAGTGAGTTCAGTCCTCATTGAGTGATCTATACTTTCGACGTGGTGTCATATCTAAGCTACGCTTAGTAAATCGCTCTTTAACCTATACCTTTCGACGTGATGTAATGATTAACAAAATTCATTACCACTGAGTTGTGAATTCGATACTCACTGGCTGCATCATACTTTTGGCCTTATGTCACATCTAAGCTACGCGGAGTGAAGCGCTATATTTAACCTATACAGCAAAACGATCTGAAGTAAACTAGAAGACATTGCATTTACTATTGGCGGCCATAATCTTAACAATATGAGATATGAATATAATATTGGGTTGATGGCATACTTAGAAGTAAAACTAAGACATCGTTCAGAGCTTAGCAAAGAAACTGTGAAGAAAAAACTATTCATGAAGACAGCAAGTATGGTCGTCAGCAAGATACCCAAAGATGTAAGTGTCGGACTGGACATATCAGCATCAAGTAAAGGCAGGAGTTTAACTATCAGGAAAACGTGACAAAGAGATCCGAAACTGCATCAGAATATAGAAAAATGCCTTCAAGAAAATAAGCATACTATTAAGACACAAGATGATTTCATTCATAGCAAAGGAAAGTATACGGAACTGTTTCGTTTTACCTATCCTCCTGCACAGAAGTGAACGCTGGACAATTTACTTTTCAATGCAGAACAGATTAAACAACAGAAATGTTCTACAGTCGGATGCTGAAGAAAGAGACTGATAGACTTTCTGAGATACATTACGAAAACCGACGGCTTAGAAAAGTTTTTACGAACAGGACATATTAAAAGAAGAAGCGTTAAAGAGAAATAGCCCATTAAGTAGTACATGATATATAGTATGAGGCTTCTGTCATCCTGGACAATTTCCTTTTCAATGAAGAACAGATTAAACAACAAAAATGTTCTACTGTCGGATACTGAGGAATGTGACTGTTGGACTTTTTAGGATACATTACGAAAACAGACGGCTTAGAAAACTTATTACATACAGGACGTTTTCTCACCGGATTTATTTAACATATACAGTGGGACAATCCGAGGAAATCGTACTAGGATTTAATAATGGCGGCCATAATTTAACAACACGAGATATGATGATGACATTGGGTTGATGGCGTACTTGGAAGTAAAACTGGAAGAACTGGTAGAGAAGGCAGCAAAGAAAAGTGAGAGAAAAAAACAAAAATAAAAATACTAGGCAATGTTTAACCTCCGTCACCGAAAAAAAAAACGTTATGTCAAAATGTCGGTTATTCCTTTTACACCGCTATTACTGTATATACTTTTGACTCTGTTGGCAATGTTTATTGACAAGATTATAAAAACATGTGAACCAATCACAATGCGCTATTTATTATTTACTTTCCATACAGATTTCTAATTCACCATTTTATAAAGAAATAAATTTGAAAAGGAATCTTTTTATTTACATTATTCGGACTATTATCACAACGTTTCGGCCGTTGTACGCTACAGCCTTCTTCAGGTGGTTGGAATTTCGAACTGAACCCTTCATTTCGCTCACTGGGGTAGACTGTTCTAGTTTCACGTGCCATGTTTGATGGATGTCAGTTATCAGTTATCTCCTGCTAATTTTCCCTCTGAAAGTTCTCCACTGCCTTAACCGGGTATTGAACTCACACTGTTTGGATTCTGTCACTGGATCTAATCAACGCCTTTATCCACTGTGCCATGTGTCCTTGAGGACAAAGATGAGGACAATAGTCCGAATAATGTAAATAACGTACATAATACCTCATCTCAGAAATATAGACAGACTCAGGAATCTTTTTGTTCAAAAGTTTATAAAAAATGATCAAAATATGTAAACTAACTACAGTACAGTATTTATTAGTTACAATTTTATAAATAACTATGAAAATAAATTTATTTAATCTAATAAATAAATAATATTTAATATCGTTGTTGTTAATTCTCAAGAATAAAGAAAATGTGTAAATCCACTTTCAAATGTTTAGGTTTTATTAAAATTCATATCATCGCATTTTGAAACAACAAACATTGCCGAGGGAGTCAAAAGGGTATAACTAATAGCGGTGTCAAAGGAATAACAGTGTTTTTGACGCACCATTTTTTTTTTTCGGATACGAAGGTTAAACATTGCCCAAGTCTAAATATTAATAATTACACCACCCGCACACCATTAAAAAAGAAAAGAGGAAAACATTAAAACCTAATTAACTGGTTTGGACATTTGTATGCAGTATCAGTTCTTGATGTAGCTGCCAAATACACCCCAAGGGAATAACCCGACTTTCCTCGTCATACAGTAAGCAGGTGTCAACGACGTTTTTATGGCCTGCTTGACTCGTGTAAAATATTAACGGGGAAAAAGATTAATTGATAACGTATGTAGAAAGTAATGTAGAAAGTAAAGATTATTATATACTTTATATCAAACTTTATTATGCAAGTCAATCTTTTCATAATAGAATTGGTATAAACCAGCCGATTGCTAGTACACATTTCAAGACATACTTCGATGTTCCATGCCTCTTCATGACGTTGGCGATCATGGCTCTCCACAGTTTCCCGTCCTTTTTACATACTAGTAAATTATGTTTTTTTTTTGTTATTTCTCCTAAACCTTGCGGTTACTCAAGCTAGCTAGGTAAGTTATGCGTTTTTTCCCACTATATTTCTTGGGTTCAATCTACCCTGTGAGTATCAAATTATCTTTCTTCATTATATGCTCAGGAAATTTCAACCCGCTCTTCCTGATTCTAAGTACAAGTATCCATTTTGTTTTCATTTTCTTTAAAACTTCGTCGTTCCTCATATATTCGGTCCATAGTATTCTTAGAATTCTTCTATAGAAACACATGTCTGTGGCTTCAAGTAGCCTAGCATGACAAGCTTGTTAAGCATTATACCATGTCGAAGTGTCTAAATAAAAATTCATATATTGGATGCTGACTTTACCTTCTATCCATAAAAAATATTCATGTCATGTTTAGCACCCTTGGCTCGCTAGACTACTTATGACTGAGACTTGAGTTAGGTCCTCACTAGGAGCTCCATACCTTCATCCTTGTGTTACATCTAAGCTAGTCTATATGAATGTATATTTTATTTTATATAATATCAGTCCTCCTATTTTTTCTACATACAAGGAGTGAAAGCACGTGCAATATCTTTCCCTTGTCAGCTGCCCACCAGGGGAGGTAACACAGTTTCAGTGGCTAAGACGGTACTGCCACCCCTGGCGCCGCCAAAAGCTTTGCCAACAGACAGGGTATTGTTTTTTATTGTGTAGATATGTCAGTCTCTGTGATTAATTGTTCAGCCTTCACTGCCATATAGGTAATCAATCTCCTCACATATGAAGAGGAGACTTGAAGCAAAAGAATATGTGGTTCTATAGAAGGATGTTGAGAATACCATGAACTGAACATGTGAGCAACGACGAATTTTTAGGGAAAATGGAAATAAAAAGGACACCTATACTAAACACCAGAAAGAGGCAGTTGAAATTTCTAGGGCGCATAATGAGGAAAGGGTGCTTAGAAAATTTGATATACACAAGACAGATCGATGGCAAGAGGGACAGAGGAAAGCAACACAAAATCTACCTATCAAGTTTTAGTAAATGCATGGCAGAACAAGGTTTAGGAGAGGTAACAAAAAGGCAGTATTTATTAAGAGCTACAAAGGACAAGAAATTGTGGAGAGCCACGATCAACAACGCCCTGAAGGGACATGCCATATAGACAGAGGAGAAGAGATTTTATTATGCAACTCGAGGGTTGTTTCTTATATTACAAATAAATAACTAATTAATATAATAGTATAGATATTAATATTTATTTTTACTCCAGAGATACCTATTCTCCATGTTGATCTAGTCTATGAAAAACTGAAAACATAATCAAATAATCCTTAATGCGAGTTAATCTGTACACTGAGATGATTCTCAGAGGAGGAAAATACCTCCCAGGATTTATTAACTGCAGAGAGAACCTTAAAAACATATACGATGCAGACGGCACCTTGTTGATGATAGATTCAGAAAAAAAAAAAAAAAAACGAAACTACAATTAGGCATGATAATCAATGAAAATAAGGACTAAAAATTAACTGCAAGAAGAAGAAACGGGTGGCACAAGGCATGTATTATGTTTTTTTTTTAAGCTTTTCACCCCAAGCAAGTCAGAAGTATCACTAGCACGCATAGGGTTACTGTTATGGTCCGGTACCTTGTACCACGGTGATGGTCCAAGGTAGAACCAATAAAGAAGAACTCGAACACGGAGATGGAATAACACAGATATATTACAAACAGGAATATATACAGAGAAGTAGAAAGTGTTAGTACGAACAATCAGGTTTAGTAGGGAGAACAATGTAGTCTCGACCAGTATCACTATTCCAGTAATTGTCTGAACGCGACTCGGACTGCCTCTGAATCGACTCTTGACTCGACTGACTGACTCGTTCTGACTGACTAACAGACTCCTGACGGATTTCACTCCAGACTTCAGACTGAACATTATTTAGTCACCCTACCACGAGGGCATCATGTGGCACAAGGCCGGTTTAACGTGGGATCTCCGAGCCCGTTGGCTTGGCAAAAAATATGCCCTTTGAACCCGTATAAACGGGTTCAGGGTCGGTTTACCTCCCCGAAAGAGACTCCGCCCTTCGGCGTAGCCTCGTTCGTGTTCCTCCACGCCGGAAGGCAGAGTTCAATCGATCAGCCGGTCGCCCGACTTCGGACTGAACGGTATTTAGTCACCCCACCACAAGAGCATCATGTGACACAAGGCCGGTTTAACGTGGGATCTCCGAACCCGTGGGCTCGGCCCAAAATATGCCCTTTGAACCCGTATACACGGGTTCAGGGTCGGTTTACCTCCCCGAAAGAGACTCCGTCCTTCGGCGTAGCCTCGTTCGGGTTCCTCCCCGCCCGTAGGCAGAGAGTTCAACCGATCAGCCGATCAGCCGGTCGCCCGACTTCGGACTGAACTCTCTGCTTCCTCTTGAGGCGCATTATTTATTACGTATGGAATAGTCCATTATGTTATTATGGGTAAGGTCCCATAACAGTTACGGGGTGTGAAAGTGAGAGAAAAGAGTGGGTGTAGAGGGGAATTGAGGAAAGGAAAAAAGACAGGGATCAAGGCAACAGAAGATGGCGATCGACGTTGCATTTAAATTTTTAAAGATTGTAGTTATCAGGGAAGCAGGTGAGAGAAAGGGAGTTCCAATGTCGGGAAGTGTGAGGAAAGAAAATTTTGGAGTAGAAGCGGTTACATTTGGGACCTAGATGCCAATCTAGTAGCACGCTTAATTCCGTGTTGTCGGATAACCAGAGAAAAAAAGCTCATTTGAGCAGTTGCCATGAAAATATTTGTAGAAAAGGCAGAGGGATGTCACAACATGTCACATCACCTCTGTGAGAAAGTGTCTGAAGTCGAGAAGCCAATTCAGGACCGATTACATTACAGATCCTTTTTTGGATTTTGCCGTGAACCTCGATTAACGGTAGGGGCAGCAGACGAAATATGGCAACAGTATTCAATGCAAGGTCGAATGGTTAGATTTGTGGATGGGTAAAATGAACTCTGACGAGAAATACCTTCTGGCACGACACAGTGAACCAACTTTCCTTGCAGTAGATACATCTATTGATCCAATGTAGTTGTTCCATTGTAATCGAAAACGTGAAGTCCGGAGAAGAGCAGATTAGTTTTAGAGGCATTAAAATCTACAAGCCATTTCCTGCCTCAGTCAACCTCTGATTGGAGGTCCTTTTCGAGAGCAGTGGCTAGGTTAAATTTGTCAGCAAATGGTAGTGTCGCATAGATACCTACTTGAGAACTGACATCAAGGATATCATTGATGAAGATCAGAAACAGTGTAGGACCCGGGATAGAGCCTTGGGGAACACTCGCGTTAGTATGAAAGGAACTGGAAGAAAACCCGTTGAGGACGACCTTCATTTCTTGATTAGATCGGAAGGATTGGATTAAATCAAGTAAACGTCCAGGAATACCGTAACCCTAAACTTACGTAATGTATCGGGGATGTCAAAAAAGAAGCAGGTGCGGAAATTTAACTGTATGCGTTATCCAGTAATAGACAATGATAGCATGACACAGGTGACTAGAAAAGTCGAAGGCGGCTTTTCAGAAACTGCGCAACGTATTAAGTATGTACCTCCACTTTTCGCTGAAAAACAGCATAGCATGAAGTTTTATCGTCAAAATGTTTATGCTATTATTAAGAGGAAAGGTTAAAGCATTTTTTTATTGTTTTATTAACTTTTTTAATCTTTTCCAGCACGTACGAGATTTTGGTTAAAAATATTGTTTTCTTTTTTGCGTTAGTGGTCAACCTAATACAGTGTAACCCGGATATAAGAGACCCTGATATAAGAGAAACCCGGATATAAGAGCGATTTTCTTTGGTCCCAAATTAGAGCCATACTTACCTAAACAAAATAGACCAAACCCTGATATAAGAGAAACCCGGATATAAGATACTTCATCTCCCGTTCCGACAACTCTCTTAAATCGGGGTTACACTGTACTTAGGCTTAGTGTTTTAGCCTCCTTTTTCCGATGAAAAACACACTGATTTGGAAATTCTTGCTAGAATCAAACAATTGTCGGATTTCAATGGAACTTTCAGAAGTTATCCACAAATGAATGAAATTATTTTCGAAAGTTTTCATTAGAAAATTTTGGTATAAATATTTTTTTTACATATATTAGCCTCCCACTTATTTAATTTCATGCAATTTCGAGAATTTAAATTTTAATCCCAAAATTTGTTTTATTAGTTAAAAGCAGGACTCATTGCCAAATGTAAATCAACAATTTTTTTTCAAACTGCTACTCATTTCCGTAAAATCTTCTCCGGATCGTAAAATAAAAAAATGCAATAAGACTGACATTATTTAATTAGAAAAGCTTTTAATTGCTTTTATAAATAAGATTTTTTAAGGACACTATTGTCTCAAGAAAAAAAGTCTTTTTCGATGAATAACGAATTTTTACAAGAATTGTTTTCATTTTTTAATTTTAATTATAATAAATTTATAATATTTACAAAAATTTTTAAATTCTACATTAGTTTAATTTCATTAAGTGATAATGTTATTAAGTGAAAACTATATTTACCAATTAAAAATTAAAAAGCTTAATACAAATTATTTTGCACCAAGAATTTTTAAAATAATTACAATTTTTATGTATATAAAATATTATGTAATGTGTTCATTTTTTAAAGTATTTTCGACCATATACGACATTATCAGAAAATAAGAGCGATGACTATAGTAAATCAACATTCCTAAAATTAGATAATGGAAAATATTTTCCAATATTTTAAAGATTACTGAGTACTTAAAAATTATATAAAAAGGTGTTCATATCATTTTTTAAAATTATCTTTTACAGATAAAGTCTAACGTAGAACAACAATCAATCTGTCATCGCCTCGTCAATTACGTAAATATGGCGATGTCGGTTAAAATCATAGCTACTGTTTTTTTTAAAAAATACATTTCTGTGCTATTTTAAAACTTAAAGTAAATATTATTTATTTCGAATCAGATTAATTATACTTTAAATACTTTTAAATTCCTCAAATAAAGATTCAGACAAGTATATATTAGTTTTGGAATATTTTTTAATACAGAGAATTACCTTGCGATGAAAAGCGATTAAAAAAGGCACTATTTAACAGCTATTTTAGAAAAAAATCGATTCAAATATAATTTCTGTTTGAAATGCATCAGAGTATTTTACTTACTAAAAATAGTAAATGTAAAATGAAAACTTAAAGAAAGCTTTTTCATTTATAATAATTTATTTTAAACCTCAGGTATCGCGATTGTCATTAGAAAAAAAAAAGAAATAGTACTGAACTCCTATTTCCTATTTGACCGTGAATACAGATTAATTTCGTCACAAATGTAAATACTTGGATTAACAGATCTGTAGATCTGATGAATGTTCAGATTACTAGAAACAGAGTATGTGTTAAACAAGAGATTTCTTTTAAGAATAGAAACTGATAAGAAACTGCTATAGACAATAAAAAAGCGACAGCCAATACTTGAGGGCGCATAATGAGGAACGAAAGCTTGGAGAATTTAACACAGACAAGACAAGAGAAGCAAATAAAAGCATCAAGAAAACCATTTAACAAGTTTGAGTAAATGCATACCTAACCAATTACCATAGAGACGAAGCGGAGTCGTGAAGAAGCCAATATTATTTATCAAGTAACAAATGATAGAAAGGTGTGAAGAGCTATAATCACCAAAGATTTAAATGGACAAAGTAAACACACATACAGAGAGAGAGAGAGAGAGAGAGAGAGAGAGAGAGAGAGAGAGAGAGAGAGAGAGAGAGATCATACACCAAGGTGGTTGTATGAGAAGTAGATTTTCTACCATGATCTATTATTGGTGAGCACACCCTTAAAACTATATGATAAACAGATGACACCATGTTGATAGTAGACACAGAAAGAAAACTGCAGATACTTCTAGAGGCGGGAATAAAGGAAAGCAAGATGGAAGGATTAAGCATCAATTGTAAGAAGACAGAATGCAAAATTATTAACGTAAGTGACAGACCTGAGTGTGAGCCACAAATTGGAGATGCCAGAATAAAGCAAGTAGAGAAATCGAACTGTCTTGCAAGTGTTTTATCAGACAATGAAAAATGTGGCAGAGAAATCCGAAGGTCGAGTGGAACAAAGAAAATGTCTTCCAAAAACTAAGCAAAATATTATGAAATATAAATATTTCGTTGAAAACAAGTGTGAGTACTCGTTACTAAAACAAGTGTGAGTACTCGTTACTAAAACAAGTGTGAGTACTCGTTTAATATCAGTCTTTCTAAATGGCAATGGATATTGGGTAATTTCTTCACAGACGAAGAGAAGGTTTGAGGCAACATAGATGTTGTTCTACAGAAAAGGAATTTACTTGAGGCAAAATAGAAGTAGTTCAACAGGATAGGTTTGAGGCAATATAGATGTGGTTCTGCAGAATAGTTTTGATGGAAAATAAATGTGGTTCTACAGAATAGGTTTGTGTCTTCATAGATGTGGTTCTACAGAAGGAGACAGAACATGTCAGGAAGTTTTAAGGAAAATCGGAACGATACTTGTGCTTAGGATCCGAAAGAGATAGTGGAAATTTCTAGAATGTATACTGAGGAAAAAGCTCTTGGAGAATTTGATAGTTACAGAACAGATTGAAGCGAAGAGGGGCAGATGGAAACACCGAGTAACATATATACAGGTCTTGTATAAATCGATGGCAGAACTGGGAGAGATCATGTAGAGCCAAACGTTACTTAGAACTTCGAAGGATAAGAAGTTATGGAGAGCCATAACCTTTCATGTGCTAAAAGGACTCTGCAGATAAAAGGAGATGGTGTTTAGTTCTTTATATCTGCGAAAGGAGGATTTGAAGTGTTTTCAGTAGAGTAATAATAGCATCCATTGTAAGATATATGGACCTTACTCTGAGTAAAGGAGGCTAGCGACAAGCACACACTCCCAACGTGTGCAAAGAACGGTGTCATGTTTCACCATTCAGGCTTTATTGTCGATAAAGTTTTTCATTTTGTTAATAATTGTTAATTATTGCATGAAATATATTGGTTTAAGAATATATAGCGCTTGTGATAGAGTAGCTGGAGTGTGCATGAAAAGAAAGAAAAATATAGCAAATATATAAAATCAACATTAAGCTTTCGTTTGTGATCTATGAAGTCTGCCATGTGAAGATCTTGCAGTGCCTTTTACCACCATCCGTACTGTATATGAAAAATAGCGTCTCTCGTTTTAACAAAGGGGCTCATCATTGGCTGCCTACGCTGCTGTGTAGCTGGACATGACGTAGGTGTGATGGGGGGGGGGGGAAGCGAAGCAATTATACGTCAACTGAAGCTCATGGGAATAACTACACTCTTGCCATCACACAATGACCAGGTGTAAACTATGTTTTTATGGTCCGATAGCCTTGTGAAAAATATTAACGACGACACAAAAAAAAAAAAAAAAAAATGGCCGCTCATATTAGAACTCAAAGCCGTTTAGACAACTTAGCTTTTTTCTTCTTGTTGCCTCTGTATTTGAAACTCTTACTAACGCCGCGGAAGCCTGCTTCGCACAGCTGTGGTGTACTGGTTAACAAGCTGTTAGTGAATTTGAACCTTAAGATGGGATACTTTTATAAAAAAAAAACGATGGTTTTCTGCTATATAAGGCTAAGCATTAAAAAAATAATATTTCCCTATTCAGTCGTAATTGATCTAGCGAGACAAGGTTGCTTATTATGAAATCGCATCGAAATACCCCCGAATATATTCAATATAGATATCTACCAGCGCACTCACATTGCAGACGGATGTGACACAAAATCGTGGTTTAAAGTGGATTTAACAGCCATACGGTGGAAAAGTCCCCAATCCCCTTTAACACTTCTCCTTTTCCGAATATGTCCATAATAAAGAAACAGCTAATATTACTGTAACTAATATTAACATTCTCTTGAACCACATCTCTATTGCCTCAAATCTCTTCTTGATCTGCAAGAAAATGCCCCAGTATTCACTTTCGTAGAAGATTAATACCTGGTAGTTTGGCATGTATTTCCTTGCTTCTGACGCAATTTTGGTGTTTATTAATGCTTTAAATACGAAAGAAGCAAATAAAGGAAACTTTGTTTTCAATCGCCATAGTAATTAATCAGTCTTTGCTTGAACGCTATGCCAGCATTAGATGCGATTACTCCCCATAATGCGGTTTAGTCTAAAAAAAGATAGCGACTGTAAGAGGAATATATTAAAAGTAAAATTGGTGTTAATATAGACAAAAAAGGCGTTTATCAATTGACGTTTGATTTTTGCCTACCGATGTCACTTGTACCTTAGTTATCATAAGGAGATAATCAGAAAAAAACAAGACGATAAGAAAAGAAAAGAACGTAAAGAGTGATGAATGGAAAGCGAACGGAATTTATGCGTTTAAATCTGAGAGTGGAACAGATGAGTGCATGCTGTGGGAATGCATAGAAACGGAACAGTGATAATCAACATGATACGAACAATCATACGCACGTACTGACCATGCATTGCATCTCTCTCTCTCTCTCTCTCTCTCATATATATATATATATATATATATATATATATATATATATATATATATATATTAGACAGTTTTCCTTTTAAACAATTTGGACAATTTTGCTGTTACACCCGGTATATATATATATATATATATATATATATATATATATATATATATATATATATATATGTATGTATGTGTGTTTGTGTGTGTGATTAAAGCCGCCAGACAAGAACATTTGGATGTTTCCACGCACTCTCTGTCCAGAAAAGAAAACATTTGTTCGAACACAAGAAAAATTAAATAAAAACAAATAAAAAGAATTGGAAATCGGAGAGCAGAGTATATATATATATATATATATATATATATATATATATATATATATATATATATATATATATATATATATATATATATATATATATATCTTTTAAATACGGAGCGGGGGGCGAAAGAGAAAGAAAAATAAGTCGTAAGACGAGCCAATGTAACAACACGGATTATATATTTTATTAATGTCTATATATTAATTGGTTGGATCTTATTTTTTTTTTTTTTCTTCTTAAAAAATACCGCATCTTGGCCTCTTGTAGGAAAATCAGTGCAACCAAGCTTGGCCGATTTATAGCATCAAATAGCCCAAGTGTAGACTTAATTAGTTGCCGTTTTGTGGGGGAATTAACTGCACGTCCTAAAGCGAGTGGCAAATTTACTCTGGGTGCGGGCCAAATACTGATCATGTTCGGTCGGGTCGCCCATCTAAGAAGTCGGTTGTTTATTCAGACCCGAAACGTCTAGTCACACGAGAGCAATAACACTGATGACACAGCTAGAGACGGACACTTACAGCTGTAATTTTAGCCCCTGTCTATATTTCTGAGATGAGGTATTATGTACACTATTTACATTATTCGTACTATTGTCCTCATTTTTGTCGCCATATTTATTACAACATTTCGGCCGTTGTACGCTCAGGCTTTCTTCAGGTGGTTGGAATGTCGAACTGAACCCTTTATTTCGCTGATTGAGGTAGACTAGTTCCACGTGCCATGTTTAATGGATGTCAGTTATCAGGTATCTCCTGTTAATTCTCCTCTCCAAGTTATCCACTGCTTTAAACGGGTATTGAGCTCACGCTCTTTGGGTCCTGTCACTGGATCTAACTAACGCCTTTACCCACTGTGCCATGTCCATTGAGCGAAATAAAGGGTTCAGTTCGACATTCCAGCCACCTGAAGAAGGTCGGAGCGTAAAACGGCCGAAACGTTGTAATAAATATGGCGACAAAGATTTGAAAAATAGTACGAATCATGTAAATAGTGTAATTTTAGCAGTATTTCATTCTGCTTATGTGCATACTCTGATCATTACTGAAGGTGCTAGTTTCTGGTCATCCAGATTTCTGGAGGTGCACCTGTAAATTGTTATATCATCCTAGCAGCTGACCTCTCCTCTGACCTATTTCAGGTGACTGAATGGGGAAAAGACTGGCTTATAAAATTCAATACACCTCAAACGAAACTAGTAACATTTGCCGCCACCGTGCAGACCACGAACATTCACTTAGCATATGATGGATGGGTTTTCTAAAGAAGGCACTTTATCGAACGTTTACTGGGATTCAAGCTCTACCCAAACCTCAGGTGGAACTCACATATATGATCTATTGCTAAAGATGCTAGAAAAATGGTTAGTTGTTTGTACTGCTCCAGTAAGTATCTGACTCTCCCTGCTATACTCTAGATCAGACCAAAAATGAAGTTTAGCTGCTATATCTGCGATGAAGCTCCCCAGTCCTTACTTGCCTGTCTTGATAGAGTTCAAAAGCGTCTTGTTGGTGATTAATTATTTTCCACCTTTTGAATTCTATCAACGGCTGAAACGTTGTGATAAATATGGCGAAAAAGATGAGGACAACAGTCCGAATAATGCAAATAATGTGTATATAATGGGTGAGCAGACATTACTATGGCGGTTAGCCAGTCATTGTTGCGCGGGCGCCTACTCAGGCACATTTGTATTTGTTCTACAGACACAGCCAAACTGTGGTTTATACTGAATCTATGTTGAGCGGAACTTACTTTCAGTTTCTAGGCGAGAGCGCATCATCTCTGATGTGACTTCGCGCTAACACAACCAATGATGGTTCTTTCTACCAAATTTTACTCACAAGGTTCTTGTACGATCACTCAAGTTATATATATATATATATATATATATATATATATATATATATATATATATATATATGAGAAAAAATGACAAAAATACATTTTATTTCCTGCTATTGATTTTATATACATGTTATAAGACGAGTGAAAACATTTTAGTCCAAACGCTGACGATCTACAAAAATATGGACTTCATTTGAAAAGATCTGAAACTTAAAATAAATAAGGCAAAAGACAAAAGATTATCCACACCTTAAAGATTAAGGAATTTAGCATCCAGTTTAAAATATCAGCAAAGCAAAGATTTTTTAAATATAAAAATAATTAAACAATTACTCTTCTGTTAAGTTAGGCCGCATCTTGCTACATTTCAGGGCGCATTAGTGCGTCCGGGCGTATCGTTTGAGAAACGCTGATTTCAAACTGAAAATGTATTTGAAGTTGCTTTAGAATTAAATATAGTCTAGTGCATTTTTTCAATCATTTCAGTTTATGCAAGGCAACAAAGCCACTAAGATGTAATAGGTTACTGAGAGTGAAAGAAACATTGAGGAAAACAAAAGAACAGGATAAAAATCTTTATTTATTTAGGAAAGCTATTAGAATAATCCCGAACTTATACTAGGTGCCAAATGTCTGCATACGGATAGAAAATAAATTCAGTATAAATACAAAAAGTAGAGAGGCGCGTAAGATGTGTCTTCTCACCAGACTTATTCAACTTTACAGTGAGACGATCCCGAGATACATAGAGGTCCTACCAGAACTTATTATTGGCGGACATAGTGTTGATAGCAGGCATAGAAAAGAAACTGCAGGGGTCCTTAGAGAAGCTATCAAAGGAAAGTGAGAAGAATGGATTAATCATAATTTGTAAGAAAACAGGCTGTGCGGTTGTCAGCAAGAGCAACAGTGTAAGATGTGAACTCCGTATTGAAGATGGCAAAATCAAGCAGGTACCAAAATTTCTGGGAAGTGTTTTAGAAGAGGCCGGAAAGTGAGACTTCAAAATTCGAAGGCGCAATGGAATAAAGAAAGTTGCCTTCCGAAGTTAAGCAAAGTATTAAGAAACAGGAAAATTTCGTCAGAATAAAAAAAAAAAAAAAAAAAAATGCTGAATTATACTGTATGGTAGTGAATAATGAACAATCTCCCCACAGATAAAGAAGAGGCTTGATGTAACAGAAATATGGCTCTACAGAAGGATAGTGAGAATACCACGGGGGCGGGGAACGTATGAAGGAAGTTTTATGGGAAATGGAAGCAGAAGGATAATTATACTTAAAATCAGAAAGAGATAGTTTTAATTTCTAGGACACATGAGGAACGAGGACTTGGGGAATTTGACACTTAAGAGACATATTGAAGGCAAGTGGGGGTCAGAAAGAGAAGTAACCTACCTAAAAAGCCCTTTTAAATGGATGGCAGAACAGAATGGGAGAGGGATAGTTAAAAGCATACAATAGAACAAATGAAATTTTCGTAACAACACTTGGAATGTTCTGATGATAATGGCTACTGTAGATTTGCCGAATATGAGAGGGTTCATGGCTATTTATATAAACAACTCAGGATTATAAACCCCAAAACCAAACTCAATTTTAACTCAACTCTCTAAGTTTTCGTTCACCACTGCTGTAGCCTGGTAATGAATTCACAACTCTTTCGGTCTACTCATTGGATCTAACCAACGCCTTTATCCACTTGGTTAGCTGAGATATCCGGGAGAGGCATGGCACGTAGAACTAGATCAATCTGCTCCGGTCGATGAAATAATGGGTTCGGTTCGAAATTCCCAACAAAATAGAAATCAGTCTACCTACTTGACCTAGAACGGGAGTGTATATATATATATATATATATATATATATATATATAATGACAAAGTGGTAAAAAATTGTGTGACGTGTTTCGTCCTTCACTAGTTCATCGAACTAAAGTGATGTTTCTGTTGATGTAACTACACGTGCATACGAAGGTGGAATATAAAAATGCAAATGTTATAATTATGCATAGCGGTTACATTCTTTTACATGCTCAAACGCAATCGTCATAGTCTGACGATTATATTTAAGCATGAAAAAAACTGTGCCAGGAGGAGAAACTGGCAATCATATCGTATCCAGAATAAAACAAACTATTAAATGATAGGTCTGAAATGATGTCAAACTGTAAACACATTAGAAATTACATTTTTGAGTTTGTATTAGGTTGGTGCAAAAATAATGTCGTTAATATGTGAGAAAACGACATTATTTTTGCACCAACCTAATACTAACCCAGATAAAAAAAAAAAACGTATTTTTTCACCCCCTCCCTTCTATTCCCTATACTCTTTCTTTGTCTCTCTCCATATTATTAATATATTTATTTTCCTTCCCTACCTTAAATTACCTCTAGTTTTGCCTCTACACACATTTTTTCATCCTTCTCTCTTACATTTCCTCTATTCTTGATTTACCCCTCCCCTATTATTAATATTTCTCTTCCTCACCCTCCCTTAAATTCCTTATACTCTTAATTTGCCTGAACCCTTATTAAAATACCTCTTTACCCTTGCATTTCCTCTACTATTGTTTAACTCTAATGTTGATTTGACCCTTCCCTCTTTATTATTATTATATTATTTTTATATTATTTTTAATATATATTATTATTAATACATTTTTATCTCTCCTCACTTACACTCGCCCTACCATTGCCTCTCTCCTTAGTTTAAAAAATATGAATTATTAATTTTATTATTAATATTAATTTTTCCTTTCTCTCCCTTAGGTTCCAGCTACTCTTCGTTTGCTCCTTTCCATCTCCGGTAATTTCCTTTGAGAATGTTCAAATAAATAAACAAAACCTTTGGGAAATACAATTAACATCTACTGCCTGAAGAAACCTTACAGGTGGAAACTATGGAAGCATAAGTGGCATAAATGGCTAGTATTCCTTGATTTTAATATTTTAGTACCTCTGCACATTCGCTTTTTCTTTTGTTGTTCTTTTTCACATTGTTCATTAAGCACTCTTTTATATAACAATTTTTCGGGCAAGTTTAATTTTGACCGAAAAAACAAAACAAAAAACAAACTGTTATATATATATATATATATATATATATATATATATATACACACACACACACACACACACACACACATATATATATATATATATACCCAAGTATATGATTGGTGTATACGGAATAAATTCCATTAATCAATAATTACTATTCTTAATAGAGTGCTCAATACGTAGTAGAGCGAATATAATTATTTATTAAAAAATTCTAACATAAATATGTTATAAAATCACTACAAAAATAGCCATTTTGTTTCAATCTACATTCAACATCATCACTTGATAAGACACCAGAGGTATTGAAACAAAATGACTATTTTTGTAGTGATTTTATAACATATTTATTTTATAATTTTTAAATAAATAATTATATATATATGTGTGTGTGTGTGTGTTTGTGTGTGTGAGTGTGAGAGAGAGAGAGAGAGTGAGAGAGAGGGAGAGAGACTGTGTAAATAGTGAGAATTCAAACAAGTTTGGTTAAATTCAATCGACAAGATCTCGCTATTTATTTCTTTTTTATTATGATTTTACTCCAAATTTATTTCCAAACAATGTTGTATAACGGGATCGAATTTAACAAAAAAACATGTTTGGATTGGATGAATTATCACTGTCTAAATCCTAAATGCACCTTATTTAAATTATATGACACTACAGTGAACAAGGCCGTTAACACCAAAGAATTCCGATGTTTTCTCATGGAATGAGAATGTTGTTTACCATACCGACAACACCCAGTTCTTGATGAATGACTGAGGAAGTTGAACGTATTTGAGCAAAATAGATAAAAAATGAATGTTGGACAATTTATTCATAATTTAAAATCCCGATATACTTGTACTACATCTTATTTAAATATAAGAAAAATAAAATAAAAAAAGGATTAGAGAGATTTTGTTTTTGGATTTAATAAATGTTGTTTGTATGAAAACATCTGAAACTTAAAACAGAAGCAATACAGGAACTCAGAACTGTTTATTCACAATTTCAATCTCGATATACAATAACTTATTCAAAAATTGGCAAAAAAAAAAAAAAGATTTGTTTGTTTCCCCCCTCTCTCTCTATCATATATATATATATATATATATATATATATATATATTATATATATATATATATATGTATGTATGTATGTATGTAAAAGGAAGGATGAAAACAGCCTCGCCTAAAAGGTATAGTGCTTTTCTAAGCGCGGTTTAGATATGACAAAATGCTGAAAGTATGGAGCACCCAGTGAGGATCGAACTCACTACTCACTCGATCTAGCAAGACAATCTTTCTAATCATTACATCACGTCGAGATATAAAAAGCAAAAAAAGTGGTCAATACAAAATTCAAAGTCGAATATGTAGAGCTAAGATATTTAAGAAATGTCTAAAATGCCAGCCTACCTCGCAACCCGGTTTTCGTCCGCAAGGTTTCCACAGGCAAGTTGAAGGATTTGATTTATTGTGTTTTCAATTTTCGAATAAGATATATAACGGGATTGAAATTATGAATAAACTGTCCAGAGATCAGGTTTTATTTCTCCTGTATTTTTCCGTCTATTTTTCGCCTGAAGCTTTTAAGCATGACACAGGCCATCGCTCGGTGTTAACTTCATTGTCCACTTTTATATTTATATATAGGCTCTTTCCCCCACATATCAAGCACTTTAACATACCATACCATAAATTATATTTTATCGTATATATATATATATATATATATATATATATATATATATATATATATATATATATATATGTATGTGTGTGTATGTGTTTTGGATATATGAATTATAAGTTGGAAAACTGGGTACTCACATATCTATCTTGTTATCATTTACTAATTATTAGTGCGTATATGTATATATATGTATGTATTTATATTATATTATATATATATCATATATGTCTTTGCGTGCATTTGTTGTGCTATGAGTTTGAAGATGAAGGTGTTTTTCCATGACCGTTGACGTCAATTAGGAATCTTATTAAGAAAATGAATCACTTCTGAATGTCAAAACGGCAGCCACACAAACAGAGAAATATAAAAAAAAAGGTAATACAAATTTGAATCTAATAAACTTGTCTTCGTTGCAGTTTCACAGAATTTACATAATTCATGAAAACGGGACATGAACAGAGAAATGATAGATAACGCTGGTTTTACGGTGTGTAAAGGTAAATACATACACATATATATATATAATAAATGCGAGTGCCAGATCGTTACTGTGTCACACCTTTTCAGATTTACTCCTAGAGGCCGTAGCCTAACATATACCATTTTGGAATCAGGCAAATCATATAGCAAATTAAAAAAATTCCTGGCCAAATCCGAACCCGTAATCCTGAAATTTCAGATTCCATTTTCATTACTGCGATTGCTTTCGCATTCCACCAACTTGTCTTTTTACCGAGTAAAAACAATTAAAGGGACATAACTCTCTTGCTTTTAATAGCTCATGTTCAAATGAAAAAAAAATTTACTGTTATTGTTTCAAAATAAAAATGTCTGTGTTTTCAACTTTACACCTAGACGCCCAAAATATCACACCGTTTTGGAATTAGTCTGACTCTGTGAGCAAATTAAAACTATTCTCAGCCGGATCCGGAGCTGCAATACTGAAATTTTGGTTTCCAAATTTTACATTACTGCAATTTTTTTACGTGACTTTTTTTGCGACGAATTTTTTTGTACGATAAGAATTTTTATAACTTGGAAATAAATGTGGGAATAATCGAAATTAATTGCGAAATCCAGTAAAAGTCAGTCACGAAATAAAAATGCGTACATTAATTTGTTTTTAAATTAAGTGGCGGCAGAAGAATTATCGTTGAACTTTTAAAAGGTAAGCTTAAATATTTATGCAATACGTAAATGCAGCGATCAATTTTGAGTTATTTTGTAGTTTATTGTCGCTTATCGCATCTACTCCTCCCTACCTATTGTGATGAAAGCCCAATAACGAACTCTCCGCAAGAGCTAGCTTAAATAGGCTAGCTATCTAGTGTATATATAAATATGGATTGCAGACTGGATAAATGCGTTAGTGGCTGAGTGATCAGAACATTAGTCTTCCGGGTTCGAATTTTACCTTGTTCGATGTGTCAGCGAGATAACGTCTTGATTATATTATCCAGGGGAAAAATCCCAGCGTGCCGCACTCTCTAAGTGTCTGAAAATCATATCACACATTAACCCAAGCTTTATGAGTGAAATTAGGTCGACTTCAATGGTTGTGCATGCACGAATTCACTAGTCATTGTGACCGAGGCTTTGAACGTACTGGCTTTGTTCAAACTGTAAATCATGCCAGATTATTCGCCCACTCCAAGAAACTGTAACTAAGGTCTGCTCATAGTTGCGGTATAAACCACAGCTGGGCTCTGTGGGTGTTGAACAAAAACAAAAGTGCCTGAGCAGACATATGCAATATGAATTAGCTAGCTACTCTAGCAGACGAGTACAGTCGTAAACGAACCAATTGCATTTATCAAATTGTGTATAAATATATTATTCACAATTCCATATAATCTTTCTTTGATACACATCCCACTATGCACATATACTGGCGTCCAACATATATTTACGAGAGAGAGAGAGAGAGAGAGAGAGAGAGAGATTGAGAGAGAGAGAGAGAGAGGAGAGAGAAGAGAGAGACTAGAAATGGGGAGGGGATAAAAGTAATAGGGGGTAAGTTCAGAGAAAATAAAACTGAAAAATAAGAGCAGAATAGAAGAGAGAAAATTTCATTTTTAAAAGTAAAAACTTGTAAGGAATAACAGTTAAAAAAATTCTTAGTATAGAATCAATGAAGAGATTTGTGTATTTTTGTCAAGAGATTTGTATATTTTTTGTCAAGGGAGATCACTAGTGACGTAGTGTCTATATTACGACATAGGTCTTTATTATAACATGTGTGGTCAGTTCGAATGAATAATTCAATGAAATATTAATCTATGTGAAATCTGTGTAGATTCCTTTTTCCTTCCCATAAAACATAGGGTCATCAACTTGAAAGAAGATCGCTCCTCTACAGTCGTCCATGTAAGTAGTACTTTTCTTGTTTCTGAAATGTAGACACTCATATTCTGCTGTTAACGAACGGTATATACTTTCTACAGCCAAAACTCTTATTATTTTATTCCTATTATCGGCAATGAATATTTCACTTAAATTTCAGCCTCTCTTGTATATCGTTTTCGTTCTACGGAAAACAAATAGTGTTGTATAGGTACTTTTTCGGTATATGTAGATGCCGCTTTAGCGAAAATTACCAAACGCAAAAAGCAACAACAAAAACAAAATAAAACAAAACAAAACAAAAAACCCGAAAATAACAAAAACGAGAACGATATATATATATATATATATATATATATATATATATATATATATATATATATATATATATATATGTTGATTTAAAATATGGTTCGTTCGCTACGCAGCAATAACAATCATTTGGACAGGGGTGGTAGCGTGTTCATTTTTATTAACTATTATTGTATCAATTATGAGTTACGTTCGAGAAAGAGGTTAAGTCTAGGTAGGGGGGGTAATTTTTTAACGAATTTTGAGATCCGTTCAACGCATGTCGTCTGTTTTTTTCTCTTTTTTTTTTATCAACGACAAAAAGTTTTTCGGCATTTTTTCCGTTAAATTCGTGCTTGTATACAAATATTCTTTCTAAAAGGGTTGTTTGGGTTAGAATACGTTATATTGAACTACAATTTTAAAATATTATTTTTACTCTTAATTACTAATAGACTATATTTCTTTTTGAAACAAATAAATGTAATAGAATTATTTCAATTATTTAAAATTTTTTGAGATATCAAATATAAGTATATTACCAGCTCCCATTTTTTTTATTTTTTATTTCTATTTTATTTTTAAATTTTATTTAAGGAAAATTTTTGACAATGTCGGCAAAGAATAGCTGTTTCATTTCTTTGATTCAGTAAATTTTTATTTTTTATAAACTTAGTAATATATAGTTTCTCATATATACACAAAAGGCATGAGTCATTTAATGACCTACATATTCTAGCTTTTCTTATAATTTCCATTTTACTGTAGGTGTTTTATTGGTTTCTTTTAAGTACCAGAAATATTTCGATAGGGACGTCTGATTTCGGTATTTATTTATTCTAAATGAACTTTGATGTTGATTGAATCTCTTTTTGAACTCATGTCTTGTGCAACCTATATAGAGTGTTATGTTTTCGTGATTCTCAATAGATGAGATATTGCATTGGTATACTAATGATTCCGTAAGACATATATTTTGTAGAGGAGAGTTATGAGGATTTTTACAGTTACATAATTTTTGTTTATCTTCATTTCTTTTTATTTTTATATTGTCTAAATTTCTTTGGTTTTGGTCTAAGTGTTTATACAAGATATTAGCATTATGTTTCTTAATAATTTTCAGTACAGATGTAACTTAATTTTAGTGTATTTTTATTGAAAATAGTACTAAGTTTACTTTCTTTAGGAAAATGCTTAACGATTAATGCAAGGAATTTTTGTCCTAATTTATTCTTTACCATTTGGTTGTATACCAAATTATTTTTCTACTTCTGTTTTTTCTATGCTTTCCATTTTCCTTTTTTATATAAGTTAGTTTTGGGCTTTTGTAGCCACTGTTTTTTAAAGCTTTATTATAGGAATTAATATATTCATAGAAAATCCTCTCATTTACTGAATTTGTACTTATTCTTTTTTCGATAGATAAAGATATATGCTTAATTATAGATTGAGGATGATTAGATTTAGGGTGTATATATAAAGAACTAGTATTGGATTTTTAATAAGGTATGCATACATTTTTCATTAAATCCAATGTTATATCAAAGAAGTTAACTTTTTTTTTAATTTAGTGCTTACCGGAATTTTTAAATTCAGACATTTAAATTCTTTATATAATATCTTTCTAATTTTATCGATTTTAAAGTTAGTAGAGTTATTTATAACCATAAGACCATCGTCTCTGTACAAACCAATGTCAGTTATATTAATTTCACGGTACGCTGTGAGATTGCATAATATAAAAAAACCTATAAGGTCAGAAGACTCAGCTAAGTCTAGTGATCCCATTGTGAAACTTGGAGTTGTGCAATTAATGTAAGATATGTATATTTCTTTGTGTACATATATATATATATATATATATATATATATATATATATATATATATATGAGGAAATATACATAATATCTTACATTACTTGTACAACTCTGAGTTTAATGCCGAAGCAATTTTCAAGTATATATATATACATATATATATATATATATATATATATATATATATATATATATAGAGAGAGAGAGAGAGAGAGAGAGATAATTGATTGACTGACTGATTCATTTTCTACGGCTTACCACCTCTTTGCAGGTTATTTAATGCCAGAAAATATTTCTAGATTGTAAGAATTTTTCTTTTGTTGTGTGTATGTGGGGGGGTAGATAATAATGATTTAGTGATACAAATCTTACTAATTAACCCCTAGCTGGGAGGAAGAAGAGGTGGATTCATATTTTTCCCATGCGTATTTGAGCGTAAGTGAATATAACGAACCCAGTTGGAGTTGGAACTCTGCTCTTCGATTAACACTTCTCACCCATTATCCATTACGCCATCCGCATATCCAAGCTTACAATATCTGGTATTTCCTATCGGTCACCCATCTAGGTAGCGACCAGGTCCGACATTGCTTAGATTCGGTGCTCGTACGTGAACCGGTAAAGAAAGAATGAAATAAGGGAAAAAAGAATGAAAATGAAACTTGGAGAAATACAACCGAAAAACTGTCAAACGAAAGCAAAAAGAATGAATATAAAAGAGATATAATAAAAAAGACAATGCAAAACAAGAAAGAAAGAAAAATAGGTGAAGAAAAAGAATCAAGATTTAAAGGAAGGAAGGAAGGAAGGAAGGAAGGAAGGAAGGAAGGAAAATAACAATCCAAAATTACGGAAACGAAGAATGAAAAATAGATGAAGAAAGGCAATAAAAAGTTATAACAAATAGAAAGAGAGAAAAAAGAAAGAAAGAAAGAAAGGGAGATGGAGAAAGACAATAAAACACAAACAAATAGAAAGAAAGAAAGAAAGAAAGAAAGAAAGAATGATTATATGGAATATAACAATCCAAAATTACGGAAAGAAAGAAAGAAAGAGAGAGAGAGAGAGAGAGAGACAATAAAACACAAACCAATAGAAAGAAAGGAAGAAAGAAAACAAAAGAAACAGAGAATTACAACCTAAAAACTGTCAAACGGAAAGAAAGAATGAATAAAAAAAAAGAGATATAATAAAAAGACAATGCAAAACAAGAAAGAAAGAAAAATAGATGGAGAAAGAGAATCAAGATCTAATCAAAGAAAGAAAGAAAGAAAGAAAGAAGTATAAAAGAATTAACTTTTGGACTTCAAGCTACGTAGCTGTACTTCTCATTAATATTTGTTGTATGTATTGAATTTATTGACAGACAATATAAGATACATAAGAAAAGATAATTAAAGTTTATTGACGCCAAATTTCAAATGCGTTCTATACTAAAAAACGTTATAACGTAACAACATTTAAAATTAAATTGCACGATTTTTATATCCGTATTTGAGGAAAGAGAAGAAAGTATAAAATTACAGAGAAGACAGTGTGTTAAGAAATGAAGTATGAGTAAAACAAGTGTACATAAAAGACAAATTCGCAAAGAAAGGCAGGAGGTTGTGAAAGAGTTGAGAAAAGAGAGAGAGAGAGAGAGAGAGAGAGAGAGAGAGAGAGAGAGAGAGAGAGAGAGAGAGAGAGAGAGAGAGAGAGGGAATAGATAAATAAATAAATATAGAAAGTAAGATAGAGAAGGAAAGAAAGAGAATGATATTAATTGACGGAAAGACGTTGTAAGTAAAAGTTTTTTTCGACACACCCGACATTTTAAGGCTACCTTAGTGAGCAGATCTCCTTGAGTTGTCTCGAGTGTATGACAAGAATTCCAGAAACCGTACTTTTTCATGCCCTAAGATTTACAGTTTTTCTTCTTTATCGTTTCATCTTCTGATTATTTCTATTTTTTCATCAATGACTTGCCACTAAGACTAACATTATATTTACGTTGATGTCAGACTGTCAGTTTCAGCAGAGAAGGGGTTCGCAAGATCAAACGTTCTTTTACAGACATACCGAAACACATGCTGCTTCATCATGTTCAGCCAGGCCAAACAATAAGAGAGAGAAAAAAAATACACACAGTAGCAAGAAATACATAAAGAAATACACATGGTGAAAAGAACAAGTCAAATAATTATGTTCAAATAGCTCTCTGGTCTTGTTATGTAGACATATTTATTAGACTCTATATTACGTTCTGTCTGTAACTCTTTTTGCAACCAAGTTGGATTCCACTTTGTTTGATCTATGATGTATTTACTTCCATTCTCTTTCTGTCTGTCTGTTAAAACTGGATGATGACTACATCTCACATTAGTTGAAAATAGGGTTTCAAGTAAGTCTGCCATTTGTCCCGCAAAATGCAGGATTGTCCCGATTTTGATGCTGGAGAATCGATGATTCTTTTTAAGAATTACGATTTTGAGATTCGATGACTCTTTTAAGATTTAAGATTTTGAGACTCGGTAATTCTTTTTTATTAAGAATTACGCATAGATAACGCTTTTTAACGTATTTTTTTTAAATAAAATGTCTGGAATTTTGCGTTCCTTTGATAACAAAAAACAAGTTGCACTCAGTTCCTTCTCTAGAACAAATACTTTGTGGAACAATGCTTCCTGATAACTGCAATTTTGGTCCCTTTAATGTATAGATAAAAAAAAAAAATACCCCCCCCCAGAAAAGCTGACACCTAATACCACAACTTACGGAAAAGCGGTTGAATTGCTTTGTTTCGCCACTCACCATAGTCGGTGTAATACTTGAACTCAGCACCGACAAAAAAACAAACAAAAAACAAACAAAAAAAAACAACAACAAAAAACAAGGCAGCGAACATGCATCCACAAACACGAACAACAGTAAGTAAAGAGCAAACTTCTCAAAACCGTTTGATAGTTATTAGGTTGGTGCAAAAATAATGACGTAATAATGTCGTTTTTTGACGTTAAAAAATACGTCAAAAAACGACATTATTACGTCATTATTTTTGCACCAACCTAATATGATGCTTAACTGTTTAACTCTTTTAATGCTTATCTCTTTCATTAAATACTCACGGACAGTCACTTTATCATTTATTCCTGGATTCTTGATTATTTTTCGTTGTTTCTTTTCCCTATAAATAAATACTTTGTGATTTGGTTGAATCACACAAAATCTCTTTTCGTTTCATTCATTCGTCTCAGACAACAACTAATATTCCTATTCTCCTACAGATCTCCTTTCGTCACAAAAATTCTTTTACTGAAAAAGTAAAAAATCAAGGAATTGATATACTGCATTAGACACCTACATGTACTGTCTAATGTGCGGCCATTAAAAATAACATTTATAGTAATAACAAATAAAGTCAGATAAAAAATGTATTAAAAATTATTGTTGCATATATATATATATATATATATATAAAAGTGAACATAGAAGTCAACACTTAGAGGCGACAGTCTGTTTCATGCTATATGCAATCGCCAGGCCACGTATGCTGTTATTTTTCTCGGCTATTTGTACATATACGGGTCAGTGGTGCATTGTGGGTAGTCTATTATGGCGGTTATTTTACCGGAAGTCGTTTATTTATTTATTTGGGTTAAATTATTTTGCTTGTTTTTATTTTTTGTTTCTTATTTTATTTATTTATTTACTTATTTTTTAATCGGTGTTTTTTTTATTAACGTAGTAAAGATTTGTTTATATCACTTATTTAATAGTTTTGTTTTGGTTTGAGAATTTAATTAAAGCTATTTGTTCGGTTTTGGGGTTGGTTGTTGTAGTTTATTCTAACTATTATTTTGGCAGAAACAGTTTTTTAATTTGTGTTTATTTGGGTTGATTATCTTTATTTGTTTTTTCTAACGGTAACTTTATCGGGATTGGTTAGTTAATTTATTTACTTGGATGAATTTAGGTCAATTTATTTTACTTGTATATTTTCTCTTTTCGGTTTTCAGTTTTATGTAACATAGTAAATATTTATTTATTTTTTATTTTTATTTTATTTTTTATTTTGTTTTATTTTATTTTTATTTTATTTTATCGTTATATATATATATATATATATATATATATATATATATATATATGGTCCTAGTCGTAACCCGTGTTTCACGCTCACGCGATCTTCAGACAACTTGAACGCAAATGAAAGATATGGAGAACAGCTTTATATAACCCATGATCGTAAACCACTAACATAGAAGCTTCACGGGAAAACAAAATAATTTATATATATTCCTAGTAGGAAATGGGTTATAGGGTGGCAAATAATTCACCCCCCATAAGGCCGCATAATTGAATTTTTAAGCTTAGTCAGTGAAGACTGGATAGCTCCAGCCCAGACTGTAGTACTCTATTTTTGGTTTGATCTGAATTGCGAAGGTGGTGTACGACAGAAAAGAGCAGTCAAGGGTTTTCTGGATCGGTAAAAGAAACCGACCATTATTCCAGGATCTTTAGAGATGGTTCCAATATACGAGTTGCACTCGAGGTCTGGATCAATGCAACAAAATAAGCTCATTTAAATATAGACAATGTCAACACATAAAAATAACGAGGTAGATAGTTTGATTATAGAATTAAAATGTAAGTCTTGTTTTTCTCGTCATTTTCTGTATTGTCGGTAACATTGTAAAAATAGTAGACATGTGCTTAAATATCAGATTTGCTTTTTCTAAGAGAAACTTTTCACGACAGTATACAAGACCGCCCGTCAATAATTCTTGGCCAACATGAAAAGATTTTTGTTTCAGCTGCACCCTTTCACTCACCAACACCTTCGTTTGGTTTATATATTAGGTACTATTTTATCGTGTAAACATATGACATAGTAGGGAGAAGCGTGATAAAGCTTTTATGAATCGTTTCTGCTTACCAGATGTTTCTTAACAACGGTGGTAAGAATCTTTGCGTAACGATGTCTTAAACTAAGAATAAATGCTTTTCATTTTGACAAAAACGGGGTTGGTCAACACAGCAAGAGAGAAATCTCATTGTTCAAACATGTGGAGAAAGAAACCAGTTCCCCTGTTGTCTCTTTGGTTGTTAGCAGTTTTCAAAGCATCCAAGTCATACAAGTTAGCACAGGCTAAAGTTCGAAAAGTAATAACGTTTTACTAAAAAGGGCATAAAAACAAATCTAAGCTAAGTTTACTTACATATTATGGCGTTCAGAAAATTTGTTATGTTTTATGGGATATTAACTTCAATGGGTTATTTAATGCCGACAAGACTTTTATAGCTGGTAATATTTTTTTTCAAAAATGTATTGTTGGTAATAATTTTTTTAAAGATGTATTGCTGGTAATATGTATTTTAAAAGATTTATTGCTGGTAATATTTAAAAAAAAAATTTTGCTGGTAATAATTTTTTTCAAAAATCTATTGCTGGTAATATTTTTTTTAAATGTATT
Source organism: Acanthosepion lycidas (assembly GCA_963932145.1). Classification (NCBI taxonomy): domain Eukaryota; kingdom Metazoa; phylum Mollusca; class Cephalopoda; order Sepiida; family Sepiidae; genus Acanthosepion; species Acanthosepion lycidas. The sequence goes on along the minus strand of OZ010577.1, from coordinate 83,777,174 downwards.
GCTGGTAATATATTTTTTAAAAATGTATTGCTGGTAATAATTTTTTTTCCAAAATGTATTGCTGGTAATAATTTTTTTTAAAAAACGTATTGCTGGTAATATTTTTTTTTCAAAAATAAATGTATTGCTGGTAATATATTTAAAAAAAATGTATTGCTAGTAATAATTTTTACAAAAAGTATTGCTGGTATTAAAACATTTTCATACTTTCATCGTGTTTTGATCCCTTTTGGGAGGAGTTAACTATTTACCCATAGCTGGAACCCTGACAGGAGCTATCACTCCGAGTCAGGTTGGGCCTGGGAACACCAGCAATTAAGAGGAGGTTTCATGCTCCTCAAAACCTCCTGATCAAAGACCTTGCTGATGGACGTAGTTTATCGTCTTACCCAGGATGCGGATGTAGTCTATCGTCTTACCCAGGATGCTGCTCAGAAAGAAATTACGTTCTACCAGAGAAGTTATATTTTATATATATGTATTGAATTATTATTTTCTTGCAATGATGTTCACAGGGTGAAAGGCTCAGGAGCTACTCGAGGTAAAGTGTTACAGAGTAATAGGCACTGATATGTGTGAAGGATAACGGTTAACTCTGGACTTGAATATGTCAGGATCGTAGTTATCGGGGAAGCATCCTCTTGGGAGTCGGTTCCACAAAGTAACAGTTCGGGGGAAGAAGTTGTTTGAGTGGAACTTACATCTCACCAATGGAATACAAAGGGGATGGGGATGGTTAGCGACAATGTGCTTAACATGGCGGGTCAGAACCGTGGAGGGTGGAACTGGTGGAACTAAGGAATGTAGTTCGTCTGAGCACTTTCCATGGAAATAACGATAGAGTAGAGAGAGACTTGAGGCGTTTCGCCTGTGAGAAAGGGGTTGTATGGTGAAAGATAATTTGTCACCCGCTAGGGTGCAGAGACGCGTTTGGACTCTATCAAGACTTGGCAGCTCCTGCCCATATATGGAGGCAGTACGCCATTTTTAGCCAGATCTGGTTCTTGTTAAGGTAGATGATAACAGGAGTAAATGGAGCGGTACAGGGAACTGACTCTCTTTCCAGTATCTTTAGCGATGGATTGTAGGCACGAGTTTTATATGAGGTTTTCATTGAAATTAAGTCCCAATAGACGATCAAGGCATGGGGCCTCCCTGAGGGAATATCTTTGTTCATGGTGAATGGTGACTGTTCAGGCTCCAATAAGCGATGTTGCAATGTAACTGGTTTGGTTGTCGAGGTATTATTAGGGTGTTCAGAAAGTAATTGCATTTTCCCAGAACAAAAGTTATATCTTATATAGTTGTTAAATTTATAAAAATATTATTATGTTTGGAAAGTAATTACGCTTTGCTAGAAACGATATAAAACTTAAATTAATAGAAATTACATTTACAGTAATTACGTATTTTCAAAAAGGATATAACGCATATACTCGTGTATAAGTCGATTTTATGTATAGTGCGATCCCTGAATTGTTTTTTTACATTAATTTTTAACCTTGTAGAAAAAATTACCTGTATATAGTGCAACCAGTTTCTGAAAATGCGTGATTTTTACTTTCGTATAAAATATACATGTGCGACCTCCTATTTTTTGAGTAAAAAACTGATTGTAAAAATTCGAATTATACTCGAGTATATGCGGTAAAAACGAATGTAAGTTAAATTTATTTAGATATTTATCGAAAATATAATCCCCATCCTTTTAAATGGCTATAGTCAAAGCGAAAGGTGTACTTTCGATTCCACATTAGAAGAATTCCAGGGTTTTCTTCCGAAAAGACTTTTTCCAAATTTTCTCAATGTTCTACCATTAATGAAAGGTTGTAGCGATCTAAACTAATGAAGATTTGTTGGAAGATTTGTTGGAAGATTTGTTCCCCACTAATGATCTTGTTTTTTTTTTTTTGGTATTGTTGTAATGACAAAAGGTACGCAGGTGTAGGCTTTAAGAAAGTTTTATTCAACTCGGAATACAAGGTTCGCGTATAATGTCATTTTATAGTCCCAGTAAACAGAAATAGCTCTCTCAAAGAGGAGAGTAGCAAAACAAGGGGAGACCACTCTTGATTATTCATAACAATTGTTTTGCAGAGTGCCCCTTTGCTTTTGTCATGCTGGGCATTTGCCGTGTTCTATACTGCAGAATAACACGGGTTTTTGTATACCAAAACAAGACACTTTCGACGTAATGCTTCGTTTACTCGATCAAGTTGCAAGCAATAAACGTTTCCAGTGATCATCCTTTCATTGGCCAATACCTTAACACCTCCAGTTGATACAAAACCAAAAACATTAACCTAAAAACTCGAGTCATGTACTTAAATAGTTTCGTTTTCTCAAGATTTTCAATGTCATTAATGATTCCGCATTCATTCAGAAATATCTAAACCGTTAGCTGTATACAACCATTATTTACACTATTTATATTCGGACTATTGTCTTCAACTTTGTTGCTATTATCACAACGTTTCGGCCGTTGTGCTATCCGGCCTTCCTCTGGAGTGTATCGATCTGGGAAACTACAGCGATTTTTGAACTGAACCCTTTATTTAATCTACGGGAAAGAGTGTTTTCGTTCTAGGGATATCGTTTACTTCTTATTTTTATTTAGTACTGTTTAGTCCTGGGTAAGAACATAAACTATGTCCAACAGCAAGGCCTCTGATCAGGAGGTTTTGAGAAGCGTGGAACCACCTCTTAATTGCTGGTGTTCCCAGGTCCACCCTGACCTGGGGTGGTAGCACCTGTTAGGGTCCCAGCTATAGGCAAATAGTTAAACTATTACCAGCAATACTTTTTGAAAAAAAATTATCACCAGCAATACAATTTTGAAGGAAATTATTACCAGCGATACAATTTTGAAGGAAAAATATTACCAGAAACAGATTTTTGACAAAACAAAATATTACCAGCAATAAAAAATTTTGTCGGCATTAAATAACAAATTGAGGTTGATATGCCGCAAAACAAAATAAACCAAACCAAATCAATGTTTTACTCAGTTTCTTTCATACTCACCCATTTAGTACTCTTTAGTTATTGCTACTCCATTGAGTGCAAGTACTACTACTCGGCGCAGGTTTTGAACTTACAACTGCTATGCCAAATTAACAAGCCAACGCCTTTATCCACACATTGGGCGCTATTACACTTTCGCATCCCCACTAAAAAGTAAAATACAACCAGATACATTTATAAAATGGAAAGGAACTTATTTTTAAAACAGCTTTTTTAAAAAGTTAAACTTCGTAAAATTTAAAGTAACAGCAGCTGGACTGTTGCAATTATCAATAATTAGATTTAATTTACAAACACTAACAATGATTTTAAAAAGGCTTCTGTAAATGTGTTTCTGCTGTCAAAAGTTTCTGAAAAGAAAGTCTGAAAGATAATGAAATGAAATGTACTATTTAAAATTAAAATCTAGAAATTATGAAACAGATATTAAGAAAAAAGGGAAATCTATTCGTTTTCGTTTTTTTTTTTTTTGAACTACAAAAAGTACTGAAGACAAAAAAAAACATCGTGTGGTTAACAGTGTCAAGTGGGTGCGAAAGTCTAATAGCGCCGACCATTGTGCAGTCGTGAACTTGGAGATTCAAAATTAACTTTCCTGCTGATTAGGTTGCAACTGCTGCTGCTGAAGTCTTCAACCCCGGCAGCAGCAATTAAAACATGACAGACAGACAGCAGCAGCAGCAACAGATACAACCTAATCACAAATTTAAAGCTCACTTGAGGACTTTTAATAGCGATACCAACTAAAATGGATATTACATGTAACTCAAAAAGAGAATAATGACATGTTGACGTTCCATACGACTTCAAAGAAATGGTTAGGAGGAAAGCAACTCGACCTCCATCAGAAAGAGTAACAACAAATACTGGACTTTAAAAACTATTTAATGTTTTAAGATAAAGCTTTTATAAATTTCAACCGAAAGTAGCACTGGCTGCTCGGTCAATGAATGCCAGAATTTTCCTTATAAGGAAAGGGCTAATATCAATGTTAGCATAATGGATGACAATTTTCATATTCGACCAGATACAAAACAAGGGAATCTGCAGATGGATTCCTGCTTTTGGCGTTTGGCACTGGTTTCTCATTTTTCAGATAATATCTGTCTTTTTCATTATTTATTCCCATACAAAACCCATTGTGATGTGAAGATGAATGATTGGCATTCCTGATTAAAAGACTGTTGCAGATGGTGGAACGTTGTGTTCTTTTCTCAAGTGAAAGCCCATGAGGAACCCAAAAACCATCTAAAGTAATTCTAGATGCAGTTTCGTACCATTCAAATTTGGTTCTGCTTTGGTCAGTTGATTCTTGATTCATAACGGTGAAATAGGTAATTACTTTCCGAACACAGTAATATTTTGTAGTTTCCAGACAAAGAATTTAATTTTCAATATCTTTTCATTACAGAACTTCCTATCCTTTGAATCTCTAAGGAATATTTGTTCCCTTAATATCTATTTTTAGACCATGTTCTGCATTCCAGTGAAACCGTAGTACTTAAATATTTTAACTGAAGAAAGGTTTCTTATAAAAATCTTCATTTTCTATGTGATGTATCACTTCAAGTAGTGGGCGATCAAGACTCTGCACAATTTTCTATCCTTCGTAGCTCTATCCGCCTCTCTATTTTGTTATCTATTTATACAATCTTGCTTGGCAGAACTCTCTCCGTTTCCTTCTGTTCTTCTAGCGTTAATTATGACCAGTGAGTGTCAAATTTCCCAAGCCCTCCTTCCTCACGTGTCCCAGAAATTTCAACTATCTCTTTCTGATTTTAAATACAAGTTGTCTTTTTGTTGCCATTTTCTTTAAAACTTCCTCGTTTCTCATATGCTTCGTCCATGGCATTATCAGCGATCTTCTGTAGGGTCACATAGTTGTAGCTTCAAGTCTTCTCTTCATCTGTGAGGAAAATGCTTAGCAAACCCACTCATGTATCCTGTTATTTAATAAAAAATATTTTTACTTTATGTATATGTTGTAGCCTGTCAATATTAGAAATATTTCAAGAATGCGTTTGAATTAGTCATTATTTATTAACAAGTCCGGTTCAAGGGTCTTGTGGGCTCCTCCCGAATCTATGATAGGAGCCTCCCCACACTCGACTATATCTCATCTCTCATAAGGTAGCATTCATATAAAATGCACATTTTATCATAATCTAATTATATACAATAATGAATCATGCAATACAGGTGAACAATTCAACAAGAAAAATTGAAAATAAATATATGTATCTAATTATAAATTAGAGACGTATCATAATAGTATCATCTTAAACAAATCAACAATGTTTTCTTCTAATTTTAAACATTAACTTGAATTTTTTTTCGTTAAAAAAATAATTGTAACACATTCAACATTATGGATAAAAAATAATGAATTTTATATAGTTTTTTGTGACATTTAGCATGAGCAAAACAAATTCAAGGGTTTGGAAAAAACAAAACAAAAAAAAAAAAACGAAAAAAAAAAAACGAAAAAAAACCCAAAACGGTTGAATGACGTCAAAATCCGGGAAATTTTTCATCCTTTAATAGCAAATTGTACGTGGTTTAATTTGTAATCTATATAAATGTAGGATTAAAAAAGCAAATGTTGATAAGATAGGGAGGATCGCAAAACACTGTCCGGATCCCCCAATCAGCGTTTCCCATCTCCCGATCAGGGAGTTGGGGTCGTACGCACCGGCCCTGTTTACTAAGCTCGGCGTCGGTTTAACGCAAGTTTTGGGCAGCTAATGGAAATGAAAATCTCTGTTAACAACCTGCGAAATCAGTTTGAGAAACATCGTGTCAAAGCAATGTATTTTAACTGAGATTTATATGATATATGTTGAGGGGTACACCCTTTTTTATACAAATGGACTCAACCAGTGTATACTTATACTACTGCCAGTGAATACCCGGGGAGCAAGACCGAAGAGTCGAGTCCAGAGTAAAAGGTTGTAGGTAACCGGAAGAGTGAGGGTGAGGTAACAGCGTTGTAGGAATCACAGTGAGCGAGCACGTAGACTCTGTAAGAAGTCATACAGCGATGCTTCAATACCAAAGACTGTATATATATATTTTGCTACTAACCCGTATTCCTGGAACTACTAACCTGCATTACCAGTTTGTATTATTACGTTAATACATTTTTTTCATATATTCATTCCTGGCGTTTGTTATTTATTGGTACCGGATTTCAACCCGGAATCCACAACAACTTTGGTGACGAGGACTTCGAACTCACACGAAAAAAACAAAATATCTCTCGTCGACCACAACAACTTTGGCGACGAGGAAATTCGAACTCACACAGGAAGAGTACAAAGAAAAATTCTCCCTTGCCGACTACAACGACTTGGTGTCGAGGAATTGGGACCTTACACGGAAATAAAAAATTTCTCTCTTCTCACCACAACAGCTTGGGCGACAAGAATTTGCACTTCTCGGGGATTCAAAAGAGAAAATTGCCGTTTTTGCCAGTATCCACAACAACTGGGCAACAAAGTGTTACGAGGATTAAAATACGGAAAATTGAGTTTTTTTGTAAGACTCTTACCATGGCGGATTTTGAAAGTATTTTAGTAGAACTTATAAAATACCAAAATGAACAACAATTACAACTTCAAGAAAGAATGGAAAAACTCCTACTACAAACACAGAAGGAAAATCATGAATGACAAATGCAAAATGAAGAAAGACAATTACAACTCCAGGGACTAATTGTAAAAGTAGCGAGTAATACACAACAGCAAAATATTGAAAAAAGAGGCGACTTTTTCTCAAGACGCAGTATAGAACACGATAGAAACATTCAAATATTCCCTAGAAGAGGATACAAATTTCGGGGACTTTTTCAGACGCCATGAAGACATCTTCAACATCGATTGTCAAAACTGGACAGTAGCAAAAAAGCTACGACTATTACTCAGAAAATTAGGAACGGAAGAATACATAAAATTCGTGGAATACATTTTGCCAAAGAAGACAAATGATCTAACGTTTGATGAAGCAGTTACATGCCCGACGGAGCTTTTCAGCCCGAAAACGTCACTCTTTCACAGAAGGTGGAAATGTCTTAACCTCGTAAAGGATGAAAATGAGGACTATACCACGTTCGCCGCAATCGTGAATAAACATTGCGACGGCTTCAAGTTGGCAGAATTAACTCCAGACAATTTCAAGTGTCTTATTTTTGTACAATGGTTAGTCTCAGCAAAGGATAGCGAAATGCGCAAAAGAATGCTTTCAAAACTGCAAAATGAACCTGGATTAACACTACAAAAACTATCAAAAGACTGCCAAAAATGTCTGAGTATAAAGAAAGACTCGAAGGATATTGAGGAGTCAGGAGTATCACATACACGTAAGTTAAACAAAAGTTTACGTTTTTCACCCTCCCAGGAAAGAAAACAAAAATTCTATAATAATGAAAAAGATTTTCACCCACCCCGGAAAGAAAACGAAAATTCTATAATAATGAAAAAAGTACAACGTACAGGGCAAATAATGGCGAAAATCAAAGTAAATATAAGCCCCCTCCATCTGCATGTTATCGATGTGGAGGACTACACTGGAATAAGGATTGTCATTTTAAATATAAAAACTGTCTTGCACGTGGAAAAATGTGTCACAAGGCATCCCAGTGTAGGAACAGAAAATTTACTAGTAGGATAAGAGCTACTAGGATGCATGACGAAGACAATACTAACATAAGGAAATATGTGGAACTTGAAATCTTAAATAATAAGATAAAATTATAACTTGACACAGGTTCAGACTTGATGATAATTAACCTACAAACATGGAGAAAGCTTAATAGACCAACAATGTTACATACACAGAAAATTGCTAAGTCTGTTACAGGAAAGCGTATAAAATTCGAAAGAGAAGTAATCCCTAAATGTAAAATTTCACGGGAAAACAAGAAAACTCAAAATATTTGTAATGAAGGATACAGAAAATCTGGTGGGCATGGACTGGATGCAAAAGTTCGACGTATGGGATTTACCTATCAGTTCTTTTTGTAAAAAGATAAAGTGCGAACCATCAGAATTTATAAAACTAAAGGAAGAATTACATAATCAATTTCCACAAGTATTTTCGAGCGGGTAATGTTCAGGAGCAATATGGCTTACTGGGAGCCTGGCACAATGATTAACAGACTAGGAAATGTGATGTACACAATACAAGGCGAAAAGTTTTCCCACAGAAGACATATTGACCAAATACAAAAAAGACGGGTTGAAGAGCCAAGCTCGTCAACCGCTGAAAATGACGATTCAATGGATGCAATATTTGAAGTGTTTGAGATTGAAAGACCACAGGAAGACAAAGAAACTAGAAAGTCAAACAGGAAGAGAAAATTTACCGAACCTCTGATTATCGACCATAAGAGAAAAAAAATACTAACTCCCACCAAAAAATGGATCTAAGGAGGGGATGTTGAGGTGTCCACCCTTTTTAATACAAATGGACTCACCCAGTGTATACTTATACTACTGCCAGTGAATACCGGGAAAGCAAGACCGAAGAGTCGAGTCGATTCCAGAGTGACAGCGTAAAAGGTTGTAGGTAACCGGAAGAATGAGGGTGAGGTAACAGTGTTGTAGGAGTCACAGTGAGCGAGCACGTAGACTCAGTAAGAAGTCATACAGCGATACTTCAATACCAAAGACTGTATATATATTTTGCTACTAACCCGTATTCCTGGAACTACTAACCTGCATTACCAGTTTGTATTATTACGTTAATACATTATTTTCATATATTCATTCATGGCTTTTGTTATTTATTGGTACCGGATTTCATCCCGAAATCCACAACAATATAGAAACCAGTCGTTGTATTTGAATCAACACAAAAACATAAATGATCAGCATCGTGAGTGACAACTGTTGCGCTTTTGTTGATTCGATACAAGGTAGAGAGTTACTACATGGAGTTGTTTTATGGATGCAAGAGGAAATCAGTAAGGAACTCGCATTATGAACATATGTAAGATAGGTAACGGCTGACTCTGGACATGAAAAGGTTAAGATTGTGGTGATTGGGAAAACACAATCTCGGGAGTGTTTTCCACAAAGTAGCGTCTCTTGGGAAGAAAATATCAAGATGGAAGTTCCTTCTTGTCAAAGGAAGACAAGGAGAATGAGGATGGTTCGCCGCTCTGTATATGACATGGCGGATCTTAGCTGTAAAGTTATGAACTGGTGGAACTAAGGAATGTAGTTTGTGGCGATAGAGTAGCGTAAGGCTTTCAACATTTTGTCCTTGAGAAAAGAAGTTGCAAGGTAGAAAATAATTAATCACTTAAAAGGCCGCGTAAACACTTTTGAACTCTGTCAAGACTGGAAATAGAGGATTGGGCAGCTCCGTTCCAGATATTGCATAATGACTCCATCTTTTTTTGGTATGATGTATCGTGCATATAAGTCCCAATCGACGTCTGTTGTAAACTTAAGCTATGTGTTTCATTCTAACGATAATGGTCGGTGTTTGAAGCCCAGATAAAATATGGTTACAAAATGTTATTTTCAAGGCAGGTACACAAAATGTTATTTTCAAGGCAGGCAAACAAAATGTAATTTTCAAGGCAGGTACACATAATGTAATTTTCAAAGCAGGTACACATAATGTAATTTTCAAGGCAGCTACACAAAATATAATTTTCTAGGCAGGTACACAAAATGTAATTTTCAAATCAGGTACAAAAATGTAATTTTCAAGGCAGGTAGACAAAATGTAATTTTCAAAGCAGGTATACAAAATGTAATTTTCAAAGCAGGTATACAAAATATATTTTTCAAAGTAGGTACACAAAATGTTATTTTCAAGGCAGGTACACAAAATGTTATTTTCAAGGCAAGTACACAAAATGTAATTTTCAAAGCAGGTACACAAAATATATTTTTCAAAGTAGGTACACAAAATGTAATTTTCAAAGCAGGTACACAAAATGTATTTTTCAAAGTAGGTACACAAAATGTTATTTTCAAGGCAGGTACACAAAATGTTATTTTCAAGGCAGGTACACTAATGTAATTTTCAAAGCAGGTACACAAAATATATTTTTCAAAGTAGGTACGCAAAATGTAATTTTCAAGGCAGGTACACAAAATGTATTTTTCAAAGCAGGTACACAAAATGTAATTTTCAAGGCAGGTACACAAAATGTAATTTTCAAGGCAGGTACACAAAATGTAATTTTCAAAGCAGGTACACAAAATGTAATTTTCAAAGCAGGTACACAAAATATATTTTTCAAAGTAGGTACACAAAATGTTATTTTCAAGGCAGGTACACAAAATGTAATTTTCAAGGCAGGTACACAAAATGTAATTTTCAAAGCAGGTACACAAAATATATTTTTCAAAGTAGGTACACAAAATGTTATTTTCAAGACAGGTACACAAAATGTTATTTTCAAGGCAGGTACACAAAATGTATTTTTCAAAGCAGGTACACAAAATGTAATTTTCAAGGCAGGTACACAAAATGTAATTTTCAAGGCAGGTACACAAAATGTAATTTTCAAAGCAGGTACACAAAATATATTTTTCAAAGTAGGTACACAAAATGTTATTTTCAAGGCAGGTACACAAAATGTAATTTTCAAGGCAGGTACACAAAATGTAATTTTCAAAGCAGGTACACAAAATATATTTTTCAAAGTAGGTACACAAAATGTTATTTTCAAGGCAGGTACACAAAATGTTATTTTCAAGGCAGGTACACAAAATGTAATTTTCAAAGCAGGTACACAAAATATATTTTTCAAAGTAGGTACACAAAATGTTATTTTCAAGGCAGGTACACAAAATGTAATTTTCAAAGCAGGTACACAAAATGTATTTTTCAAAGTAGGTACACAAAATGTAATTTTCAAGGCAGGTACACAAAATGTAATTTTCAAAGCAGGTACACAAAATGTTATTTTCAAGGCAGGTACACAAAATGTAATTTTCAAAGTAGGTACACAAAATATATTTTTCAAAGTAGGTACAGAAAAATGTTATTTTCAAGGCAGGTACACAAAATGTAATTTTCAAAGCAGGTACACAAAATATATTTTTCAAAGTAGGTACACAAAATGTTATTTTCAAGGCAGGTACACAAAATGTAATTTTCAAAGCAGGTACACAAAATATATTTTTCAAAGTAGGTACACAAAATGTTATTTTCAAGGCAGGTACACAAAATGTAATTTTCAAAGCAGGTACACAAAATGTATTTTTCAAAGTAGGTACACAAAATGTTATTTTCAAGGCAGGTACACAATCTTATTCATATTTATTTTATTTCATTTAGCCTTGTGTCAGATTAAGGTATGACGAAAAATATAAAAAATATATAATATATATAATACATTTATAAAATATATATAATATAAATATAACCTCTTCATATAAAATAGGATATACATAATCTATATATGTATAAAATATCATATATATATATATATATATATATATATATATATATATATATATATATATATAAAGTATGAAATATAAAATACAAAAAACATAAAAAAATAAAATATAAAAAGACTTAGTTTTAAAGGAAGGATTTTGTAGTAGTCTTGTAAGTAATCATATTTTAAGATTGGTATTTGATAATAGTTTAAAGCATGGTTAGATATATATTATTGGTTAGATATATATTTCAAACGGATCCTTGGCTAAGAAAAATAAACATCTTAAAAAAGATTTAGTGTCAATTATTTCGGGGCGAATATGAGCTAATGAGCCTCATCATGCAGATATTTTGAGAATTTTAGGCCAAGACTAACAGAGAAGTAAATCCACTGGCGCCAATGGTGAATACGTATCTAAGTTTATCAAGCAGACCAGTATATACGCATTATATCTCCACTCATGTATTTATGATGCGAGTTCGCTTGCATGACGACAATTGAAATAAATCTGTCCATAGGTAGCGAGATTGATAGATAGTGACTTTACTGTGCTTACATTCATTACTGAACTCTTAAATAACGGTAAAATATTGCCTGAATGTACACCTCAAACACTTTAAAAAAGAGAAATTCATTTATTTAAGGTAGTTTTTTTATTTCTTATTTTAACTTTAATTATATATGAAAAACTATTAAAATTATATTTTTATCTTCTTTTTTTAGATTTCAAAAATAAAGAAAAAAGGGAAATAAAACAAATGTTAGATTCCTAAATTGAATGTGCCTGAACAGAATGATATCCACACAATTTACATCGTTCGGTCTTTTTTTCCTCACCTTTATTGCCATATTCACCGCGTTTCGGCTGCTGTACGCCCGACAAAAATCTCCTAAGCCGGCCAAGCATATACATGGAGACAATATGGGAACCAGTAATACAGAGAACTTGAAAAAAAAAAGAAAAAGAAAAAAAGAAAAAGAAAGCAAAACAGAAATTGTAATAAAAAAAATAATTACATTTATAAGTCCCATTATTTTAGTTTATATAGTTTCTTTATTTAGTGGACACGGGACTGAATGATTAGAACTTTAGCTTTCCTGACATGAGTCCAGGGTTCGAATTTCACCATAGCCGATTTGTCAACGAGGTTACTTCTTGATAATATCAGCCTGGAGGGACTATTCCATCGTTCGGTACCGTGAAAAATTACCCGTAAAGCATACCAGGGGTTAAACCAAGAGTGCAAATTGAGCAGACAAAACTATTCCGAAGCCGTCGATGCTTGTGCTAGTAAGTTAAAGTCATCGTGCCCAAGAGATTAATCGTACTAGCCTTTTTCAACTACTGATCACGTCAACTGCTCACTCTTAATATCTGTCTATATTTCTGAGATGAGGTATAGTACCTATTCGCACTATTTACATCGTTCGGAGTTTTTTCCTCATCTTAATTTCCATATTCAAGACATTTCGGCCATTGTACGCTCTGGCATTCTTCAGGTGAAACATCGTGAATATGGCAATAGTAATAAGAACAACAGCCCGAACGATGTAAATAGTGTGAATCGTTATAATACCTTATCTCAGAAATATAGATATTTGAGTAGTATTTTAACGGAGGATGGAAAATATGACCAAAATCCGAACACGCATGAGTATAGCAAAAAGGTGGCTTCCAAAAACTAAGCAGAGCATAAAGAAAGAGGAACATTTTGTTAGAAACAAAGAAAAGAGTTCTGAATTGCTATGTAATATCAATCCTCCTATGTGGCGGGGAATGCTAGGAAATTTCTTCACGGCTGAAGAGGAGGCAACAGAAATATGGTTCCACAAAGAAGGCCGGAACGTACAACGGCCGAATCGTCGTGAATATGGCAATAAAGATGAGGACAGCAGTCTGAACGATGTAAATAGTGTGAATAGTTCGTATACGTCATCTTAGAAATATAGACAGATATTGACCAATATTAGGACAGACAGATATTTCTATTGACAGATAGTATTAGGTTGGTGCAAAAATAATGACGTAGCAATGTCGTTTTCTGACGTTAAAAAATATGTCAAAAAACGACATTATTACGTCATTGTTTTGCACCAACTTAATAGTATAAATTTAGTAAATATAGACAGATATTAGTATAAAATTAGTAAATATAGACAAATATTAGTATAAAATTAGTAAATATAAACAGATATTAGTATAATAGTCCTTGAGGTGTTCTATGAGCAATGGAGTTGTGTCACTATTTTTCGACACTTTTCTCTCCGAGATGGATGCATGCAGACACAGCATTGTCTTTGACTTTTCCTTCCAGGTTTATTTGCAGGCAAATATTCCAAGAAATGACGTACACACATAAATCCTAAATTTTCCAATTAGTCATTTAGCCTCGAAATATGAATGGACGATGCTCGTATCGTCGGAAAAAAAAGTTTAAATCGTCAATTCATATAAACCGCTAATCTCTAATGAGTTCATGATACTTATTGCTTAAGGCAGTCATAGAAAAACTGCGACCCGCAGGCCACGTGTGACCCGATTAGCTTTATAAATGGCACGCAGTTTCATGAGGAAAACAATGTCTATTAAAAATTTTGTTGGTTTCACTTCGTTCTCACTTGTTCACTCACACATTCTTTCATACGTAACCAGATACATTAACAATGATTTAGTGTAATATTTGTTGGATTTTGTAATCATTGACGATTTTCAGTAAGGAGGCTCATACGTGTAAACTTCTTTGCTGTAGGAACAGTAAATATTCATAATATTTTCTTCTCTAGAGAAGAAATATACTGAAAAAATATATTTGCATACTCAAATGAATAAATTTGAAAAAAAAAAAAAAATAACGCGCAGCTGCTTGTATTAATCACACTTATCCCTAGGGATAAAATTATACCAAGATTTCGTTTATTTTTAATTATAAAAATAATCTTTTTTCCAAACAAAAACAAAATTGAATTTCCCTCATTTTTAAGGTAGATGCCTATGCGTATGCTACGGTATCTTCAATTAAAAAAAAAAGAAGAATTTTTTAGTTTATGATGAACTAAATCTCATACGGCCTCGTGTTAGAAAAAGCTTGCCCACACTTGGTTTAAAGGTTAAAGCATAAAAGTGCTCAGAAAGCCCAGCTATCGTGTAAAAGTTAATGCATAAAAGTTCTCATGAGAATCAGCTATTGTATAAGAGTTAATGCATAATAATTCCAAGGAGAGTGAGCTATTGAGTAAGAGTTAATGCATAATAATTCTGAGGACAGTGAGCTATTGTGTAAGAGTTAATGCATAATGATTCTAAGAACACTGAGCTATTGTGTAAGAGTTAATAACATAATAATTCGAAGGACAGTGAGCTATTGAGTAAGAGTTAATGCATAATAATTCTGAGGACAGTGAGCTATTGTGTAAGAGTTAATGCATAATGATTCTAAGAACACTGAGCTATTGTGTAAGAGTTAATAACATAATAATTCGAAGGACAGTGAGCTATTGTGTAAGAGTTAATGCATAATAATTCTAAGGACAGTGAGCTATTGTGTAAGAGTTAATGCATAATAATTCTAAGGAAAGTGAGCTATTGTGTAAGAGTTAATTCATAATAATTCTAAGGACAGTGAGCTATTGAGTAAGAATTAATGCATAATAATTCTAAGGACAGTGAGCTATTGTGTAAGAGTTAATGCATAATAATTCTAAGGAAAGTGAGCTATTGTGTAAGAGTTAATGCATAATAATTCTAAGGACAGTGAGCTATTGTGTAAGAGTTAATAACATAATAATTCTAAGGACAGTGAGCTATTGTGTAAGAGTTAATGCATAATAATTCTAAGGACAGTGAGCTATTGAGTAAGAGTTAATGCATAATAATTCTAAGGACAGTGAGCTATTGAGTAAGAGTTAATGCATAATAATTCTAAGGACAGTGAGCTATTGTGTAAGAGTTAATGCCGAGTTCAAATTTCTTCCATGTCTCTTACTTTTTCACAAATGGCATTAGGAATGGCACAAATTTATATCTCCCCCCAGCTATGGGTTAAATAGCAGCGTATATTGGGCTCCCTATTTGTAGGGGGAAGTAAACTCTGAATTAAAACCTGTCGAATGAGTATTAGAAATCCACTCCACTCTTTTTTCTATTAAGTCATGGCAAATCACAGATAATAAAGAATAATAAATTCAAAGATAATAAAAAAAGGAATCTATGAAACACCATGAACATCTGATTTCTGAAAGGACATGTCATTTAATAATGCTGCACCAACTGACGGTGTATTGTCCTCTTGATTTATTGAATGTTCCTATAGTAAGGTTATGTGCGAGATTTGATTTTTCAACACTTGTAATGTACTAATTAGTAAATCAATTTTACAGTTTTCTGCTACTGAATTTCCATTTGACTGGGTGCTCCAAGAACGCTGCCTTCAGTCAAAGACGACATAACTGAATAAGTATCGATAATTTTTTTTTCTGTTTTGTATACACTAAATAAACTCTACGTACTTAAATATATATAACGACATCTGAGTTCTATTTAGATAAAGGAAAATCAGAAATTGCCAGGCGGAGTTGAAGCAGCTGGTATCCGAGTGACAGAAAAGCTAGAATTCAGGATCGAGATAAGAATTAAGAAAATATTTCTTTCAATTTATTTTTTTAGACTGTTTTTTATTTACATCGTCCTATTTCAATTTCCTTTCATTTTAACTATTTTAAATTCAAATTTATATTTGAAATCATTCATATATTTTAACATTTATTAGTTTGGTCCAAAAATAATGACGTAATAATATCGTTTTTTGATGTATTTTTTAACGTCAAAAAACGACATTATTACGTCATTATTTTTGCACCAACCTAATATATATTTTATATTTAATTAATCTTATTATATTTATATAATTCAGAATATTTTAGTATGATTATATTTATATATTTTAATTACATTAAATGATTTTAATTATTAATCCATATTCCTATTTTCTTAATCCTTTAAACACTTTAAATCGTAAAATCATTTAAAATCCTATCTCAGTTGTGATTGCACTGAATAAACTATAGAGCCTTAAGGCATGTATAAAATAAAATAAAAAACAACAAAAAACGATGTCTGAGACCTTTTTAGATAAATGTATATCGGAAAGTGCCAGGCAGAGTCGAAGCAGCTGGTGGCATAAAACTCTGGCATTCAGGATCGAGATAAGAATTAAGAAAATGTTTCTTTTAATTTTTTTGAAACCGTTTCTTTTCTTTTTTTTTGCATTGTTCTACTGGAATTTCCTTAAGGTTTATCTTTTTAAATTCAAATTTATTTAAAAGTAATTTGTTGTATGATCTGCCGATAAACACTGTTGACAGGTCCTAAAATGGTAATAAAATTGATGGGTTTACTAAAACAAAAAGGTCCAAAGTTGACTTGTGGAATCGTATCCACTGGAATTTTAATTCTATGCCGAAGGATAAAAAAATAAGCAAAAGAAAACGAGAAGAGACTTTGTAGTCATACTAATATTTATCCAATACAAGGCTCAAGAGCCACTTAATGTAGCGGTGTGGTGTTGCATGAGCGTAAGAAAAAGCAAAAAGTGCATTTCATGAGGTTATATAGGGAAGGTAACAGTTAACCCTACATCTGAATAGATCAAAATTGTAGTGATCGGACATGAAATTTTAAACATCGCAAGTGAACTAAATTTAATACATATATTTGTCGTCTCTTGGGCATCTCGAGGCGGTGTAATGGTTAGCAAGCTTGTCTAGCTAGAACAATCACGATTGAGCAGTGAATTCGAACCACCTACTTTCGGTCTTGTGCCACATCTAAGCTATGCTTGGAAAATCACTAAATTTGTTGCCCCTAAGTGTGAGCAATAACTTCGTGAAACTGCTGGACACATTCCAAAAGAGCCTTCTTAGAATGAAACTAAAACTATTTCTTGGCAAGTCAAATTTATCGATCTTTTGGGTATCAAATGAGTGAGTGATTTGTTTTTTACAGCTTATCAATCTTTTTCACATTACTTAAAGCCATTTTAGAATGTAAGAATTTTTTTTGGGAGATAATAATGTTTTACTGATACAAGTCCTACTAATTAACCCATAGCTGGAGGAGAGAGGAGATGGATTCATACTTTGACCATAGGTATTTGTGCGTAAGTGAATTGGAACTCGGCTCTCCGATTTCAAATCCCAAGCCATTATCCATTACACCACCTGCACATCCAAGCTTACAGCATCTGGTATTCCCAAGTGGCCACACATCTTAGTAATTACCAGGCTCAAAGTTGTTTAACTTCGGTGGTTGTACGAGAACTGGTGTTTGAAGGTAGTATGACCGTAACCCATACCACCCGCAAATCAATGCTTTCAGGACCGGATATTCCCCAAACGGTCACCCATCTAGGTACGGTTTAGGCTCGATTTGCTTAAATTCGGTTATTGTATGAGAACTGGTGTTTCAACGTGATATGACCATAAGCTGCATATCTAAGTTTACAGCACTTGGTATACCCCAGGCGGTCACCCATCTAGGTAGTGTCCAGGCTCGACGTTGCTTAACTTTGGTGAATATACGAGATATGACTTCAACGTTATATGGTTGCCAGTCTTTGGTGGAAATGATAAAAAAATATGAAGTTAAGAATTCTGTGAACACTTATTTTTATCCATCATTTTTATTACATTGTTGAAGGCACTGCTCCTAGTTAGACTAAAACACTGTCAACAATATTTTGCATATATAAATGACGGATGTAAGGAAATGGAATGAATATTTTATATTTTACTTTTTATATAACTGGGTAACAAGAAAGAGAAAATACACAGTATGTATGCAAAAGAAAGAAGACATTACAATTTATGAATTATGTGGGTGATACAAGTGTGTGTTCATATGAATTCAGGCACTAAGAGGAAAAATATCCTCATGGCCGGGAAAAGGTCCTGGTTAGCATTTTCATTCCAGCATGCTGGGAGGGAAAAAGTCGTGAGGATGAAGACAGAAAGTGTCCCATTTTTATAGTTGCAGGACCACGCCACCTAACGACTTCTTATCGAAACTGGCGAAGCTATGTGGGGGATAACTCACACCTTCAAACCTTATAACAAGTATCCATTATAATTACATTTAAAGTAACACACACACACACACACACACACATACACACACACACACACATCTATACGCCCCCCGGAAGAATTTAATTCCGGTCGAGCACTCTGGACAGAAAGCGCAAATTTGTAAACAATGACTGCTAATACTGCAAAGCTCTTTGATGAATTGAGCCCTCTTGGTCATTGGCGTATTTATTCAAAGAATAAGTACGTAAAAATCTACCTTTCTCTCTACCGGGCGCTCAGGGGTAAAATCTCTGACTGATGCCAAATCAGACGGGTTTCGATCCCGGCTTGAAGCAATCGGATGTTTAGCTATATTGATGAGTTGCGATACAGTGAAACAGTCTGTCTGTGGGTAATATATATATATATATATATATATATATATATATATATATATATATATATATATATAATAATAATAATAATAATAATACTCGGTTGGAAAAAAACGACGGATAACACAACTTGCAGATATGTCAAAACAAATCGCTACCCGAGGAAAAATTGAAAAAACAAAAAAAGATAGAACTAAAAACATTTGAACAGGGCGAAACAAATCGTCCAGAGCCGGATTACATTGAAGATCCGTTTAGGTTAATAGGTTAAACCTAGGTACGTTTTCCTGGCTCTTTAGGATTATATATATATATATATATATATATATATATATATATATATATATATATATATAGAGAGAGAGAGAGAGAGAGAGAGAGAGAGAGAGAGAGAAAGAGAGGGGGGAGAGATAGATAGAAAGATAGATAGATTAATAGATAGATAGATAGATAGATATAGACACACAGAAGTAAGTAACTCCAGAAGGAGTATATGAAAATGGCTCACCCGAAAAAGTGCCCAGTTACAAAATCACAGCATTTATGTTATACTTATGATAATTAACGGATGTATAAATGACTGACCACGACTCTCAGTTCCTTGTGTGCTAATGCACGTAGTCATCTAGAGGCTGGTGTTGCTCATTTTGGTGATATGGGCATTTATATCGCCTCAGCTAACTGAAGTTGCTATAATGTGGATAGCTCGTGAAATACGTATAACATACACACCAACTAAAATCACTTGCTTGTAAATTACATCTATGGCTAAATATTGCATTATACAATAATAATGATAACAATAATAATAATATTAATTATATATATATATATGTATATAAAAGGTTATTCATACTATGTTCTACAAATGTTAAAGTTATCGATTTGGGTTCTAGATGACAATGAGGGTGAAATCAGAGACACGATGCTTCTAATACTTCAAACAAATCATAAATATAGATATCACAATACTTTTCCTAACAAAATCTGTTAGCAACAATGACAAAAGCTGTTAGCAACAAACTCAACAATACCTGTTAACAACAAATTCAATAAAATTTGCTAGCAACAAATTCAACAGAACCTGTCATCAACAAATTCAATAAAACCTGTTAGCAATAAATTCATCCAAAAATTTTAGAATGTCTTTTTGCAACAATTTCAGCAAAACCTTTTAGCAACAAATTTAAGAAATTCTGATAGGAACGAAATCAATAAAACCTGCTAGTAATAAATTCAACAAAATCTGTTAGAAATAAATTCAGCAAAACAAATTAGCACCAAATTCAACCAAACCTCTTAGCAACAATTTCAGCAAGACCAGTTTGCATCGAATTCAACAAAACATATGAGCAGCATTTGCGAAAAAAGTTAGGGACCAATTTAAAAAAAAAATCTGTCAGAAAGAAATTTCAACATGTTAGCAACAAGAAAAGTCAACAATTTTATTCAAGAGCGTTAAAATTGATTCATGTCACAAGTTAAACACCAACGCAAAAACTATTTTTATATTTTCTTTAACAATTAATCTCTCGCGTATTTTGAACAGGAGCTGCGCCCCAATTTCGCTGCCATAAGGAGTTTTTTTATTTTTTTATTTCGGAAATCTTTTAATGAACCTCAAACCATTTCATCATGTGCACATCACCTGTGCCCGGTGGAAAAGTGAGACACGGCGCCCGTTTTCTAAGTGGGAACATAGCGACAGATTGAAGTGCGTTAAATTCCGTCTAAGTCCCTACTCAAGAATTTTGTGGGTACGAAGAAATGCTAATCTTTGATTATTTAATTTCACTACCTAATTGACCAGAATAGGGAGTTTCATTTTTTTTCCTCACAAGCTTAAAGTTGGAGTCTTTTTGTTGAAAAAAATAAGTTGTATCTGTAATATTAGGTTGGTGCAAAAATAATGACGTAATAATGTCGTTTTTTGACGTTAAAAAATACGTCAAAAAACGACATTATTACGTCATTATTTTTGCCCCAACCTAATAGATATTTACTAACCTTAGCTTTGTGTGGCATAAGGTCATTTGGATAGAATTTAGAAAGGAGAATTGTATTACCTAATTTTTCCAAACGAGAAGGATGTGCTTATTTTGAAAATTGACATTTAAAATCCATCTTGCTAATTGGGATCGATCACGAGCGTTAATTGGAAATAATCAGTGACAAAAGAAAGCCATATTTTGACATGATATGTACATTTTAGAGCAAACACTTTTTTTACTTATGTCCGTAAAAAATGAATAATAAAGTCGTTAAAAAAGTAAACATTCCAGTTCTTCGTGTCGTTCAGGATGTGCGCGATCATGGTCTTTCACAATCTCCTATCCTTTGTATATCTTAGTAACGCTTGTTTATTTGTCAAGCCTCTATCCTGTATTCCACTATTCCTGTATTCACGCCAACTCATCAGGTAGGTGACTTGCTGCCATTTATCCTTTTGCTTTCGATATATCATACTAACCAAATTTTCCAAGCCTTCTTTCTTTATTATGTCGCCAAGAAATTTCATTCCAATCTTTCTTTTTCTGATTATAAATGTACTTTTTGTTTTCATTTTCCTTGAAACTTTCTCGTTAATAAAATGTTCCGTTCATGTTATTCTCAGCAACATTCTGTAGAAACCCATTTTTATTACCTCAAGTCTGCTTTCCATTTGTGAGAATTTTCAGGATTCCCTGCCATACAGGAGGAACGATGTTGCATAGTGGTTCAACATTTTTCTTTTTTTTTTAACGAAATTTTACCCTTTTCTTAATACTTTTCTTAGCTTTTGGAAGGTAACTTTGGTTATTCCAATGCACTTTCGGATTTCGGTATCAGTTATGGTAATTTATCCAAGCACGCATGGACTCCCCCAGCTATAAGTAGCAGCAGGTACTGTCTTTTGGAAGGGGAAGTTTCCAGCAGTCAGCTCTGACAGTCGGAGACCGAGCATTCTTGCTGGAACACTCTCGTTTGTATATATTTGCATTACTGTTTCTGCTTACATATTTGTTTAACTCAATTCCTCCATTTGCGTCTTTATTTCTGTCCCTAACAAGGCCATAACAATATCACATTTTTTACCTTTGTTAAAACATTTCTAATTATTTCAATTTTCGAACTTGCTTGATTTTGGTGCCTCCAATTCGTAGTTCACTTCTTCGGCTGTTCTTTTACTGACAAGCATACATTCTGTCTTAGAATTAATAATTAGTCCTTTCTTCTCACTTTCCTAAATATGCATACCTATGTTTTATAGATTATTCAAAAGCATTTATAAGTTATGACGCAAAGAACTGTTTGAAATGCTAGGTAAGCTTGCTTTATTTGGGAAAGATTTTAGAATAATCCAGAACTTGTACCTGTAGTCAATTACCTATATATAGATAGAAAATGAATTCAGTAGATATACAAAGTATTCATTACTGGCGGGAATAATCTTAATAACTTAAGATATGTAAATGACACAGAAATTTTTTTATAGCTGACGGAAAATAATATATAGTGTGACTGAAGTATTTTCTTTGGGTGAAAACTGCTACTGAAAGTATCGTAATGCCCTGAAGAGCTTTAAAGGGAGACTCTTTAGGTAAAAGACACATTTACAAGTGGTTTTCAAGTGAAATGTCACTTGAAGTTAATCTGTCCGAAAATACGAAAATCTCGAAAATATTCCTCTCAGAATCCATGAAGATCATCGCCGAACCATTGAGCCAGTCTTGAAGTTCATGCCAGCGAATTAAGGGAACAAGTTTGAGATGACCCCCAGTTTCTTTCTGAGGTTGCCACTGATGCCATTGAGTTTGATTTCCCTTTATTTTCTCGGTACCACTTAAAAACACACGCACGCACCCATGCGTATCTATCTATCTATCTATCTATCTATCTATCTATCTATCTATCTATCTATCTTCAATGGTTGGCGTCTAGCTTCCGAATAAGCTTGGTCACTTAGATGATTATATAATCCAAATTGCAATCGCCAGCTCAGGCACATTTATATTTCTTTAGTAGAAACCGCGGTTTATACTGCAACTAAACTAACTTTATTTTACAGTGAGGTTCATCCAATCAGTTATCATCAGAGAGTAAAATTTTATTGCTTGATGATATCTGATTGGTAGAAATCACGGCAGCAGGTAGGTTAGTTTTCCAAATAATTTATGCCTTGTGTGTATATATATATATATATATATATATATATATATATATATATATATATATATATATATATATATATATATATATATATATATTCCGATTATAGGTGCAGTTTAATTTATAATTGCATGAATCATTCATACAAAAAAGAAATATAGAGTTTAATGATTTAAATGGGTAGAATGCATCTTCGCAAACAATTTCAATAAAATACACTAACCCCGAACCTGTATATGAATGATATGATCCCTGTTTATAAATTCCAGTTTCATAAGGTCTTTTTTAGTTTTTCCAAGCTTTCGTCTGTTCCTACAGACATCCTGAGGTATGGAAATAGATTTGTTCTTGTTTTTTACTTATCGGTAATAAGAGGAGAACGAAAATATAGATGTAATGAGAAAAAATGCTATGAGAAATGTGTTATTATTTTGGAACGTGCGGTCGCAACGCTGAGTTTGAATTTTAAATTTTATGGTTGTTCGTTTTTGTACAAATGTAGTAATAAGAGAATTCTTTTGTACTGGTAGATTTTCCGTCAATGTGGCATGAACTATATTGTTCAATAATTACAGAAATGAAACACATATTATCCGAAAGT
Source organism: Acanthosepion lycidas (assembly GCA_963932145.1). Lineage (NCBI taxonomy): Eukaryota > Metazoa > Mollusca > Cephalopoda > Sepiida > Sepiidae > Acanthosepion > Acanthosepion lycidas. The sequence continues at coordinate 83,753,533 of OZ010577.1, read as the reverse complement.
TGCACGCTGGATCAGTTATTTTAATTTCGATTATAGGTGCAGTTTAATTTCGATTATAGGTGCAGTTTAATTACATGGATCATTCATACAAAAAACTGGAATTTATAAACAGGGATCATATCATTCATATACAGGTTCGGGGTTAGTGTATCTTATTGAAATTGTTTGAGAAGATGTATTCTCGCCATTTAAATCATTAACCTCTATATTTGTTTTTTGTATGAATCATTCATGTAATTATATATATATATATATATATATATATATATATATATATATAGTTTGAAGAAATAACAATTTCTGATTAAAATATATCTGTTCTTCCTTTATATATATATATATATATATATATATATATATATATTAGATGAAATGGATTAAATCCGACAAATATTTTAATATATTTTCTGTTTTTACGTGATTTTTATGGATACAACTTATTTGAGTAAATGATTTGTTTTAATTAAAATAGTGTATAAACTGAAAATATATTGAAATATTTGTCAGACTTAATCCATTTCATCTAATACGTTATCATTGCTTACGTTAGGTTACGTTTCGGAGCAGAAAAGGTTGTCAAAGATGAGTGTTTATAAGCAGTAATTTGGATTTTGCTAGACGGAACGTTCTCAGTGGCTGAATGGTTGACAGCACTTTAGGCTGTATGACGGTTTCCATATAGCATGCAGCTACAATTTCTGCCGGAGAACGCATATTTTCTACGAAATTTATCGAACATTCAGGCCGGTAAATGTAATTAATACTGTTTAGTTAAAACAGAACATTTACTCAAATAAATTGTATCCATAAAAATAACGCATAAACAGAACATATATATATATATATATATATATATATATATATATATATATATATATATATATGCTAATATACATCTACATCCATTCATACTTAAATAATGTATATATACAAAAATGCATATACTCATTTAGGTATATGTATACACCGATGCCAGAAATACTGCACTGAGATATAGAGAGTAAAATGCCACCTTTCTGGTTCTAAATCATAATTTTACTTCATGCTAAAGGATATCACAATCTTTACATTGAACTTCACACCATTTGACGACCGATTCTTTGGTTCTTACGACTGAACTATACGCGCAAGAACCTGTAAACTGAGTATCCGATGTGATTAAGTTCCTTGGCTTTAAGCAGGCGACAGATATGCGAAGAGCCATTCGTAAAGGCTTATTTGAGATGAGAAGAGAAGAGAGTCGGCCATTGTCTGTCACCTAATCAATTATGCCGTCAATGCAGACATCACAATCTGTCATCGGAGACGCAAGAGCGTTAAGTCCCCAGAATCAATAAGAAGTGCTAACGCATTGACAATGGCTGCCAAAAACCCAGCCAACGACCACTTTACTTTCATCTCGCAACACTTCCCACGCTCGTACCTATTTCTCTCTCTATCTCTCTCTCACTCTCTCTCACAGCTATTTACACTTCACCTCATATTGCACTCTCTTTATTGCTCCTATTCTTTATCTCGGCAACTCTTCATCTATTTTTGTAATGGCTTGGCCGGTGGACATAGCAGTCTGTTTTTAATGTTTGTAAAGTTGAACTGAAACTGATAGTTTTTAAGGCTGGTTCTATTGTCTCAGCTTTTCTTTTGTTTAGTTAAAAAGCTTTTCACCCTAGTAGACTATTTTATTTTCATCTCAGACTCTAATCTCGCTCTTTCTAAATCTATCTATCTATCTATCTATCTATCTATCTATCTATCTATCTATCTATCTATCTATCTATCTATCTATCTATCTATCTATCTCTTTCTCTTCATTATCTATCTATCTAGCTAGCTAGGATATGATTAAATATATATGTAGTTATCTAAAAAAGAAGAAGCGATATCTTTGAGCATATTCATTATTGAAATGTATAATGAATATGCTGATAAAACGCGTAAATTTCAGGAATAAGTTATTCCAGTAAAAATTTCGCTTGAAGATGGAACAGAGCTTAGTACTTTAATTCAATTTAATTCAAATAATTATATTGAAGTTTTCGGCTCTTGTTTTGAAACATGAGAACTTTTATGTAGCGTTGGAATCATATTTTTAAATAAATAATTATATTTATGCTCTACTTTTGTATCGAGCACTATTTTTTTCAAATAATAACAAAAATACTAAAGAACTTTGGATTATTTACCTAACGAGTTCTTTCCTATTTTCTATATATTTTTACACACACACACACTCACACAGATATATATATATATATATATATATATATATATATATATATATATATATATATATATATATGTACTATAAACGTTAAAAATGTGTTTGAGTAGACAGACCTGCTGATTCATGAACAGAGAAATAAATATCTACCGGCCTAGATCATCAAAAGTTTTACTAAGAAAAATGTACCCCGCAACAGACTTAATAAATAAGGACGGGTATATTTCCTTGAAAAAGACAGTTTGTCCAATTAGACTTTCGATGATCTATGCTAGTGGACATAATTTCATGTCTACAAGTAAATCGTCATGTCTATTCAAACGGGTGTAGTCACTAAAATAACATTTCTGATACTGTAATAATGAATATTGTTGTATTAAAAAAAATCCCTTAAATGCTTATATATATATATATATATATATATATATATATATATATATATATATATATTCCGAAAAAGGAAAGAAAAAAAAAGATCAAAAAGGCAACCATCTACATACTCAGTAAAGTCCTCAACGCACAGATTACCTAGACTGAGCCAAGACGCTTCCCAACGCCAACTCCTAACGCCCTGTGTTGTTACTCGAGTTTCACACTCATATATATTTCAATTGAATTTTTATTACACATTATTTCCTTATTACTATAAACGTTATTTTAGTGGGTATATGTATTTGAGTTGCAATCGAGCAATTCAAGGACGTGTAACCCCTAAAAATAAAATTCATAGTAATAAAGAAATAGACACGGATATATATACATACATATATATATATATATATATATATATATATATATATATATATATATATATATATATATGTATGTATGTATGTATGTATAAGAAATAATGAATTTTATTTACTAATCCGAAAAACTTTTATGACTTTTTTAATTCAACGAGAATGTTTACCCTGAAAGGCACTGTTCAGATTTTGCTTTATTGGCAAAGCTTCTTTTTAATCTGGCATATTTTCCGCAATCCTCAATGATGGTTTATGTACGTTCCGATTTATCGTGACATGAAAAAAAAAAAAAAAAAAAACTCAATCATCTCCACCCTCTGAGCTTATTTTTCTATTTAACGTACATCTGGCATTTAATTGGTTAATCAAGACACACCCACAAGTCTATTTTTAACACTGACCTTATGTCCCAGACTTTAACTTTTGGGAAAGAGGTAACACTGTTTTCAAATTTCCTTAAAAATCATTTAATCATGATTTACTTACGATCGCCTGAATAAGTGTAATCATATTATTGAAACATGAAAGCTTTTGTTTAACGATTTCAAAATGTTTCATTATAATCTCTTAAAAATATATTAATAATATATTACTCTACTTTCTATTGTGTACTTTTTTGAAAGTAAATGCTATGAACTGTGGATTTTTACTCCATCTCTTCTTTCTCTCATTTGTATATATATATATATATATATATATATATATATATATATATATATATATTTGAACAATAAAAAAAATTAAAAAATTAAAATCTTTAGACACACTGGGTTGTAGATTAATATTCTTTCGTTTTTTATTATTATTATTCCATTTAGATTCCTCGACTAGTTTCGGCCGAAATGGCCATCATCGGGAGGAGAAATATTTCTGCTTGCTGCTAGCACTAAACTACAGAAATGAATATATATATATATATATATATATATATATATATATATATATATATATATATATATATATATATATATTCAGTGCCAATCACGGACAGACACATACGCACGCAAACACATATGTATATATTGTTTAGAAATGTTCAATATTTATATAGAAAGAGTGTTATAAACAATTTATTTTATAGACATAGAATGAGTGGACGTGGGAATCAATACTGCATCGTGACTATCAGTTTCTCGCCTCAATGCGATCTTCAGTTTTGATTTCCATATACATGCTCTCTCTCTCTCTCTCTCTCTCTCTATATATATATATATATATATATATATATGTCTATCAATATAAAATGTTAAATCTTAGTAAAACTGGATTTCTAATTATGTTCCTGCTTTCTTCCCAAAGTATACTGGTTGATTTGTTTGTTTTTACGGTTTATAAACCCTTTTGTAGGTTATTTAAAACCTGAAAATATTTTTACATTGTAAGAATTTGGGGGAGATAATAATGATTTACTGATAAAAGTCCTACTAATTAACTCATAAATAGTGGAGGGAAAAGTGGTGGATACATATTCTTTTTCCAAGTGTATTTGTCCATAAGCGATTATAACGAACCCGACTGGAATCAGAACTCGGTTTACTAATTTTCAAATCCCGAGACGTTATCCATTACCCGACCCGTACATTCAAGCTTACAGCACCTGTGGTGCGGTCACTCGTCTAGGTATCGACTAGACTTGATATTGCTTAACTTCGGTGATTGTACGGGAACCGGTGTTTCAGCGTTATATGACTGTCAGAGGCTACAACGGAAGCATATTAATTAAACAAAATGCAACTGTTCTTAAATAATCGGGATTTAGTTTCTGCTGTAGCGGTCATGATTACCGAACGGTTAATTAACGATACCCCCCCTCCCCCTAACCACTGGTAATCATTCAATTTTCGATCTTCTATTGATACAACTAGAATTTCAAAGTAAAAATCATAGAAATGGAACTATACACAGTTTACCTTTTTCTTGTCTTCCTCTCCTCACTTCGCGTCAATATTCTAAGCTAGTTTATCTTCTCTCTTGAGGCACCTTTCCTTGGAGACCGATCTGTCAATGAGATGGCGTGGAATCTCTGTTTACCATCTTAAATCAAAACTTCGGTAGTAATCGGGCCACACTTTACCCTTGGGTTCACGTTCCTCCGTTCCACACCGGACCCCTTCATAGCGCCACGGTAACAGAATTAGACGTTGTATGAGCGCGATTACAGACAGTTCATTGTTTTTTAGTTTTTTTTTTGTTTTGTTTTCGCTTTGACGAGCGCTACAATTATTTTTATATTTGTTCGCGCACATATTCCAATTCACAAGTCAGTCAATATTTACAGGTAGAAAACACACACACACACACACACACACACACACACACACACACACATATACATATATATATATATATATATATATGTGAAAAATATATAGAAAATAGGAAAGAACTGGTTAGGTAAATAATCCAAAGTTCTTTAGTATTTTTGTTATTATTTTTAAAAAGTAGAGCATAAATATGTAGCGTGTTGGAATCATATTTTTAAATAAATAATTATATATATATATATATATATATATATATATATATATATATATATATATATTGGCGTTCAACTTTATGTGAGAAAACGACATTATTTTTGCACCAACCGAATATATATATATATATATATATATATATATATATATGTATTAGGTTGGTGCAAAAATAATGTCGTTTTTTGGCGTTCAACTTTATGTGAGAAAACGACATTATTTTTGCACCAACCGAATATATATATATATATATATATATATATATATATATATATATATATATATATATATATATATATATATATATAAGTTAACATACACACACATATTTGCGTTCGGAAGCAAATGACCGTTCTACAAACAAAGCAAATTCCCAAAATATATACTCATCAGATACAATTGACGAGTACATATTTTGGCGTAAAAGACATAATGAACGAATAATGATTGTTGCGGCATCTCGGGCTGACGTTTTCCGGTGACATGAGGTAGAGAGATTATATTGAATTAATTGGTTGGTCTGCTTCTAGGAATGTTGGTTCAATGTGTTGTATTTGGCAATTGTTCGCGTCAGGATCTTTCTTATACATTTATAAGTCCACCATTCGTACATGTATTGAATATTGCTGCCACATCTGGTCTGATGCTTCTGCTATGTATTTAGAGATCGAGATAAAATACAAAGAAGAATCTGTAATGTTTTTGATCCCGACCTGGCATCTCGGCATCAGTCACTTTTCTACCGTCGCAACGTAGCTTCACATTGCATTTTCTATAAACATTTACATGGTAATTGTTCTAATGACCTTTCCTCTTTGGTACTTAGACTTTTTATGAATTTAAGCGCAGTACTAGATCTCATCATTCTACAGTTGAAATAGATGCATGTGACCGTAAATTCTATGCTAACGCTTTATTTTCTCGTACTTATCGCGTGTGGAAGTCTCTTCCAGTTTCTTGTTTTCTAGTTAATTTTGTTCTTCAAAAAAAAACAAAAAACAAAACAAAAAAACAAAAAAACAAAAAACAAAGCCCGAATCAATAGCGTCATTTACCACAAGGACAGTTGGTACTATGTGTCGTGGCAGAAAGTTTTTCTCGTCTGAGCCCATTCTTCAAATTTATAAATGAACCATCCGTCCTCTCATGGAATATTGCTGTCATATATGGTCTGGTGCCCCCGTTGTATGTCTTGAGGCTCTTGAAAAAAACCAGAGACGAATATGCAATGCCATAGGTCCTGATCTGGCATATCGTCAACAGTCGCTTTCTCACAGACGTGCCGTGGCTCCCTCTGTCTCTTCTACAAGTATTTTCCTTACAACTGTTCCGACGAGCTACTTTTGCTGGTTCCAAGATTGCATGAATTTAAGCGAGCTACTAGGCTGGCATCTCGGTTCACCCTTTCACTGTCGATACTGTTAAATGAAACCGTCTTTTCTACTCAAACAGCTTCTTTTCCCGTCTGTGGAACTCTTACCGTCTTGCTTGCTCCCTAATAACTATAATCTTCAAATATTCAAGTGTAATATCAATCAGCATCTTCTGATACCTTGTTCTTGTTCCCCGTCCTTCTCTGTAACCTTTCCTCAAACACGCTACTTTACTCTTGTTCTCAATCCTCTGTAGCCCCTTGCGTGCTAGTACCACTTCCGCTTTGCTTGGGGTGAATTGCTTAAAAAAATGTCAGTCGTTATTTTCTGTCTTCTTAACTACTGTTCTTTTATTGTCCTCTTTCTCTCCTGAATAATGTTTTGTTTTTCTCAGATTCTTTAAAATTCTTTAACCGCTTGCGTCTTTATTATCTTGCATGGGTGAAATGAGAACCCCACGCCGAATAATCAGATAAAGACAAATTATTTCTCCTTTTCACATAACCCCTTAATACTTAGAATTATTAGGGTGGTGCAAAATAATGTCGTTTTCTCACATAGTAACATATGTGAGAAAACGACATTACTTTTGCACCAACCTAATATATTAGTACACAAATGTAGACACACACGCAAACACAGACACATATACACATATATATGTATGCGTTGGGCGCCTCGAGCAAGCTTGTCTCGCTAGAACAATTACGACTGACTAGTGAGTTCGATCCTCACTGGGGGTCTTTCACTTTTGGCTTTGCGTCACATCTAAGCTGCGCTTGGAAAATTACTATATGCATGCGCATGAGGAGGGGTTGTATCCATGTGTAGAGGGGGTGTCTTAATACAGTTCGGAAACTATCCAGCCATTCAGAATTACTCCGAATTACTATTTGTGCAAACTCGATGTAACTTAGCAAAGTTCTCAGAGAGTATCTTACTGCTCATGTATGCACAGACACTCTCATATGAGGTTACTCAGTCGGTAGTGAAACGCCATTACGTGTGCTTGAGTCTTGTGTGATCGTTTCATTCACAGCGAATAGAAAGTAAGTTTTGCTTGAAAACATTCGTGCATCAAAAAATAGTTCAAAGATCCAGAATGTTTTAAGGGATGATTCATTGAACCTAACCTAGATAAAACTTTGGTATCAACGCTTCAAACTAGGAGGGGGATTCGTTGAAAGGCATCCATGTTCTGGAAAGAGGGCACTTCGATGTTATATAAAGGTTAGCAAGCTTATCTCGCTAGATCATTTACGACTGAATAGTGAGTTTGATACTTGCTGGGTGCTCCACATTTTCGGCCTTGTGCCTCATTTAAGCCACGCTTAGGAAATCATTACGGAACTTCGACATGGTGTAACAGAAACAAGATCGTCTCGCTTGATTAATTACGACTCATTAGTGAGTTTGATGCGGACGGGGTTCTCCATAGTTTCGGCCTTGTGCTACATCTAAGATACGCTAAAAAAATCACCATCTATGTTATGAAAAGCCATTAACAAACAGAAAACATGATGAAAACGTGTTGGTCGGAATCAGAAGTCATCGATGACAGGTACTGCGAGAATTAGATTTGATAATCTCTCGACTTTTCTAATTTGCCATTTTGAATCGACTGGTCCACTCGTAGAAATTAAGGAAACTTTATTCGGGGAAGAATTATTGTACATTAGCATTCATTAGAATTTTCCACGCAGTTATTAGCCGTGACATTTGTCAGAAACGACAAATATTGATTGTTATCGCTTTAGGACAGCGCCCTATTCGGTACAGAGTTATTGAATCTGTTATTTACAAATGTCAAGTTTGAAACTGTGACATACGGCCACATCACTTCGAAACACCAGTTCCCGTACAATCACTAAAGTTAAGCAACGTCGAGCCTGGTCAGTACCTAGATGGGTGACCACTAGGGAATATGAGATACTGTAAGCTTGGATGTGCGGTTGGTTTAATGGATAATGTCAATAGGAGAGCTGTGTTCCAATTCCAGTTGGGTTCGTTATATTCACTTACGCGCAGATATCATTGGCAAATGTATGAATCTACCTCTAGCTACGGGTTAATTTAAAACCATTATTAAAATAAAATAAAATTAAATTGCGTAAAAAATATTTAGATTTCAGTAATAAATAATCCATATAGGATGTTATGCCGCCAAACAAAAAATGTTATGCCGCCAAACAAAAATCATTCAACTAAATACATCATTGATATCTGCATATTTAAAAAGAAAAATTAGAAATATTTTTTTATCTTTGTTTTAAAAACATTTTTGTGGAATGACCCTTTTTTCGCATGCAAAACATTAGGGGATAATCATTATTTATCTTTGATATGCCCCGGAAAGGGATATATTTGAACGAAGTAGCTAAGTAGTTTTGGCTACTATAACCAAGTATTAGGTTGGTGCAAAAAATAACGACGTAATAATGTCGTTTTTTGACATCAAAAAACGACATTTTTACGTCATTATTTTTGCACCAACCTAATTGAATGCAGTAGCAGTAATCGACTGGTACGGGTCGTAATCGCAGGTAAGAAGTGTAGATCAATGGCGTAGTCCAATGGGCGTCGTTATAGACTTAGCTCTCAGACTAAGGCTCTTGACTCTGTCGTATCTACACATCCGTCGGTATTTATGACGGACACCAGCCAATCATATTCCAGTGAGGGGGAACACAGATGTATGCATATTCCATTATATCAATCTTAAATTAAGTATATACGAATATATCATTTTATTAATATATATAAATTTGTATTTTTAATTTTTTTTAATATATATATATATATATAAATATATATATATATATATATATATATATATATATGTGTGTGTGTGTGTGTTTTTGAAAAAATTCTGTTTTCGTACGTAGAACAGGTATCTATATAACTCTGTAAAAAGTCAGGGTTCACTGTATCGTTATTATGAACTGGACCCCCGACTTCTATAATGATAAAATTTTGATTACTGCCTTAGGTGTAAATATTTTCAGATTAAAAAACAAGGATATCTTAGGAACCTTTCTGGCAACCATTAGTCAGTGAGAAAATTGTTGGCGAAACAATTATTATTTTTTTAAAGGAACAAATCAATATTTTTCGATTCTAACAAATGTTATGCCATGGGGAAATTCTATGAATGGGAATCTACAATAATTATTTGAAAAGATGTTTGCCCTATTTTTACAAGCAGACCACTCTATTTAAGTAGTGCTATCCATTTTTTATTACACGGGCGGGATTTTGAACAAAACACCACTCAATTCATTTAGCCCTAAATGTGTTTTAAAATTCGACTCTTTATTAATTCAGGAGTTTCTCAAAGCTAAAATTGCTATTGAAGTGAATGTTATTTCAGACTGTAAACGAGATTAAATAGAATGCGAAAAGGCGTCTGATAGCGATCCCAAAAGGAGACAGTGTTGGGAAGAACTGCCACTAGCACACTGTTAAATTTCTTTATCTCAAATATTATCTTTTTTCATAACTGAGCCATACACCCAGGTATGGGCGTTTCTTAAATGCAGCACTAAAACACTCGAGCAAAGTCAATCATCTCTCGCTTAAATGTTTCTTACTTTGAGCTGAATTTGTAAGAGTGCATCATTTTCTAAACCAAGGAACTTTCAGTTGGTGTTCCAGTGAGTTTGTACAGCAGCAAAATCCCCAGCTGTAAAAACATCGCCATGTTAATCTATTTTAGCAATGTTGATAAGTAACGTCAGTACAGTGTGTAGACTTACAGTGTGTGTATAAATGCTCGTTAACTCAAATAGATTTTCATTATCGCCTATTCGAGCCTGTTTTCCTGCGTAAATGTACAATAGACAACAAAAGAATCATTTTTTTAACCATTTCACTACCAAGCAAAGCAATAAAGGAGTTACTAAGTGTGAGAGAATATGAGGTAAAAAATATTATTAAGTAGGTAGCAAGAACAATGAAAGAACAAGAATTTAGTAGACAGAAGATAACGATTGGCATTGTGTTTAAATGTTTGAAGATCAAAGATAACTATTTTTTAAGCAATTCGCTCCAAGCAAAGTAGGAGTGCCACTAGCATGCAAGAGGTTTCAGAGAGTGACAGTAAGAGTAAAAAGAAATGTTAGGGTAAAGGATAAAAAGAAGGGCAGGGATCAAGGTCAAGGCACCGGATGTCGATTGACATTACATTTGAATATTTGAAGATTATAGTTATCAGGGAAGCAAGTGATAGGAAGGGAGTTCCACTGACGGGAAGTGCGAGATAAGAAGCTGTTGGATTAGAAGAGATGGCTAGGTTTAGTCGTTTCGACGGTGAAAGGGTGGGACCGAGATGCCAACCTAGTAGCACACTTAAATTCATGCAATTTGGGAACCAGTGAAAGTAGCTCATCGGAGCAGTTGCCATGAAAGTACTTGTAGAAGAGACAGAGGGAGTCCACAGCACGTCTGTCAGATAGCGACTGCAGACGTCCCGTCTGCAGTCGCTATCTGACAGACCACGTTGCATATTCGTCTCTGGATTTTGTCTAGGACCTCGAGATGAACAGCCGGAGGACCCGATCATATATGGTAGCAGTATTCCATGCAAGGACGAATGGTTGATTTGTAGATTTGATTTGTAGGATGGACTCCGGCGAGAAGAACCTTAAGAAGCAAGAAGCCGGAAGAAAGTTCCATAAGCGAGAAATGTCAGAGACGAAAGTTTCAGTATAAAACTGACAGTTACATCTAGCCATTTCAACTGTAAAATGATGAGACTCCGCCAATCTAGTATTGCACTTACATTCATAAAGTCTAACTACTATGTTCATCAGAACAATTACCATAAATTTATTTATAGAAAACTAGCAGCATTGCCCGGCATTGCCCGTGCTTGATTCAAAAATCGTACGACTCATACAGCAATCGCTATCACTTGACTTAAAATATTTTTGACCTTCCTTGTCTTTAAAGGAGTGCCCTTTGCCATGCTGATGTTGCTACATGCCTTACTTCTTGCCTATCTCACACTGCGAATTTTTTCTAAGCTCTATACTAAACATTAAATCTGTTACGAAAAAAGAACTAAACAAAATGAACACAAAACGATCAGCTTTAAAAAAGGACTCGTAACTGAAGAAACCGAATGAAAAAAGAATGTTAACAACAAATACTTTTTCACACCCAACCCAGTTCTGCGGAATTAGAATCAACGTTGAGTTTAATCAAGCGAATGAACCAATTGGAGTAAAGTGCCACGCAGATTTAAATTTTTGCCACTTGTGACGAATGCAGCTATCGATTTTTTTTGCATGCTAGCATGCTAGTTAACATTCGTGTCAGTCAGCTGTTGGCTCTCACGCTAGCCAATTGAATCTTCCTGCCTATTCGTGGCCGCCAGCTATAGGGTCTCACTCTGGCCAGTAGAAAATGGCTGCAAACTACATGAAAACTGCCTTAGAAGCATAAAAAATCGATTATTTCCACTATCGATGGGAGCTGGGAAATGCAAAGTCGGTCTTGGCCTTCCCTCTAACTTAGAGCATGTGCATGTAAATTTTGGTGCAAATCCGCCGAAAATTACGGCCGTGCATTCGTTACACACACACACACACACGCACATCCTGCCTTTTATAGATGGAGATGCTTAGGAAATCGACGTTACGGCGAGATGCTCTAAATATACAGGAGCGCCAGACCAGATGTGGCAGCAATATTCAAAGTAAGGACGTATAATGGTTGACGTATAAATGTCTAAGATAGATTCTGACACAAAATAGTCTAGCACGATACAGTGAATTAACTTTACTTTCCTAGTATCAGACTTAGCAACTGATTCAATATAATCTTTGTCAGCGGAAAACGTAAGTCTAAGAAGGAGCAATGGATTACTCTCCTGGAGGTTAGCATTAGGCATTTTCCTTAAAACAATTATTTGAAAAAATCATATGATATTGGATTATCATAATGTGGACAGCGGCTCGGACTGAGGAATCGGAGAGCCGAGTTCGAATTCCAGTCGAATCCATTATATTCACTTATGTGCTAATACCCTTGGGAAAGGTATGAATCTTCTTCTTCCCCGCACACCTATGTAGCAGAAGAGACAGGGTTCTATATCCTTGGATGGCAAGTGGTCTACCGCAGAAAGAAATGGAAACCTACTGCAGGAAAAAAATCTGCCTCGTCAGTCATGTATAAAAAGATACATGATCGCCTAAGTGTGTATCATGCATGGCATATAACTGACTAACTGGATTTGTTAAAATTGACCAATAAATCAACAATTCGCCCTTGCATGGAGTATTGCTACCATATATGATCTGAAGCCCCTTCTGTTTTCCTCGGGGTTCTTGATAGGCTCCAGAGGCGGATATGCAATATAATTAGCCCTGCTCTGGCATCTCGTCTACAATAACTTTCTCACAGACGTACCGTCGCCTCTCTCTGTCTGTTTTACAAATACTTTCATGGCAATTATTCCGAGGAGCTGCATTCGCTAGTTCCCAGACTTCATGAATTCAAGCGCCCTACGAGGCTGACATCCCGCTCTCACCCCTTCACTGTCGAAACTCCTAAATGTAGTCGTCTCTTCTACTCCAATAGCTTCATGTATCGCACCTCTCGCCTGTGGAACTCCCTTGCCTATTCCAGTTTCCATGAGAGCTATAAGCTCCAGCTATTCAAATGTAATGTCAATCGACATCTCCAATTGCCTTGATCTATCCACTACCCTTCAACTCATCTTTTCTTCTATCACTCCTATCTGATCTTGCTCCAAATTTTCTGTAACCCCTTGCGTTCTAGTGGCTTCTCGCCTTGCTTGGGGTGAAACGTTTAAAAAAAAAAAAAAAAAAAAAAAGAATCGGAAAAACACTGCATGCATCTGATAATTGATTCTCTTTAACATTACCTTTGCAGCTCACTGTCCATTGACACGCGAAAACTCTTTTCTTAATTATAAAAGGAATTTATGACATTTTTTTTTGTTGCAAAATATACATAAATTTGTATTCTTGAATGATCTTTCTTTATTATCCTGTGCCTTTAAGACGTAGCGATCATGGCTCTCCACACATTTCTTTTTCTATGAATTGCCATGCATTCTTGGGAAAGATGGTGGAATTTAGAGTTTTTCTTCACCTAGACTGATTGCCACTCAAGGCTTGAGAGTCTAGTATACCCAGGTATTTTATCTATAGCTCGTGGGTGGAGAGAAGAGAGATTTCCCTGTTAGCGCGAAAGCGAACACAACGTATTTACTCGGAATTTGAACTCGGTTGCTTCCAGTTCACGATTCTATTTTTCTGGGTTTAAATAGCCTGCAAAGGGCTGATAAGCCGTAGAAAACGAATCGATCTCTCTCTTTCACTCTCTCTCATACGCACATTCCCTCTCTTATATATATATATATATATATATATATATATATATATATATATATATATATATAAATTCATGAATCATTCATACAAAAAACAAATATAGAGGTTAATGATTTAAATGGCGAGAATACTTCGTCGCAAACAATCTAAATAAGATACATCAACCCCGAACCTGTATATGAATGATATGATCCCCGTTTATAAATTCCAGTTGCAGAAGGTTGATGTATCTTCTTTAGATTGTTTGCGACGAAGTATTCTCGCCATTTAAATCATTAACATCTATATTTGTTTTTTGTATTAATGATTCATGAATTTATAAATTATATTTGCACCTTTTAATTGAAATTAAAATAACTTATCCAACGTGAAACTCTCGGATAATAAGTGTGACATTACTGTAATTATTGAACAATATAGTTCATGCCATATTCACGGAAAATCTACCAGTAAAAAAGAATTCTCTTATTGCTATATTTGTACAAAAACGCAGAACCTTAAAATTTAAATTCAAACTCAGCGTTGCGACCGCACGTTCCAAAACAATAACACATTTCTCATAGCATTTTTTCGGATTACATCTCTATTTTCGTTGTCCTCTTATTACTGAGAAGTAAAAACAAGAACAAAATCTACTTCCATACCTGATGATGTCTGTAGGAACAGACGAAAGCTTGTAAAATTAAAAAGACCTTATGCAACTGGAATTTATAAACGGGGATAATATCATTCATATACAGGTTCGGGGTTGATGTATCTTATTTAGATTGTTTGCGACGAAGTATTCTCGCCATTTAAATCATTAATCTCTATATTTGTTTTTTGTATGAATGATTCATGAATTTATAAATTATATTTGCACCTTTTAATTGAATATATATATATATATATATATATATATATATATATATATATATATATATATATATATGTGTGTGTGTGTGTGTGTATGACACTGAAAGTTTTCGGACCGATTCACCTCTCAAAGTCTAACTTGGTTTCTTGGTTGGTCTGAGAACTTTTCATCACTGCTTCATATATATTGAGATAGATAGATAGATAGTGACCGAGTGAGTGGGAGAAAGAGCTATAAAAAGAAGTGGGGAGAGAAACTCGATTGAAACGGCTATCATATCTCTCTCTCTCTCTCTCAGTATCTTTCATGTCTACTCGTTGTTTTCCCGCTTTTTACGGACACCTTCTGTGAATGCGCTTATTTTCTGTACCCACTCTTCGTATACTTTATACCTAAAACTACATATATATATATATATATATATATATATATATATATATATATATATATATATATAGGTTGGTGCAAAAATAATGTCGTTTTCTCACATAGTAAGATATGTGAGAAAACGACATTATTTTTGCAACAACCTAATATATATATATATATATATATATATATATATATATATATAGAGAGAGAGAGAGAGAGAGAGAGAGAGAGGGGGAGAGAGAGAATCAGACACTGAAAAAAATGGTGACATGTTAAAAAGGTGATAAAAAAAGTAAGAGACAGAAATATCGTCCAGAAAAATGACCAGGGAATAGAAAGTATCAAAATCTTTAACTGATCTATTTTCCAACAGTTCTGCCGCTATTCTAGTTCCGAGAGAGTTGCCTTGTTTCTCCTTTGCCTCTTTCGTTGTTTATTCAGTTAATGGTTTCCTTGAAAGTTGGCGTCGAACAAGCTTCGGTCAGTCGGTTAAAATAGATCAAGCTGTTGTTAATGTCCTTTTTCATCTCATTGGTAGCGTTACTCCTTTCTCTTTCTTTTTCTTTTTTTTTTATCTCCCAGTGGTCTCATCAGTGGCTCGACTAGACCGGAAATCTTTTGGGAGCCTGTGAGATGCGGTCACTTTAAGCAAAGCAGAAATAAGCTGGCCCTGAAAGAACTGAAGAACTGTATTGAAGCCGTAATGTAAAAATGATGTACTACGTCTCTGTCTATTCAATCTTGACCTTGTTGTCCTCAAACTCAACCCTATTTTTGTTTTCTCTTCCTTCGGATTCGTATTTTAGACTTGGCTTATCTAACAATTTTGCCAATGGTTTATTCAAGAAGTAAAGAAACCAGTACAAAGATGTAAACGCATTTTAACAGTTTTCACGGGGTATTTTCAATATTATTTTCGTTCGAAGGATTACCTAACTCAATCATTTAAAACGGATTTATATGTAATTTAAAGCTTCATTCAGTAGACTGTGATTTTATAAGCGTAGCTTAGATATGGCAGAAGGCCGAAAGTACGGCGTACCTAGTGAGAATCGAAAGACAGCATGGCTGATGTTAACATCCAGTAAAGTGACTTCGTGCGCCTTCTCGGGCTAACTTTCTCAGCTGACATGAAGTAAAAATATATTAAATCCATTGCTAGGTCAGCTGCTGAGAAAGTTGGTTCACTGTGTCATGCGAGACTATTTTTCTCTACAGAATTTATCTTACATATCTATAAGTATACCATTCGTTCATGCTTATAATATTGCTACTCCATATGGTCCAGTGCCCCTGCTATTTACCTTGAGCTCCTTGATAAGATCCAAAGAAGAATCAGCAATATTATTGGTCCTGTTCTGGCAGCTCGGCTTCAGTAATATTGCCTCTCTGTGCTTTTCATGTTCGGATGAGCTCTTCGCTATGGTACCTAGACTTTATGAAACTACGCGCAGTACTAGACTGGCGTCGAGATCTCATCAATTTGCAGTCGAGCTGGATGGATGTAGCCGTAAGTTCAATGCTAACAGTTTCTTTCCTCGCACTTCTCGCTTGTGAAATTCCCTTTCGGCTCCATGCTTTCCGGTTAACTTTAATCTGAAAAAAATTAAATGCAATGTTAATCGCTATCTACTGTCCTCCTGATTACTCTTTTCTCTTTCTGCTCATTAAGGTTTCTGTTCCTAATTCTTCCACACCCTGTAACACATTGTGTTTTAATGGTTTTACTGTCTTGTGTGGGGGTGATAGCAATTTAACAAATAAATAAATAAATAGGAATAATAAAAAATAGAATGTATGATCGTTAGAAAGATAAACAGTCTAAGTTTAGAGCTACGAACTGGAGACTTCAGAATGAAGCAAGTATATAAATTCAACTGTGTGTGAAATGTTTTAACAGACGATGGAACATGTGATTCAGAAATCTAAAGGCGCATTAGTGTAGGAAAAGATGCTTTTCAAAAGGAAAAAACATTAAAAAAGATTATTAACGAATGTAAAAAAGTAAATGTTCTTTACGAGACGTGATCAAGTTACAATAAAAGGAAAAAAATTGAATTATCATCTAGAAGAGTTGCATTAATAAAAAAAAATCCGTTTAGTTGTAAATATCAACGTTAAAATTGTAATAAAAATTTACAGCAATAAAGGAAAAGAAAACTAAAAATAGTGAGTTGGTCAAAAAATTCGTTCTCTGTTTACTATTGACTGTCATTAAAAGCGTTGTGTTATGATGTTATTAAGAATCGCTTTATATTGGAATATAATTGTCATTCACATGAGCTTGAATTTAAAAGACTAGTTGGTAAAATTAGCTTATTATGCTTTTTAAATTAGTTTGAAATTCAAAAAGTTGTAGATGTTAAGAAAGGTAAAAATAGAACTCAAATGACGAGGAACATATTAAAAAGGAATAATATCTTGCTTGGTTCACAGTTGGAATTTAGGAAAATTCCGTAATTGAAGGTTCGCTAACAGAACATTCGGTAATTTTGACAAGAAAATCTGGTAATTGATCATAAATTTAAAATGGGATATTTTACCACCTTTTTTGCTGAGAAAAATCATTGATTTAGAAATTCTTGCAGGAATCAAAGAATTGTTGCATTTTAATGAAACTTTCAGGATTTATACACAAATGAATGAAATTATTTTTTCAATGTTTCAATCTTGGTAAAAAAATTTTTTTTTTACATCAGTAACTGATGTAAAAAAAAATTTTACCACTTATTTTTCCACTTATTTAATTTTATGAAACTTCGAGAAATTCCTTTTTTGTACCGCGCTAAAGGTTTATATTAGTCATACGCAGAAATCTTTCGAGAATTTAAATCATCGATTTTTTGTTGTAAAACTGGACATCCAGTTACCGAAAATCTGCTCTGAATCGTAAATAAAAATGCACGAAAACTAAGACAATATTTAATTAGAAAATCGCTTTTAATTACTTTTATAAGATATATTTTGGACACTAATGTCTCAAGAAAAAATTTTTCGATGAGTAATGAATTTTACAAGAATTGTTTTAATTAGAATAATTTGTAAAGTCTTAAATCTTTTAACATTCTATAGTAATTTATACGATTTATGTAATTTTATTATTAGGTAAAAAATTATATTAGGTAACTCCCCAGTATTTTAAAAAGGAATTTGAATTTTTTGTGCGAGTAACAACGTGCCGGTTTTTGTAAAAACGGTTGTCTATACACGACATTATCAAACATTAAGAGCGGCAACTATAGTAAATTTAAAACCAATGTAACTAAAATTCAATAAAACATTAGACTACGGAGAATATTTTCCTAATTTTTAAAGATTACGTGGTAGTTGAAAATTATATAAAAACGGCGCTTATGTTATATTCTTCAAGTAATTTTTACAGATATGTCCCCCCACCCTTAAAAAAACTACGGAGGAGATATCTGTAAAAATTATTTGAGGAATTAGTTAAATTTCTGATTGTTAATCAAGCTGTCAACACTTTAAATAAACACCTATCTACGTGTTAAAAAAGTAATTATGCGATATTTTAAATTAAATGTAAGTAATATTTTGATTCAAATCAGGTTAATTAAAATTTGAATTAGTTAATATACCTAAAATAAAGTTTCAGAAAAGTATATCTTATTTTTTAAAGATTTTTTAAGACAAATATATTATGCTGACAGATAGTTAAAAATGGCTGAAATCAGCAATTTTTAAAGATTCAAAAAAATCTCCTTCCAGTCAATTTAAATTAGTTTTGAAATACAGCAAATTATTTTGTTTATCGAAAATATTAAATTTAATCTATTAGTTTGAAATTAAAACTAAAGTAAAAGCGTCAAGAAAGAATTTTAATTTTTTTGAAATTCATTTTAAACCTTAGTTATCACGTTTCTTTGGAGGTAATTACATTATTATGAAAATGGATTCATATTCAAATTAGTCATTTGATTCAGCAGTCCTAGCATAGAAATGAGTGCCACTCGGGAACCATTAATAAATAAATAAAAATCTACAGCGGCAGTATGAAAAGAGAAGCGGCGACGAAGGAGGTCAAGCGTGAAAGCAACATAAGTGTCAGAAGCAGGCATGTAATAAGAACATTAGGTTTAAATCTCCAACTTCTAGATTCCAGATTCTCCTTCAAAACAATAGACAAGTGGATTAAAACGTTGAATCGTGAATTTGCTAATACACCGGTTCTCGTGCGATAACCGAGGTTAAGCGATGTCGGGCCTAGTCAGTACCTAGATGGGTGACCCTTTGGGAGTAGTAAGTGCTGTAAGCGTGAATGTGTAAGTGGTGTAGTAGATAATGGCTCGAAATTGGTAATCAGAGAGCCGAGTTTCAATTCAAGTTGAGTTAGTTATATTACGGGCAAATATCCTTGGGAAAAGTATGAATCCACCTCTTCTCCTCCCAGCTATGGGTTAATTAGTAAGGTTTGTATCACTAAATCATTATTATCTTAAAAAAAATTCTTACAATCTAGAAGTATTTAAATAACCTGAAACGGTTGATAACTTGTAAAAAAAAAAAAAAAAAAAAAAAATCAAATATAGTCGAAATTTACTAAAGGTTACCAAGATCAAAGAAAGCTGAAGAAGTAGGGTACAATTACCGAAACATTGTAATAATAACAACAAAGAGGAGGACATTAACCTGAATGTAAATAATGATTCTCAGACATTTGAAAAGATAAAGTCGTCAGATGTTTTTAGCGGCTTGTGTTAAAGTGTGAAATAAAACGAGCAGGCTTCTTTGTCCTTTGACTGATTTCTTTGCCTGTGTGTGTGTGTGTGTGTGTGTGTGTGTGTGTGTGTGTGTGTGTTTGCTTGGTTGGTCACTCATCCAGATCGAGTCGCCATCAAAATGCCCAACGGGTTTAATGGCCGCGCCGGATGTTCAGATTATCTATAATCTGGTGAAAATATCAAGCGCACTCGTTAGTGTCGAACTTTATTCCTTACCCCAAATAGTTGCTTTCTTTCGTCTTTTTGAAAGTGTGAAGAAGAAGTAATGAAAACCGGTTAAACTGAGACAGATTTTTATATCACTCGTGAGCCAATTTGTTGGTGTCAGTTTAAACGGTCCCACTGGAAATCTTAAATCAATAATAATCTCATGGCTTAAGAAGAAAACTCGTTGATGTCTCTCCTCAGTAATATTGTTTCCTACAAGGCCACCATATTAGGGACACCCAAGTTACAATCGAGCACAGTAGTAAATGAACTAGTTTTCTAACTATGGCTTCCTTAAACGACAGGCGTCTGGTGTAAGGTCGCTGTAAAATTGTTATTTATGAGGTCGGACTCGAAAGGGGCCAACCATTTCAATATTGTCAAAAACAAAAATACCCTACTTAGGCTGATGACACCTAAGTCCACTTCAAACTACTCACTTTGGGACTTCAGATATATATTCCAGTATCCTTTCCACTTACCAAAACAGTTTGCAAATTCCTATTTAGGGATCGTCATCAGCTGTCTGGCTGCATTCTGTTTAATCTTCTCCACGGTTTGAATTTGCCACATTTTCAACGGCGGTTTTGGCTTTTGGAAAAACTAGTAGGTGAGAGATTTGGATTGGGGGTGGGGGTAGCATAGTTGCCTGAGACGTAAAGAATGAGAAGTTTGGTTTTGTTTATTTTTTTTTTTACGGCATATCAACCTGAATGGGTTATTTAATGCCGACAAGATTTTTAGGATAGTTTATTATTAAGAGAATATGTATTCTTTGGAAGAAATCAGTTTGTAGATCAGGTTTCATTGACGTATTTTTGCAAAGAGGGTTTTTGTCGAGAGTCAAATGTAATGCCAGTAATATTTTTCTCTAAAAAAATGTATTACTAGTGATATATTTTCTCAAAAATATATTGCTAGTAACATTTAAAAAAAAATATATTGCTGGTATTTTTACTATAAAAAACCTACTTTTACACTTTCGTAGTGTTTTGTCCCCAGTTTGAGGGTTGAAGTATTTTCCCATAGCTGAGACCCTAACAGGTGCTACCACCTCGAGTCAGGGTGGGCCTGGGGACATCAGTAATTAAGAGGTGGATGAATGTGATGGTTCTACAATACACAAGCATACTGCCAACTGAGTAACACTACTGGAAAGTTTATATCATGTTATATTTTTCATTTTACACTATAGTTCAACCAATGCAAGTTCCAAGAGCCACTCAAGGTAGTGGGTTACTGAGTAAGGTGTGTGATATAAATGCAAGAAGAGGAAGTAGGAAAAAGATAAAGGTAGCTTGCGCCTAGCCATGAAGAGAGTAAGATTGTAGTGTTCTGAAGGGCATCCATGAATGAGTCTGTTCTACAAGATAGAGGTTCTCGCGAAGAGGCTGTTTGAGTGGAACTTACTTTTTACCTATAGATAACGAAGAAGATGATGATGATTCAACCCAATGGATGTGGCATAGCGTGGCGTACCTGTAAATGTCTAAACTTTTTTTTTACAATGATGTTCACCCTGTATAAATCCAGAGGGTCACTCAAGGTAGAGGGATACGGAATAAGAGGCACAGCTTATTCGGATATGTGTGGAAGAAAACGATTAACTTTAGAATTGGACAGGATAAGATTTTAGCGTCGAGGAAGCATACTCTTGGGAGCCGGTTCTATTAGAAGTTCATGAGAAGATGCTGCTCGAGTGGAACTTACGTCTTACTAAAGAAAGACTGTCCAATGAGTATCAATTTTTCCAAGCTCTCTTTCCTCATTATCTGCCACAGAAATTTTAAATGTCTCTTCCTGTTGTTAAGTATAAATGTCATTTTTGTTTCCATTTTCTCTAAATCTTCATCGTTGCTCATATATTAAGTCCATGTTATTGTCAACACCCTTCAGTAGAAGCACATTTCTGCTGCTTCAAGTCTCTCCTTTATTTATGAAGTGATTGTCACGCATTCACTGCCATATAGGTGGACTGATATTACGTAACAGTTCAGTACTCATTTCTTTGTTTCTAACGAAATCATTCTGTTTATCAATATGTTGGTTAGCTTTTGAAAAACATCTTTCCCTATCCAAATACGCCTTCAGATTTCAGTGTCGGACTATCTGTCCTCTGTTAAAAAACTTCCCAGATCTTTAAATTGTACTTGTTTGATTTTGGCATCTGCAGTTTGTAATTTGCATCTTGCGCTGTTCCTTTTGCTAACAACTATGTATTCTTTCTTCTTGCAATTGATGTTTAGTCCTTTCTTCTCGCTTTCCTTCAGTGTCTTCTTTCTTTCTTTCTTTCTTTCTTTCTTTCTTTCTTTCCATGTTTACTTCATGTTATTTTTCTTTCTTTCTTTTTTCTTTTCCTTTTCTTTCTTTTTTCCATATTTACTTCTTTCTTTTCTCGTTCTTTTCGCTTTCTTTCTTTCTTTCTTTCTTTCTTTCTTTCTTTCTTTCTTTCTTTCCATGTTTACTTCATGTTATTTTTCTTTCTTTCTTTCTTTCTTTCTTTCTATTTCCTTTTTCCATCTTTACTTCTTTCTTTTCTCTTTCTTTTCGCTTTCTTTCTTTCTTTCTTTCTTTCTTTCTTTTGTTACTTTCCCTTTTCTTTAATTTTTTGTTTGTTTTTTTCTTTCTTTCTTTTTACTTTTTTTTTTTTTTTTATAACTGCTTCATTTTTAAAATAATTTCACCCGCCAAAATGCAATAAAGGCCATTAGGAGGCAAGGGGCTACTGCAAGTGAAAGAGAAAGAGAAAAATTTAGTGATGAGAAAGGAGAAATAAAAAATGGGATTCAGAAGACAGAAGATGGAGATTGGCGTTGTGTTTCATTCTTTCTTTTTATCTTTATATTTGTTTGCTTCATTTTTCTTTCTTTTTACGTTTGCTTCTTTGTTTGTTTCTTTCTTTCTTTGTGCACGGCATTTATTTTCTGATTAAATTTCTTCTTTTCTTTTCTTATTTCTTTTTTGAATTTTTCTATTCCCTCCACATTTCTTTTTAATTTGCCTTTCTCATTTTAAACACTTTTCAAAGATCTCACAAAATGCTTGATGACATTCCAGCAGTGACAATTTCTCCCGACAACATAATTGCGATAATTAAGAGGGTACACACTTTATCACAAGTCCCACCCTTATCGTCGACGGGATGAACCCAAAGTAGCAAGTTAATAGAACAACATCGAAAAAGGATAGAAAATTGGGGTGGTGGTGAGGAGGGTGAGGTCGAGAAGAAGGTAGAGGAGGTAGCAAGTGATGGTGGCCATTCTTGGGTGCTGTTTTAGTAAATGACCTCCAAGTGAGTGAATTTTTGGTCCCCGGTAATCAAATAGTGAAATTTAAGCAGCCATAAAAGCGATGAAGAGAGAAGCTGTCACAGGCAGGAAAGCAAGATAGACGAAATTAAATGGATACGGATATAACTAGCTAGCTTGCTACTGGAGACCAGTAATAATTATAACAGCAACAAGAACAATAATAATAACAATAATAATAATAATAATTAAATGATGATTACAACCTGTTAGCTGGGAACACGTTGTTCAGGCAGCACCTCTCCATTGCACTAAACGAAGGTGCGTTAAATGTCATGGGATCGTCGACAGAAACTGAGAGATCCAGGCAACTTCTGGATAGTGTGCGTGAATAAAAGCAATAAAAACAAAGCATGAAGAGTATGTATGTGTGTGTATATATATATATATATATATATATATATATATATATATATATATATATATATATATATATATATATATATATATATATATCCGAGCCGCTATCAACTACTCTAACGTGCCTCTTATATATATATATATATATATATATATATATATATATATATATATATATATATTCTTCATGCTTTGTTTATATATATGTATATATATAATATATATATATATATATATAAATATATATATATAGATATAAATATATATATATATAATCTCTTCATGCTTTATATATATATATAATATATATAATATGTATATATATTCTCTTTATGCTTTGTTTTATATATATATATATATATATATATATATATATATATATAAAACAAAGCATAAAAGGAATATATATATATATTTATATATATTATATTATATATATTAAAATAAAGCATAAAGAGAATACATATATATATTTATATATATTATATTATATATATATTAAAATGAAGCATAAAGAGAATATATATATATATCTATTTTATATATGTATATAAAGCATGAAGAGAATATATACATTTAATATATATATATATACATATATATAAACAAAGCATGAAGAATATATATATATATATATATATATATATATATATATATATATATATATATATATATATATATATATATATATATATATATATATATATATATATATATATATATATATATATATATATATATATATATATATATATATATATATATATATAAATAAGAAAGTAAGTAAATGAGTGTAGTCGATAGCGTCTCGGATTGCGGAATCGGTGAGCCGAGTTCGAATCCATTACATTACAGGTATTAATCCTCTTCCCCCTCCAGCTATGAGTAAAAGTTCTATAGCCTTGGATGACAATTGGTCTAGGAGAAGGACAACTCTGAATTCAACACCTGTGAAGGGTCGTTTGGGGACCTTGTGACACGTGATGCACCAGGTCTCAGTATTTGGCCCTTCAAAAAGTGTGCTTGTTTCTGTACAAAGTTTTCACCACTATAATCAAATCATGTGTGTCTGGTGTCTGGCTGTCGGTTCCTAGGAACTGAGTTGTTTGACCCTCGTACGTCTAATACGACGGGAGAGTCCACCATATATATATATATAATTTTTTTACATTGACTCTCACCGTTTACGAAGCCTGAGAGCCACTCGTGATAGAGAGTTACGTTAGAAGGCTATTTGTATGTATAGGTGAGGTAGATAACGATTAACCCTAGCCTTGAATAGGTTAAGAAAGATTGTAGTGATCGGGGAAACATCTTATTGGGAGTCGATTCCACAGGGCAGTGGTTCACGGGAAGACGTCATGATTGCTTAGTCCATGAAACTCGTTTTCGTTTAGGTTTTACTGAGAGTGCGAGGTATTATATATATTTATTAATATATATATATATATATATATATATATATATATATATATATATATATATATATATATATATATATATATATATCGATAGATAGATAGTGATGTTTTTGATATGTAGATTTCTGTTATTAATATAAATGAATTAATTCTCGAAAAAAATCAGCACATTTTGATAGTGTTTAATTAAAAATATTAAGAGTTGGTTTCATATTTTTTATTATTAAGGTTTCCATTATTTTTTAATCTTTTCTGCATTTAGATGAACGTAATTGTGCTAGTGCTTTCTACGAGCATGCTACGGAGAGTAGTTGGTAGGGGTCTCTTTGCGTATTTAAATGGGTTCTACTTGAACTATTAGGTTGGTGCAAAAATAATGACGTAATAATGTCGTTTTTTTTACGTTAAAAAATACGTCAAAAAACTACTTTATTACGTCATTATTTTTGCACCAACCTAATATGATCTGAGAGGTGCAAAGTAAGTTTTATGGGTTGGCATGCAACTTTATGTCCAATGTAAATATCTATGAATTTGATTTCTTCGGGAAGGCAGTTTCGTAAGCGGCATGTAAATTCATAAATGATGCTTGTCTTATTTAGTTTTAATATTGTTAGTGAGTTTTTATTGTTGATGATGAGACAGTTTTCATTTTTGAATAATGGCTTCATCCACCATACCATATGTCCAGAAAAGAAATCACTTATACGGACACACCAAAAATTCAATAAAATCTTTATAACATTACCTTGTCTTTAATGAAACTTGTATAAAAAAGGGACTTGTTGCCCAAGTATAAAATTATTGTTGAGAATAAGGTTAGCAGTTTTAAATATTCTATATTAGATAATTAATTTAATTGTTTTGTCTTTGTCGACAGGAGATGTATACTTCATTATAATGTTTCTAAAGGAAGATTTATTCTGCAATAATAATTCACATGCAAGATCCAAATTACAAAAAAAAACCCAAAACCCCCAAAAAACAATATTATTTACGAATCCACATATCCCTTAAGGAACTATTTTCCTGATCAATCCAAATTCATAAATAGTTATATGGATATACAACAAATTTCCTAATAAGAAGTCTCACGTTACCAAACTCCATACGCAACATACTCGTTGAAAATACAAATATAAGATCCACGTCTACATGTCAAAAAGGCTAAAAATAATATGAATGAAAAAGAAAAGCCAACACTCAGTAATATGAACTATGAGCACGGCCAAAATGTGCTGACCGTGTTTTAAAAATAAAACATACATCTACCTCTAGATACATACATGAAATAATCCGTATATTTAGTTAAAAGTAAAAATAAAGTTATCCTTTTTCATGGCTAAACGTATAGCCGAAAGTACACGGAAATAAAGAACATTCGGACAATTTCTACATAATTTATACCAAGAAATGAAGAAAATCATAGGAATACAAGAAAAATTAAATAAAAAAAAAATTAACCGCAGAACCTTATGAGTTATTTCTAATGAAACTTTTATAAAGAGAGATTGCTGCCAAAATACACAATTCAATTATATATATATATATATATATATATATATATATATATATATATATATATATATATGTATATATATATACCTACATACGTACACACACACACACACACACACACACACACACACACACACACACACACACACATATATATATATATATATCATTAATTAAAGACGACAGACAAGGTACTAAGATTAAGCTTTTTATTTAATTTTTTTTGTTTTCGAACAAGTGTTTTCTTTTTGGGACACAGAGTGTTTAGAAACTGTCCAAATCTTCCAAGCGTTTTCGGCTATAGTTTTAGCCATTATCAAGCATAATTTTATTTTTTCAATTTAATTGAGTGTGTGTTGTGTGTACGTTTTTAGTGTTATAGAGATGTTTTACTTTCCGAACACAGCACATTGTGACCGTGTTCGTAGTTAATATTAAATGTTGTCTTTTTCTTTTTTATTATACATTTGGACAGTTTCTCCACACTCTGCGTTCAAAAAAGAAAACACTTGTTCGAACAAAAGAGAAATTAAATAAGTAGCTTAATCATAGTACCTTGTTTGTCGTTTTTAATGAAACATGCATAATTGAAGGATTTCTACCTATTCAGGCAGAAATCCTTCAATTATGCGTGTTTCATTAAAAACGATATATACACAATCTATCTATGTATCTATCTATCTATCTATCAATCTATCTATCTATCTATCTATCTATCTATCTATCTATATGAAACCCACGGTGTATTTAGGCTGGTAGAAATCAAATTAGGCTATTAAATTGAAGGGGATATCTGCTAAGCTTTTTGATGAGTTTCTCATTTGAGAAGATACCGGAAAATTTCACGGTCTGACGAAGAAGGGATTCTATAAAAAAAATTCTGAGGTTTAGTTATTTGGTCAGATCTTTAGGAAGTACGCTGGTATGTGAACGTTTCAATAGCCACTTACACACGCACACTCACGCTCACATACACACGTGTATTGTTTGTATATCCTTTTTCATACGTCTAAAGTTTTCTATTACACAAAATACAAAAAACATTTTATTCAAAATATATAATTTTTTCCCCATAAATTTCAGTCTTTTTCAAAAAAGGTTGCAGTTTGTTATTAACGTTACGGAAAGACTTGGAAAGAATTTAAGAAATATCATTCAAATACGAAAAAGTATAACTTGTTCTCCAAATTATATGTCAACTAAAACTAAAACTAAAAACGCCGTTAATAGAATGGTATATATTAGGTTGGTACAAAAATAATTTCGTTTTCTAACATATGTTACTATGTGAAAAAACGAAATTATTTTTGCACCAACCTAATAATAAAAAAAATTAAAAAAAAAAAAAAGGCAGAAATCGTCATTTCTTCATGGAGGGATAACTAAAAATTATAGAATTAAGAACGTAAATGATTTAATAAGTAAAAGAAATTAAATTCTTTCAAACTGAAGCATTCATTCTGTAAAACGTGAAAAGAACAATAGAAAATCGGGAATTTTAATATTCTAAAAAATCACTACGCGTGAAACAGTGTTGTTAGTCGGTAAAAAATATTATATATATATATATATATATATATATATATATATATATATATATATATTTATATATATATATAATTACATGAATCATTCATACAAAAAACAAATATAGAGTTTAATGATTTAAATGGCGAGAATACATCTTCGCAAACAATTTCAATAAGTTACACTAACCCCGAACTTGTATATGAATGATATGATCCCTGTTTATAAATTCCAGTTTCATAAGGTCTTTTTTTAGTTTTTACAAGCTTTCGTCTGTTCCTACAGACATCATCAGGTATGGAAATATATTTGTTCTTGTTTTTTACTTCTCGGTAATAATATTTATTTATTATTTAATATTTGCTTTATTCTTTTGGGAAGAGTGCTCAGAATTGGCGGTAGAGCTTTTATAGATATAGACAGCGTGGAGACTTTAGCTCTGCTTTGTTCAGTTCAGTCCTTAAACGGCATTTTATATCATCTATATATTTTTTCGAGTTTTAGGGATCCTATTTCTATGTTATCTGCTGTTATAAGTTTATTTATATTTTTTTTAAATAGATTATCGGTAATGTTTCGGTGTAGTTTTCAAAAGTTTGAGTTATTAATCAAACTACGCGTGTGTGTCTACGTTTGTGTGTGTATGCGCACGCATTTTTTATGAACCTATGTTACTGTTACTTGTTCTGTATACGCAGAGCACTCAGGCACTTCCATTTTAATATTGCGTGGTTGAAGTTTTTCCCTATTGAAAATCCAAAAGGGCTTACGGCCATATTATGTTGAAACATCGGTTCTTGTACGATCATCGAAGTTAAGCTACGGCGAGCCTGTCAGTACCTAGACGGGTGGTCACTTGGGGATACCAGGTGCTACAAGTTTGGATGTGCTGGTGATGTAATGAATAACGGTTCTGAATTGGAAATCAGAGTTCCAATTCCAGTCGAGATCGTTATATTCACAAATACCCTTGGGAAAGGCATGGATCTCCCCTGGTCTCTCCCCAATTATATGTCAGTAAATCAATATTATCTACAAAAATCCTTACAATCTAATAAGGTTCTTAAGTCGTAAAAACACAATCAATCGTACGAAAAGCCGTAATTGCTCGAAGACAGAAACATGTTCCATTTTTAATGATTTTTACATTGTTATTCTACCATTTTAGCTATTTTGCGCTTTCGGTCTCATGTATTCAATTACTTCTCACTTGATGTATATTTATGCAAATTAGAAATCATTGGCATTTAATTTTGTTGCCCTTTATATTTATATGGCGATTTTAGTAATCGTAATGTCTACTCGTGAACATGTGTTCATATGCATCGTAGCCTGAATAAAAATCGCTAGGGCAATTGCAGAGAAATATAGTTTTTTGTACATACAAATTACATCACTCACCAGTTGTCACACTTATCAACTGAGAACCGTTATTTGAGATTTTGTAATATTTTTTGTCTATCGCCCGGTTCACACTTCTCTCATGACTTTTGAGCGGGAGTAGAAGTTTATTTCTTGATTCCTGTTTAGGATCAGGTTTTCGGTTCCTTCTAATTTTTTTTCATTCTCCTTTTGCCCCTTGCGTCTTAATGACATTATCTCCTTGCCGGGGTGAAATGATTAAAAAAAGACAGATTTGCTGATGGTGCGCACAGGGTCAGTTGTTTCCAGTTGGTTGACAACTTCTACGATAGAGCTAGATTTTGATTTTTACGGCTTATCTACCCTTTAGCGGTTATTTAAAGCCAGATTATATTTTTAGATTGTAAGACTTTTTTTTTTTTTTTAGATAATAACGATCTATGGATACTAGTACTAATAATTAACTCATAGCTGGAGGGGAAAAAGTTGGATTCACACTTTTTCCAAGTGTATTTGCGCGTAAGTGAATATAACAAACCCAACAGGAATTGAAACTCGAGTCTTGGATTTAGAATTCCGAGCCGTTAACCATTACATCACTCGCACATCCAAGATTACAGGACTCGGTATTCTCAAGCGGTCACTAATTTGGGCACTGACCAAGCTTGACATTGCTTAACTTCGGTTGTACGAGTACCGGTGTTTCAACGTGATATGGCCATAGATTGAGTTAGAGTTAACAGTGATAAAAAAATAAAAACAAAAACGGAAACATGTTAAGAATATGTATAAGCATGGCGGAAGTAAAAATAAGATAAAATAAGAAAAAAACAAAAAAAAAAAAAACAGAATGAAAATAAATATGTTGAAATACACGAAAATAAATCAAAAAGAAATCTTTGTAGTCAAAATCTTTTCCTGGCCAATCAGATTCCAGGAAGATCCCAGTAAAAGTTAGTTTCTTATTTATCTTTTAAACGTCAGATTTACTACCAACCTGTCTGCATTAGATCCCCATTCACCATAGGATGTATAAGAAAGTTTGTGAATAAAAAAAAATATAAAAAAAATGATGTTATTCAGAAAGCAGTACCAAACTGTCGTCTGATAGGCCCTTCTTCACCCAACGCTCACTTGTAGCAAAAATGCGAGAAATTAAAGGATATCTCTATTATTTTCGCTTTGGTGTTATCCTTCATTTTCTTTCCTTTGAGTTTTATTTAAAAAAAAATAATATTTGGTTCTGGAATGTTTTGAATGTATCATTCCCTTCCAGGGCAAAACGAGCAAGCAGGCTTGCAAGTGAACCGTATATCAAAAGCGCCGGCAATATCCACAGACAGTCAAAAAGAGTAATGTATCTCATCTGGTAAAAAACAAACAAAAAAAAAAAACAAGAGTAAAGTTTTGAAACTATGAATGGGCATTTAGACAATTCACTGAAAATCTTGTCACTCTATGGTCAGCCTGTTCGTAAACCAGGAAAAATTGAGAAACTATGAGTAAAATCAAAATTATAAGTATTACATTAAATTTAATTCAATAAACAAATATCGGAAAACTTGGAGCTTCGTGTCCGCAAAATAAAAAGAGCGTCAAAGTGAAACGATTATTCCCTTGACACAGCTATTATTTTAACTACCTTCACTCCTCGGCAGTGTTTACTGTTTTAAAAAGCGATGATTAAAATTATAATAAAACCTAAACCTGATGAAAGTGGATTTATACATTTTTTGTTCTTGAGAATTTACAACAATAATATTAATCGCTATTTATTTATTAGCTTGATTATTTGCAATAATAATTTTATACTTACATTCTAAAAACTAATACAGTTGCATTGAAACTAATGCAATGCAATATTTATCAATTACCAATTTGTAAAGCAATAAATATGAAAACATTTCTTATTCATAAATTTATAAATGTTTACTAAATTATTAAAATATGTGAACCAACTATAAGGAACTTCTTATTCTTTACCATTTTATAAAGTTCGATTCAATTGGCAATTAGCCGATGTTTTGCCAATCATCCCAATAAATAATATAATAGATATATAGTGTTTAGTATTTTTGTTGTCAATTCTCAAGAACAAAGAAAATGTATATGTTCACTTTCATATGTTTAGGTTTTATTACAGTTCTAAATACCGCTTTTTAAGACAATAAAACTTGTCGATAAATGAAGGCAGTTAAAACAATAACGGTGTCAATAGAAAACCGTCCTTTTGACACTTCATTTTTTGCCGGCACAAAGGTCCAAGTTTACCCAAATATCAGCCATTTAAATGGTAGTCAAAGATTTACGTGATTGTTGCAGATATTGTGATAACATATATAAAGTCATATTCTGGAGGATGCAAAAGGAGATCATTCGTATCCCTTCAGGACTGTGGTTATCTTGGCTCTTTATAAAGGCTTACGGCCACATCACATTGAAACACCGGTTCCAGTACAATCAACGAGGTTAGGCAACATCGGGCTTGGTCAGTACCTTGATGGGTGACTGTTTGGGAATACCAGGTGATGTAAGCTTTGGTGTGCGAATTGTTAATCGGAGAGCTGAGTTCTAATTCCCGTCGGGTTCGTTAAATTCATCTACGCGCAAATCCCTTTGGGAAAGGTTTGAATCTGTCTCTTCTTCCCCCAGCCATGGGTTAATTAGAAAGACTTGTACCACTAAGCCATTATTATCTCAAAAAAGAATTCTAACAATCTAAAAATATTTTCTGGCTTTAAATAACCTCAAAAAGGTTGATAAGCCATAGAAAATGAATCAATCAAGTCAAACCATATCCTTTGTAGCTCTAAGTCAATTTTCTCTTTTCATTGTCGCTTCCGTACTTGTTATGTCATTAATTTACACAAATTTGTTATGTAGGTTACTTGCTGTCTCCCTGTGCCGCTGTTACCTTCAATATGATATGTGAGTGGCAAATGCTCTTTCCTTATTATGTATCCTAGAATTGTAAACTGCCTCTTTTTGATTCTAAGTATAAGCATCCGTTTTGTTACTATTTTCCTTAAAACTTCCTCTTTAATCAAATGTTCAGTAGATATTGTTGAAATAGAGCGAATTTGATATGGAAACTTTGAACAGCTGTATAATGCGTGCAAAATAAGAAGTAAAGAAGACTAAATCAGATATTAAAAGTGGAAATAGGGGATACATTATATATTCAGTTTTAAAATTACCTGAGTTTTATATTTTTTTATTTGATCCTCTCATGAAATGAAGATTTTGAAAAAGTCTATTATACAAACTGTTGTTTGGTTGGTTGATTTTGTTTAGGGTATATCAACCTCTTTGGGTTATTTAATGCTGAAATCTACATATTTTGAACACAATTTTATGGCTTCAACTAAATATATTTTGAACGCAATTACATACTTTCATATACAATTAAAATGTATTATTGGTTATTTTGCTTTAAATATATATTGGTGGTAATTTTACTATAAAAATGTATTGTTGTTTAGTTGATTTTTTTTTTGGCGGTATATCAAACTTTATGTGTTATTTAATGCCGAAATCTAAATACAGGGTGTTTCAAAAAGAATACGCCCAAATCCTTACGCTGTTTTTTCAGGTCTATAGCATTGTAGTGGACTCAATCAGTGGTTATTTGATAGAGTACTTATCAAAGTTTGATTAGGTGTCAGTTTCACCGCTTCTGGTGTAGCTGAATTGTGGGAAGATCAATCAAAATGGCGACTCCTCATCAGAAGGCATTATGCGTGCTTGAGTTCGCGAAACCAAACGCCATTGTCACGGTGCAGCGTGCTTTCAGAACAGAATTCGGCATTGATCCGCCCCATCGTGAGAGCATTCGACGGTGGGTTAAACAGTTTAAAGAGAGTGGGTGCCTGTGCAAAGGAAAGAGTCCTGGAAGACCACGTGTTACAGAGGAGCAAGTGGAGAGGATTCATGATGCATTTGAGAGCAGCCCACGCAAGTCCGTACGTCGAGCTTGCCATCCCTCATACCTCTGTCTGGCATGTGTTAAAGGGACGATTACACATGAAACCATACAAACTAAGCCTCGTCCAAGCACTTACTAATTATGACAAGGTGATGCGGAGGACATTCTGTGAGTCAATGCTGGAGATGGAGGAAGGTGATGAAACTCACTTTTCACGTTTAGTTTTTAGTGACGAAGCGAATTTCCATTTGAGATGCACAGTCAATCGTCACAATGTGTGCATTTGGGGAACAGAGCACCCAAAACTGGCTATTCACTTTACTGCAAGCAGATTCGAATGACTTCATTTTTCAGCAAGATGGAGCACCACCCCATTGGCATCTCGGGGTTAGTACTTATCTGAATGAAAACATGTCTCAGCGATGGATTGGGAGGAGAGGTGCTAAAGACCCTTGCTCTCTGTGCTTGGCCTGCTAGATCCCCAGACCTCACTGTGTGTGACTTTTTCTTGTGGGGGTATGTTAAAGACCAAGTATATGTTCCAGCACTTTCAGCAAGTATCGATGACTTGAAAGATCGAATAACAGCTGCAATCGACACGGTGGACCGTGACATGCTGAGGCGCGTTTGGGAGGAATTCTCATATCGGCTTGATGTTGTTCACGCTGCCGGTAGTGGCCACATTGAGCACTTATAAAACATGAAATGAAACTTGAATGTATATACAACACATGTGTTCATGCTAGAGGTTTGTAATTTTTTTCGTTTTTGACACATCACGTGATGATTTTGGCGTATTCTTTTTGAAACAGCCTGTATTTTATACATAATTTTGTGCTTTCAACTACTGATATTTTGTACAGAATCTTCTTTATAATTTTCTTTAGATATATATTTTGTAGATTATAAAATGTATTGTTGGTAATTTTACTATAAATATATATATATTTGGTGTTGTATTGATTGTCATGTTGCTATAAAAAATGTAGTGTTTCTCATTTTATTATAAAAATATACTGTTGGTTTTTGTTTGTGGGGAGGTTCACTATTTGCTCATAGTTGGGACCCTAACAGGTGCTGCCACCAGCAGTTAAGAAGCGGTTCCACGCTCCTCAAAACTTTCAATCTTTCGATCAGAGACCTTGCTGTCGAACTTAATTTATCGTCATACCCCGGAAGATTATCCTACTATAAACATTGTTTTTTGTTTTGATTTTCGCTTGTACTTATTTTCTAGAATGAAACATTGCGAGGCAAGAGGATTTCTTTGGTAACGAAAAAAGAACACTGAGATGTTACGTGATATCTGTCCTTCTTCACGACAGCGTATGTTGGACGATTTCTTCAAAGATGAAGAAGAGACTCGAGGCAACGGAGATGTGGTTCTACAGAAGGATGCGGAGGATATCATGGACCGAGCGTGTGAACAACGATGAGGTCTTGGAGAGTATCAAAAAAAGGAGGAGGCTTATAACATCAGGAAGATAGCTGAAATTTCTGGTACACATTATGAGGAAGGAGGGCCTGGAGAAACTGATACTCACAGGTCGAATAGAGGGAGAGAGAGAAAAAGGAAAACAATGTATGACATACCTAGCGGGCTTAAGCAAGTGGATGACAGAACGTGGTCTGGGAGAGGTGTCAGAAGGAAGGAACTAGTTGAGAGCTTCAAGGGATAGAAGGAGGTGGAGAGCCATGATTGTCTACGCCCTGAAAGGACACGGCACATAGAAAGAAAGTGTAGTTCGTCTTCTATGTGTTGTGTCCCTTCCTGCATTTGTGCGTTTCGAAAACAGTAAAAGACTTTAAAAAATTCAAACTAACTACTGTATGTAAGTTAAACGTTGGGAGATTTGAACGGCTGTGATTACTAGTGAGTTTGAAAATTGGATGTAATATGCCGGAATCAGTAGATATGTTTAGAGCATCACAAGTTTAGCATGGCATTGTTCACTCGGGGCAAAAATATAAATGAAGCATGACATCTATTTCAAATCGCTAACGTAGCACATTTTTTTTCTTTTATGTGCCGTATCACTTCAGAACATTGGCGATTATGGATCTCTACAATATCCTAAGCACGGTGGAGTAATGGATAGCGGCTCGGATTGAGGAATCGGAAAGCCGAGTTCGAATTCCACTCGAATCCATTACATTCACTTACGTGCTAATACCGTTGGGAAAGGTATAAATCCTCCCACTAGTTATGGGTAAATAGCAAGACAGACCGGGTTCTATATCCTAGGATGGCAACTGGTCTACCGCAGAAAGAAATGGCAACCTACTGCAGGAGAAAAAACATGCCTCGTTAGTCACGTATCGAAAGATACATGATCACCTAAGCGTGTATCACGCGTGGCACATAACTGACTGACTGACAATATACTATACTCAGTAGATCTAAGCCATATTTGTCACCTTACTTACCCTTCAAGTACATACTTTAACATCCATTTACGCAAGCGGCTTAGGTAAATTTCTTTATGCTTCTCTTACGTTTAATATTTCTTGTCAATGTCAAATTGTCCAAGCAATCTTTCCTCATTATGTCATCTAGAAATTTCAAGCTTTCTTTTTGCTCACATGTTTTGACCATGATATCCTCCTCTACATCAGTGAGGAAATTAGGATTAGTTAATAATCCTTCAGCTCATCTATGTAGGATCCACAGTTTCTTCTTGAAAATATCCACCAATGGTGTGTTCAAAACATCATTTGGTAGAGTTCTACCTGTCTGTCAAACTCGAGGTAAAAAATTGGATCTTCCAATCATTTCGAAGTGGTATTTCATCAATTTGTGCAAGTGATCACACATCTATTTTCTAATAGGCATTCTATATTTTGTATACCTCACACTTATCAGTAAACTGGTGTCTTTACTGAAGGGATGGTAGCTTGATTGCAACTGTAGCCCGACTGAGGCACCTGTCCTGGGAAGACTGCAGTAAATAACAGCCCCATATTCAAGTACTATGTATTGAATAAATGTAATGTAAATAGATTTTAACTTTTTTTTTGGGGGGGGGATAAGATTCGTAAAGCAATGTTTATGTCCGTTCTTTTATTAGTCTTCAGTATTTCAGAAATATGTGAACTTGGAGATAAATCACGTGAAATTAGAATATCCCAGACTCTTTGTTCTTTTAGTTGATTAAAACAAATTCCTTATGTCGTGTAATATATTTCACCTTGTCTCTGATCTTCAAGATAACACACTTTCCGGTATTGTATTTTAGATGCCATAACGAACACGAAGCTGAAAGTTAATTTAAATTATCTCAAAGTAATGAGCAGTCTTCTTTTTTTTTTTTTTTATTAATGTAACGATGTAGTCTAGTACTATCAATAAATAATTCAGCAGTGGATTTAATCAGTGGGTAGCTCAATAACAGGACTGCCCCACCCCCCAAAAAAAAGAATCCTTGTGGGTCATCACTAATAACTTTCTTCTAAGAGGATAAACAATCTTGCAGAACAACTATCTTCGTCGAGGAATGATTCAATTTAACTTAGAACTTTGCCATGAATACCCACTTGCTTCAACTTGAACAGAAGTCTTTGATGAGGAACTGTATCAAATGCTTTGGCAAAGTCTAAATAAATCACAGTTTCTATACAGTTATCATAGTTCTCAGTCACTTAAACATTTCAACAATTGGCTAATGCAGCTATGTTTGAACTGAAATTCATGTCGATAGTATCTTATAGTTCCGTTGGAATTTGATCATATAGGTGGATTGATATAATATCGGTTCATCACTCTTCTTTGTTTCTAACATTTTCTTCTTTATTAAGACTTTGTTTAGACAACTTTCACGATTTCAATGCGCTTTCGGATTTCTGTGTCACATTTTCTATCCTCTCTTATAGCGCTTCTTAGATTTCTGTACTTGCTTGATTTTGATGTCTCCAATTTTTAGTTGACATCTTGGGTTGTCCCTCATGCTAATGACAATACATACTGTCTTGTTACAATTGATGGATAGTCATTTATTCTCGCTTTACTTCTTTGTTTAAGAGTTCCTTTAGTTTTCTTTCTGCGTCTGTAGTCAACGCGTTCTCATTTGATTTTCTATGTTAAGATGGTGCCTACCAATAATAAAACTTTCTAGTTTCCTTGAGATCGCCTCGTTGTAAAGGTCGGATAAATCCGGTGAGAAACACATCCTTTACTTACACCCCTTTCTAGTTTTGTGTACACGGTCCTAGTAAACTTACAGCATCATTTCAATATCTACATTTACATGCAGGGTTTTGGCCTCAAGAACAAAGATGAGGGCAATAGTCCTCATGCAATTAATGCAAGAATTAAATCCTGAAAGAAGAAATTAAGTCCTTAAATGTTATATAAAAAATGCTGCTTTATGTTTTATAGACAGTGAATATTTAAATAAGAGCAAGACGTATAGAGATGGTATTTATCAATCCACCTACGGGGATCGAATGTGGCACAAGGACTTTTTAATGTGGGTATCTCTGAGCCAGTAGGCCTATCCAAAAATAAATAACCATCCAAACCCGCCGAGGCGGGCCAGTTCCGTCAACCTCCCCCAACGAAACCCTACCCTTCGGCGGAGCTTCGTCCGGGTTCGTCTCTGCAAGCAGAGAGTTCGACTGACACCCGACCCGGCAGCTCACAAAGCGCAGATACTACACTTTGATCCTAGCCACCGGGCCGAGCAAGACGTATAGAGATTGATTCATTGCAAAAGTCCAAGCTTGGTTTTCGCCTATTTGAAGATATTTATTAAAATATTGCAATGCGCTGAACTGCATTCATGCATCAATATATAACACGCATGAGCTGGGCACCTTGAGGTGGTGTAATGGTTAGCAAGCTTGTCTCGCTAGAACAATTACGACTCAGTAGTGAGTTCGATCCTCACGGGGTGCCCCATACTTTCGGCCTTGTGCCACATCTAAGCTACACTTGGAAAATCGCTTTAATCATACATGAGTTTGTCTAAATGTCACTGTGTGTGTTCCATATGAGCATAAGTTTTATTAGTGAGAAGTATATTTAGTTTTTCCAGAAAGCAAATTTGTTTGTGGGATAGAGATTAGGCTTGTAAGAAAGCTCCCGACCAAAATGTTTCTACAGTTAAAGAAGTTGTAACAATATCCATAATAACCCCATTAAGGGTTGCTCTCTCGTATAAATACAATTCCGCTCAAGGTTTTGAGGATTCCAGTCGTACCACGCCGACATCAATCTAACGCCGGCAAATGACAGCCGAATATGTGAGAAATTTAACTTGCAGTCCCTCCTCACAGCCAACATTTCATGTTGGAATGTTCGCCAAGATCCAAACTGATAGATTTGAGTTCGCGAGGGTGACTGGCCTTTTATTTTTTTTTTTTAATTTTTTTGCTTAATGGAGGAAGGTACTGGGCATCACGTATCCATAAGCTGAAGAAGTGGGTAAATTCCAATACATATATATATAAATACATATATATATATATATATATATATATATATGAAATAATTCATTTAACTTATCTAAATTCATGGGTCTCATGGAAATTATGGTAGATGTGCGGGTGGTATAATGGATAGTAATGACAGAATAAGAAATTGTACTGCCGAGTTCGAATTCTATTCGGTTTCGTTACATATACTTACGCGCAAATATCCTTGGAAAAGGTATGAGTCAATGTCTTTCCCCCAGCTATGGGTTAATTAGTAAGATGTGTATCAGAAAAATCATTATTCTCAGAAATTTGTTAATGCAAAATGCATTCATAAAAATTATTGTTACTATTCAACATATATTTTAGGTTTAAATAAAAGTTTTGATAAGCCGTAAAAAGCAAAACAGTCATGGAACTTAGTTTCGTCGATACTGTTTTATGTTCAATATTCGGTGGATTTCTTGGTAAATTAAAGTTATTTATGTATGAATCGTAGTTTTCATTTTCTTAGAAAAAACGTCATTTTTATAAGAATGTATTCATTTTTTGAAATAATTATATAAATAATTCTTTAAATGACATAATAATATTTTCAATTTGTTCGCTTATAGAAGTTAGAATCATAATTTTCGTTTATGAGTTTGGTACTTTATTAAATTAGAATATTAATTCATAAAAGTTATTCATCTGTTTGCGCTCACTTTAGGGTGGTTCATGCACAGTAAAAAAACTGTTTAAAACATGGGCTTGTGTAAATTAGTGAAGAGTTTTCGATTATTAATAGATTAAGGATTTTTCTTTCTTTCTTCATAAATAATTAAAAAAAATGTTATTGCTGACTATTCATTACATTTATTGTTGTATAAAACCATGGTTGATTCGATTTAAGTATGATGACATTTTATATATTTTTGTAATTTATATCGTAGGTAATTTGGTTCATTTTCTGTCGTGTTTTTTCTTCATTTTTGATCGTGTTTTTTATGCCAAATGTAACACCTTCATTTATACATACATACATACATACATACATACATACATATATATATATATATATATATATATATATATATATATATATATATATATATATATATATATATGTGTGTGTGTGTGTGTGTGTGTGTTCCTTCTGTCTACATCCTGGTATTTTGGGGAAGCTGGGAGTTTGAAGTCATCTAGCGTGACGACATGTGTAACGGCCATTGGGAACGAGGCCGTGCAAAACGAATGCGATTAATTTCTTCATTTTATTTCATTTATTCATTTTTTTATTTTATTTTTTAATACTATGCTAATATATTAATATATACGTACAATAGGTAATCATATCAACACATTAATTATATCATAGCCGTTACACTTGACGTCACGCAAGCATATATATATATATATATATATATATATATATATATATATATATATAAGAGGATTTTAGAATCGATTTTTTTATTCATCCTACAAACTTTTATCACTTTAAACATTTTTTTTAGTGGAAACTCGTATTTGAGTAGACGTTCCGCTTATTTATTAAACAGTATATTTATTTCTTTTCGCCTACTGGTGAATGTTCGAGGAATCTTACTAAAGTAAGAACGTAATTTCGTCCTTTAATAAGATTTTAAAAATGACGCTTAAAGAGATATAAAGTGATATGCATACATACATGCATAAATGCATACATGTACACACACACAGAGACACACACATATATATATATGTGTGTGTGTGTATGTATGTTTCGCTGAATAATCTTATGCATATTTATTTTTAATTTTATCCTATCACGGATCATTTTCTTCGTGTTGTTATTGAACCGATTAAGAAAGACGCCTTAGTTTTCGTTATTTCTTTTATTTTCCCAAGTACTCGTGAAAAATCATCTTCAATGGTCAATTTCTAAGACAAAAAATGAATCCAATTGATTGTTGTGATTTTTTTGTAAATGCACGTGAAACGTGCTCCGTTATAGTCAATTTAAAAATGAACTCTTAAGAATATGTAAGGGAGGTAACTTAATTTATATTTCTTATTGTTAATATTTCAAAATAAATCAAGATATGGCATATATATATATATATATATATATATATATATATATATATATATAAAGCTAACAAGAAAAATATTATAAGAACATTTCTTTCTGACGAGTCCCTTAAAACGTGGGCGATCATGGCTGTGCACATATTCCTGTCCTTTGTAGATTTTAGTAAGGTTTGTTTATTTACTATTCTTCCTAAACCTTGTTCTGCCAGCCATTTACACAAGCTCGTTACTTTGATTATTCGCTGTTTTCCTCTGTCCCTCTTGTCTGCAATATGCCCTGCGTGTGTCAGATTCTCCACGATCTCCACATTTTGCGCTCTAGAAATTTCAACTGTTTCTTGATGTTAAGCATAAGCGTACGTTTTGTTTCCATTTTCCTTAGAACGTCATTACTCACATTACAACCATGAAGTCTGTTGTTCACCTGTGAGCAGATTGTCCAGCCTTTACTGCCATATAGGAAAACCGATATTACATAACAGTTCAGCATCCTTTTGTTTATTTCTAACGAAATTTTCCTGTTTTTGAATAATTTACACAGATTTTGGAAGTCAACTTTAATAATTCCAATATTTTTATTGCAACATACATAAAAAACTAGAAGTAAATTAAACTTATCTCACAATTACAAGTTTCGCTGATTAAATCTGCCCATCAGGGGTTTAGATAAGTGAGTTATATAATTTAATAACAGACGTTATATATTGCTTAAAATAACTACACAAAAAAAGTTAATTTTTTAAATTGCATAGATTTTTGAATTAATTCAACTTTTTAAAAAAAACAAAAACAAAAACAATATAAGGTATCTGTTAATAAATTAAATTATCTAACCCCCTCATGAGCGGATAATCTTTTTGCTGAAATTTAAATTGAGAGATAAATTCTGAAGTATATATATATATATATATATATATATATATATATATATATATATATATATATATATATATATATATATATATATATAATTAGGTTGGTGCAAAAATAATGACGTAATAATGTCGTTTTTTGACGTCAAAAAACGACATTATTACGTCATTATTTTTGCACCAACCTAATATATATGTATATATATATATATATATATATATTAGGTTGGTGCAAAAATAATGACGTAATAATGTCGTTTTTTGACGTCAAAAAATGACATTATTACGTCATTATTTTTGCACCAACCTAATATATATGTAGTAGATTTAGCCGAGGTGGTGTAATAATTAGCAAACTTGTCTCGCTAGAACAATTACAACTTTCGGCTTTGTGACACATCCAAGCTACGCTTGAAAAATCGCTACAATTAGTGAATTTATTTTTAATGGACATTTTATTACTTCAAATGTTATTGTTAGTGGATAAAATACGCACACCGTTTTTTTTTAAATTTTAAACAGCGAGTATTACTTCTATCGGCTCGCGAACAAGATATTATTTATTAAAGAAAATGTGATCTCCAGCAACGCTCGAACCTACACTGCCTCCTTTATAGGAGAAGCCATTGCTTGATGCAGCGTGCTTTAGACCGCTTGGCTACAGAGTGCATCACAGCCTAGCAAGTTGATATTTACCTTTTCACGAAATGCGCATTTCCTCGTTCAGATTTTTCTCGAAAACCGCATCTACCCATATCAAGTACTATACCAGATTTTATTATGCATTAGGAGTAGATAGGTTCGCCTATCGTCCGATTCACACTACTCCTCGGTCCTTTGAACAGGAGTCCCTTGTTATCTGTTTAGGATTGTGCTTTCAGTATTTTCTTTTCTAAAGTCTATTCATTCATTTTTACGCTCAGTAGCCCCATGCGTCCTAGTGGCATCTTTGCCTTGCTTGGGGGTCAATTGGCTAAATGATATATATATATATATATATATATATATATATATATATATATATATATATATAATGCAATTATTTTCAACTACAATCGAGCTTAAAATTTCTTGATTATTTATCCATTAACACCTTGTCACACGCTGTGTGATTTTCAAAATGGGTGTTTCTATTCTATGATTTTCAGTTTTTCCTTCCAAACATAGATTGCAATTTCTTTATCTTTTCCTTCTTTATCTTTTCTATTACATGTCGTTCTATTAGTGAGTCATTTATCATTTTTATATATCTGTCTGCCTATCAATGTGTTAATTCATGGAATTTATGAGAGTGGATTAATTTTCACTTTATAATGATCGATGTGTGTCACTGATATTCAACACTGTATTAATTGCATTGAAAAGGATGGTGATCATGATAAATAATAAATATATGTTGCGTAAGACAAATCATTATTAGGTTAAGAAAATAATGATGTACCTATGTGGGTGTGGGTGTATATCCATGTATGTATGTATGTAGCCATCTCTTTCTCTCTCTCTTTCTCTCTCTCTCTATATATATATTATATATATATATATATATATATATGATTATGTGATGATCGCGTGAAACCCAGGGTTACAAATTCATATCCATACAACTGAATATGTTAGCTTTGATATTGAGTCCTTTCCAATAACTTCTCTGCATATAAAATAATATATGTAATACCCCGCACTGTCAGTAAAACCTCCGAGTTTCATGGACTAAGCAATCATGACGTCTTTCCGTGAACCACTGCCCTGTGGAATCTACTCCCAATAAGATGTTTCCTCGATCACTACAATCTTTCTTAACCTATTCAAGGCTAGGGTTAATCATTATCTACCTCACCTATACATACAAATAGCCTTCTAACGTAACTCTCTATCACAAGTGGCTCTCATGCCTTGTAAACGGTGAGAGTCACTGTAAAAAAATTATATATATATATATGTGAGTGTGTGTGTGTATTTTTGTGTGTGTGTATTTTTATATCATTGTAATATAAATATGTATTATATATATATAAATCTGTATTTCATATTTCTATTCCAATATTTTGATGTTTGGGCGAGTAAATTTCCATTATGAACTGGTATGGACATTCGTCCAGAATATGTATTTTAAAGAACAAATTTATAATCCTTGTTCATTTTGTGAAGGAGCACGGTGGAGTAATGGATAGCGGCTCGGAGAGCCGAGTTCGAATTCCAGTCGAATCCAGTACATTCACTTACTAATCCATTACATTCACTTGCGTGAATATATATATATATATATATATATATATATATATATATATATATATATATATATATATATATATATATATATATATATATATTGGACTTTCCCGTTGTATTCGACGTATGAGGGTCAAGCAGCTCAGTTCCAAGAAATCGACAGTCCAGACACCAGCACATACGATTTGATTATAGTGGTGAAAAAACAAATACAGTTTTTGAGAGGTCGAATACTGAGACCTGGTGCATTACGTGCGACAAGGTCACCAAACGACCCTCCGCAGGTTTTGAATTCAGAGTTGTCCTTCTTCATCGAATTCTGACCTGCTATTTACCCATAGCTGGAGGGAGAAGAAGATGATTAATACCTTTCCCAAGCCACGTAAGTGATTGTAATGGATTCGACTGTAATTCGAACTCGGCTCTCTGAGCCGCTATTCGTTACTCAACGGTGTCCCTTCCAAAGTCAACCAGGATTATAAATTTGTTCTTTGAAATACTTATTCTGGACCGAATTTC
The DNA here is from genome assembly GCA_963932145.1 of Acanthosepion lycidas. NCBI lineage: Eukaryota > Metazoa > Mollusca > Cephalopoda > Sepiida > Sepiidae > Acanthosepion > Acanthosepion lycidas. Next base: position 83,708,679 of record OZ010577.1, on the reverse strand, counting down.
CTCACCAGTCCATAGTGGAAGTTTACTCGCCCAAACACCCAAATATTGGATTAGAAATATGAAATACACACACACACACACACACACACACACACACACACACACACACACACACACACATATGTGTGTGTACGTCGTCGTTGTGTAATGCTTTATCTCGCTAGATCTATTACGACTGAGTAGTGAGTTCGATCCTCATTGTGCTAATATATGTCTGAGTGTGTTATGATAAATCTGCGTTTATATATATATATATATATATATATATATATATATATATATGTGTGTTCTTTTCCAATCTCACGAGGTTTTCTTTCTTTCTCAATAAACTTTCCCCCTCTATCTCTCTTTCTCTTTCTTTAAACACATCAGATTTCAAAATGAATGCGCTTGTCCAATTTTCTGTTTATTAAATTCTAGACTATTTTTATTGCTGTTATTCGCAGGTACGTTCACACGTACATGACTTTTGTTTTCTTTCAAAGTGTATTAAATTTCCCGGACATGGTTGCAGATGTTAGTTTTCAATAATAATAATAATAATAATGATTTAATAAGTCATAAATTATATTTCCGCACGATGTGTAAGCAGATATTACATTTATTTTTTTCCATCAATAAAATAATTAAAATTAATGCTGGTCTGGTATCAAAAAATTGCCTTACAATATGTTTTACTTGCGAAACAATGGACACTTAAAGATATAAAGCTTTCGGAGACATCATGTTGAAACACGGTTCCTGTACGATCACCGAATTTAAGCAAAGTCTAGCCTGGTCAGTTCCTAAATGAGTGACTGGGAATACCAGATATTTGGATGTGTGAGTGTGTAGTGGATAATGGCTCGAAATTTTAAATTAGAGAACCGAGTTCCAATTCCCGTTGGGTTCGTTATATTCACTTACGCGCAAATAACCCTGGGAAAGGCATGAATCTACCTCTCTCCCAATTATGGGTTAATTAGTAAGACTTGTATTACTAAACCATTATTACCTCCGCCCCACAAAAAATTCTTACAATCTAAAAATATTTCTGGCTTTAAATAGCCTGAAAAGAATTGATAAGCTGCAAAAAACGAACCACTCAACCAATAAAAGATAAAAGCTATATAGGTTTACCATATATCCTTGATTGTCCCAGTCTGATGCTCTGTCCGGGAGATACATGCTATTCAATAATTTTATTTATTATTTCTATTTTATTTATTTATTTATTTATCTTTGTGTTTTTCTGTGTGTGTGTTTGTGTGTGTGTGAGAGAGATCTCCGCGGAATTTGTGCTATGAAAACTCTTTATTATACAAAAAAACTAAATATGTTCTAGTTTGGAGCTTGGAAATTATAGTAAGTTTCGCTATATGCCTTTAAAAAATCATTTCATCCCAAACAACGAGATAATGCTACCAAGAGACAAGGTGTTACTGGGAGTGAAAGAGAATCAGAAGACTTTAGAAGGAACCGGAAACCCAATCCTAAACAGGAAACAAGGGAAAAAAACGCTACTCCTGTTCAAAAGACCGGGACTTAATTTAAAGTATTAACAAAGCTATCTATTGTTACAAATCTTACGATTGTGCGACTCGATATGTAAACACGCTTTCCGTGTTGAAGTAGCAATATGTTTGGAACGTAAGGCACCTAACCTGTTATGCTGTAGCTGACGGAATTCCAATAAAGACAGACATTTTGCAGCAAGAATTCCAAATTCTTTCACGCAGGTTAGACACTCTTCTCGCTGACAGCATATTTCGTAAAATCTAAAATAAAACAAAAAAACAAAAAAACAACAAAAAAGCAAAGCAATTTAGTAATAGTGGTGGGGTACGAATGCATAGAACTGTTGTTGTTTTGAACTGTAGAGTCTGCATTAATGTTTATAATATTGCACTGTGAGTAAATGCAGCCATTCCTCATTTAACGACCGGGTTGACTTCCCATGTAGTCGTCGTTAAACAAGATGTTTGCTAAATGAGAAATTGTATTTGTCCGCTATTTCACGCATACTACGCATGTGATGGGTTTGTGTCAACCAGTTTTAGATATCTTTCATGTCATGTTTGCAGAATTTGTAACATTTCTAATTTATTTCTAAAGGTTTATAGAGTACAGTATTTTCTAAAGAATCAATGAATTTTATATTTTATTTTTTATTACTACAAACATTATTTTTAGTGGATAACACTATTTGAGCAGTCGCTCCGTTTTTTTAAAAAAATCTTTGTTTTTCGAGTATCCAGGCCTGTAAACGAAGTAAACATTGTTTGAAAAATAGAGCGCATATTCAGATTCGGGTATCCAACAAATTAACTTTGGAAGTTGGTTGGTTTGTCTGTATGGTTTAGCGGCATATCAACACCTCTATATTTAATGCCGAAATCTAAATAATCTGGACACAATTTTATAGCTTCAACTCAATATTAGTATACTTTCGATTACAGATAAAATGTATTTTTTTGTGATGTTAACGAACATTCGTTGCTACTTTTGGGTTGCCAACGAATAGTCGTTGTCACTTTCGTAATGCTCGTTGTAGTAGAGTCTTTGTAATCACAGATAAAAATATAGTAACGCCGTTGAACAATACTGGTGTCAGACGCCTTTGAATAGCACTCGCACTAATAGCACTTGCTCGTATAGTAATCACCGTATAATGATCTGAATAGAGAAATAGTATAGTGAATAAAGTAGAGAATAGCGGTCCGAATAGTAATAGAGGATAGACAAGAAATGCAGATCCGATTAGCAACAGAGAATAGAAGAGAAATACGATCCGTATAGTATAGAGGATAGACTAGAGATAGCGATTGTTTAGACGCCAAGCTACTGCCTAATTATATGTTTCCTCTATGGTCACGTGGTCTATTTAATTCAATAATGGAATCGCTTGTGTTTGCTCACTGACGATCTATGTTCAAACTCAAGTGTCGGCAGCGACACTTTATTCCTATATAACAGTATTGTTGGTAATTTTATTATAAATATCTATTGCCGGTAATATTTTTTTAAATATAAAAATCTATAGCTGTATTTTTACGATAAAAATGTATTTTTATACTTTCATAGTGTTCTTTTTGTTTGCAGGTTCGCTATTTACCCATAGCTGGGTCCTTATCAGGGGATATCACTCCGGGTCAGGGTGGACCTGAGAACAACAGTAATCAAGAACGTTGGAGGCAATAAAAACAGTACAGTACTGTACTAAACAGTGAACGTAATAAACAAATTCGAAAATCAGCTCTATATTCTGTATATTACTTTGGTTTAAAACTTTAAATGTACTGCAAGTATTTTTTTACTTTATTCATCTCTATCCATAAAAGGCAGGATGTATGTGTGTGTGTAACGAATGCACGGCCGCAATTTTCGACGGATTTGCACCAAAATTTACATGCACAAAGTTAGCGGGAAGACCAAGACCGACTTTGTATTTCCCAACTCCCATCGATAGTGGAAATAATCGATTTTTTCATGTTTCTACGGCAGTTTTCATGTAGTTTGCGGCCATTTTCTACTGGCCAAAGTGAGAGCCTATAGCTGGCTGCCACAAATAGGCAGGAAGATTCTATTGACCAGCGTGAGAGCCAACAGCATGCAAAAAAAATCGATAGCTGCATTCGTCACAAGTGGCAAAAATTTAAATCTGCATGGCACTTTACTCCAATTGGCTAATTCGCTTGCTTAAACTCAACGTTGATTCTGATTCCGCAGAACTGGGTTGGTTATGAAAAAGTATTTGTTGTTAACATTCTTTTTTCATTCGGTTTTTCCAGTTCCGAGTCCTTTTTTTAAAGCTAATCATTTTGTGTTCATTTTGTTTAGTTCTTTTTTCGTAACAAATTTAATGTTTAGTATAGAGCTTAGAAAAAATTCGCAGTGTGAGATAGGCTAGAAGTAAGGCATGTAGCAACATCAGCACGGCAAAGGGCACTTCTTTAAAGGCAAGGAAGGGCAAAAATATTTTAAGTTAAGTGATAGCGATTGCTGTATGAGTCGTACGATTTTTGAATCAAGCAACGGCAACGCCAGGCCACGCTGCTACTTTGATCGATTTTGATTCACTTTTAAGAAACAGGAAACAAAGTTTTCGCACAATGTAAAATACCGACTGGCTGGACTTTAAAATCTTTTTTATTAGATTTTATAGCTGGTCATAAGTTTGGGTTGTTAAAAAGGACAAGTTTTAAGTGAAGAGTAACTGTACTTATTTTGCAGTTTAAAATTATAAAGTAGGACAATGCTTGTGCACGTTCGTTAAAGTTACTGGAACAAGGCATGTAATATTTATGCTCAGAATGATATAAGAAAAAGCAATACAAATGCAAAAGGATGAGTATCTGTGTTTTATAGATCATGCAAAAAGCGTTTGATTAAGTACGTCACAATGAACAGTTGACACTGCTAAGTAACCTTGATATGTTTGGAAAGGATATTAGAATAATCCAGAACCTATAATGACAGAAAACCACCTGCAAACGGATAGAAAGTGAATTCAGAAAATATAGAAAAATAAAAAAAAGATGAAAAGAAGGTTATGACTTTTCTCCTGAGTAAGGCGATTCTGAAATAATTAGAAGTCCTACTATAATTCATTATTGAAGACTACAACACCATAAGATATGCAAATGATGCAGTGTTCATAGCAGATACAGAAAGGAAACTAAAAAAACTCCCACAGAAAGTAATGAAGGAAAGCGAGAAGAAATGTCTAAACATAATTTGCAATAAGACAGAAATGCATGGTTGTGGTGAAACGAACAGCCCACTATACAAATTACAAATTGGAGCTACCAAAATCAAACAAGTACAACAATATAAATATCTGGGAATTGTTTTAAAAGAGTACCGAACATGCGACACTGAAATATGAAGGTACACGGGGATAGCGAAAGATACCTTCCAAAAGCTAAGCAAAGTATTAAGAAACAGAAAAAATAGTTACAAACAATGAAAAAAATCCTGAACTATTATGCAATATCACTCCTCCTATATGACAGTGAATGATGGACAATCTCCTTTACAGAGGAAGAACAGAATTGAAACAACAGAAATTTGGTTCTACAGACACGTGAACAACGAAGAATTTTCCGACAAAATGAAAAAAACAAAAAACAAAAAAACAAAACAAAACAAACAAAACAAAAAACAAAAAACAAAAACAAAACAAAACAAAAACAAAACAAAAAAAAACGGAAACTTATACTTAACATCAGGAAGAGAGAGTTGAAATTTCTAGCGCAAATAATGAGGAAAGTGGGCTTGGAAAATCTGATATTCCCAGAACAGATTGAAAAACAACGCATAATCCACCTAGCGAACTTGAGTAAATGGATAGCGGAACAAAGTTTAGGGGAGATTACAAAAATTCAAAATTTATTAAGTGCTACAATGGGCAGGAAAATGGGGAGAGCCGTGATTTCCAATGTCCTGGCCGAAAACGGCACATAGAAGATGTCGAAAGTTCGAAGTAACTAAGGCGGAAAATTGACTTCACTATTAAAAAAATAAAAAAGATGATTAAATTCTTTGTTTACTGGTGCTGTGATTTCAAGATATGCGTGAAATATCTGGCGAGACACGGGCAAATTGACAGTTGAAAACGGATCATCTTTCCTGGACTTTTCGGTAGATTTCCATACAACAAATCAACTGGGTTTCGGACATTTCCGTATGCACTTGTGAATTGTTGTTTTAGAGATTGTAACTTCCGAGAAAAATTAGCTGAATTTACTTCGGTTAATCTGTCACAAGATCACAATCCTGGAGGGTATAGGATCAAATTCAATCGCAGCGTCTTATAAAGGATTAGTTTTTTATCCACGTTCTCGCTCAAACGGAATATGGCTCAAGTTGGAATTTTACGTGTACATGAGATTGATAACATTTGTCCAAAAACAGGAAAAATATTTATAAGAGAGAGAGAAAGAGAGGGAGAGAAAGGGAGAGTGTGGGTGGTCTTTAGGAAAATCGTATTTATAAGAGAGATAAAGAGAGAAAGAAAAATCAAGAGTCATTAAGTGAGATTGAACTTCAGGAAAAACATTGATAAGAGGAAGAGAGTGTGACTCATTGTGAGAGTGGTCGTTAGGAAAATTTTATTTATAAGAGAGATGAGGAGAAAAATAGAGAAAAGTAAATGAAAAGAGAGGTTGTGTGATAATCTTTAAATTAGAGAGGCTCTTAGATCAAAGTATTTATAAGAGAGAAAGAGAGACAATATTTAAATGAGAGAGATAGTTTAGTTATAAGAGAAATAAGAAATGATAGACAATATTTCAACAAGAGAGAGAGGAAGAGAGAGAGAGAATATTTAAATTAAGGAGATCTTAGAAAAAATATTTATATTATTGAATAAAACATCGAATACCATATTTGTTTAAAAATACATATAATAATGAACATTGAGATTTCTTATATTTTCAAAATATATTGTTAAAAATGTCAGCATTGCTCACTATCCTTCAGGCATAGTTTAATTCTTTTTACCCCCCCCCCCTGTTAAAGTCTAAATCAGAGTTTCCCAACATGGGCAATATCGCCCACCGGTGGGCGATTTCAATAGTTGCATGAGCGATTAGTAACTGAACAGAAAATGTTGGGCCATTTGAAATTTTGGTAGGCGATATAAGATTTTGAGTATTAAAAAGGTATCTCAGCACATGCTACCCACAAAAATATTCAAAGCGATATGCAAATAACTAAATAAACCAAAAACCAAAAACCCAAATCAGGAGACTAAACGGGAGTAATATGGTCACATTCTTAGACAAGATATAAATATCCTCGCCAACAAAGAATATTTTTTATATTTTCTATAGTTTTTGGAAGGCTCGTTAACATTCAAATACTTCTTTAGATGAAATAACATTTTTTCGGATATAAATCAGATAAATGAAGACAAAGAAAAACTTTGCCAGTAAAAGTGAACCAAGGATAATTTTTATTTAATATAAGAATGTTTTTCCTTTCTTTCATAACATTGGCCATCTCAAATTTTGTCAAGGCAGGAAAAGTGCCCGTCAAAACATAATTTATGCTTCATTGTATGCTTTTGAATATTTACTATACACTTACAACATAGTTGACTTTTTACTATACAGTTACTATACAGTTGAATATACAGTTAAATATTAAGTTGGTGCAAAGATAATGACGTAATAATGTCGTTTTTTGACGTTAAAAATACGTCAAAAAACGACATTATTACGTCATTATTTGTGCACCAACCTAATATTTACTGTATCTTACACATGGGAATTTTTCCATGTGAAAGTGGGCGATAACTCAAAAAAGGTTTGAAACTACTGGTCTAAATGCTAAACTGTTTCCGCACGGTGAAGGACTTTATTTGAATAACAAAGAAATTTAATTATTAAAATCATCAAAAATTACCAGATGAGAAATGGATAACAATTTAAAAACATTGATTTTTAAAGATGAAAATGCAAACTAATTAGTTTCATTAAGGAAGAACGATAAAGTTGGCCTTGTTATAAGTCACATGTTAAAGGACAACAATCGTAAAAACGGGTTTATTTGGTGTCACATTTTTATTTAAATAATATTTGCCTACACACAGACACCAGACACACACACACAAACACACGGATAAAAACTTCATAAAGTTTATTTATAAAAATTCATATGGATGGCATGCCTGATTCGAAACCCGTTCAGAAGTATCTCAACTTTCAAATCTATCCAAAAGCCTTCTTAGATCAATGGTAAAAAGTGGCTTAAGAGCGAATGAAGACAGTTGGTCCTAGTGAGCGCCATTATTCTTTGTACTGTCACTAGAGCATCACAAAGTAGGAACTATAACAAATAACAAAAATCACATCAGTTGATGTATAACACTTGTCTCGAAGCGAAAATAATGACATAATGAAGAAGTTGACATTCCGCACTGCTTTAAACAAAAGGCTAGGAAGGTAACTCCCATCAATATTGCAAAGAGCGATAACAGAGACTGGATTGACAAACATGTTTCCCTGAAAATCTTTTAAGAGACAGTTGTTATAAATTTCAATCGATAGTGGCAATGACTTCTCCGTCAATGAATGCCGAATGTTTCCTTATAAGGAAACAATTAATATTACAAATACCATTATCATTTAAGTAAGCACCTTGACATTGGGCAATGATTAACCAGCTCGTCTGGTTGACTATTTTATTTAAATAGTAAGTTCGTTTTCAACATTATTATCTAGTTAATTTTCAGGTTTTTCAATGGCCACGCACAAACACATAAACTACTTTATATATATATATATATATATATATATATATATATATATATATATATATATAAATAATAAAATAATATATATATATATAAATAATAGAATAATATATATATATATATAAATAATAGAATAATATATATATAAATAATAGAATAATATATATATATATATATAAATAATAGAATAATATATATATATATAAATAATAGAATAATATATATATATATATAAATAATAGAATAATATATATATATATATATAAATAATAAAATAATATATATATATAAATAATAGAATAATATATATATATATATATATAAATAATAGAATAATATATATATATATATAAATAATAAAATAATATATAAATATAAATAATAGAATAATATATATATATATAAATAATAAAATAATATATATATATATAAATAATAGAATAATATATATATAAATAAATAATAGAATAATATATATATATATATAAATAATAAAATAATATATATATATATAAATAATAAAATAATATATATATATATAAATAATAGAATAATATATATATATATAAATAATAGAATAATATATATATATATAAATAATAGAATAATATATATATATATAAATAATAGAATAATATATATATATATAAATAATAGAATAATATATATATATATAAATAATAAAATAATATATATATATAATAAAAATAATAAAATTTATGATATTGGTAACTTGTTAATGATCTCCTTTTATAATGAATCTAAAATGTGGCTAATCTATTCTGGCTGTTATTTTGCGGGAGTGGCTTGTTATATATATATATATATATATATATATATATATATATATATATATATATATATATATATATATATATATATATAATGCAATAATATTTATGAAGCCTAACTATCTTGGGGAATAGTGCTACAAGTATGATGTATCCAATAAAGATAAAACCTGCAGTAGCAATCGTCTGCGAAACAAGTTTGCTAGTTCAATGATTATATATATATATATATATATATATATATATATATATATATATATATATATATGTGTATAAAGATCTTATATCTAAACTAGCCATATATTTGTTTATATCTCTCTCTATATGTGTGTGTGTGTGTGTGTATGTTTGTGTTTGTGTGTGTGTGTGTGTGCATATATGTTGAGAACATCCGTACATAATCATGTATTTGAATATGTATGTTTAATAATATATGCTTATGTACATAAATTTAATTTTTTTGGCAAGTTTATCAAAAAAGTGAATGTTAATTAATATTCTAATTGGCAGGTAAAAATAATTAAACTTAATTTCCATTTCAAATTAAACATTTCAAAGACTTATCAAATAATCAAATCTCTGCTAAAAATGTTCTTTATAATTTTTCATGAAATTTGACATTTTTAATTTTGAATTCCTCATCCCCAGACCGTCCTTATACTAAAAATCATCGAATGTCAAACGGTTCGCTTTTAAATAAACAACAAACATTGATGCTTTAAATAGTTATCTCAAGGGGTTAGATTTTATAGCGAAAAAATAAGGATCGATGCAGAAAAGCGGCCCAACCTAACAACCTCCTAAAAGAGCTATAAAAGTCACTAAACTAAGGACATTAAGATAAGATCCACACACATTCCATCAAACGCTCAACCCACCACAGAGAAGGAAAGAAGAAACCCTATCATTACGCGAGTAATTATGAGATATTAGCCACGCATCGAGTATCGCTTGGCCGTCCTAGTGTCAGCAAATATACGTTGCTGCTCCGGTCTCTCGGTTTTTTTTTCTTGTCTGGGTCGAGCGTATACAGCATATGATTCCAACCTCCCGTGTTTACCTCCCAAGTCCGGCGCCGAGCCGGTTGGATGTTCACATCAAAAAAGTTCAGATTTGGTCCGCATCGCGTGCCCAGGAACTGAAGAAAAGCAGTTTTATTTTTTATTTATTTATTTATTTTACTGATTCCTTTGGTACTATTAAGATTAAACTATCGATCGTACTCTAGACATATACTCAGACATATAAAAATGTACCCACACATACTCAGACCGAAACGGAAACACTCTTTCTCCTTCTTTCTCTCGTTTTCACGCGCGTCCACACACAGACACCCACAAACACTCAAACACACACACACATACACGCACATAATCGAAACAAACCCAATCACCAAATCTAGCTCAAATTTGAAAGAAAATACTGACATATTTCAAACTATATTTACAAACACCCACACATATATTCAATCCAGAAATATAAAAATGATTTTAGAAGCAAACATGAAATTTAATGCGTTAAAAATAAGCATAATAAAAACGAACAAAAAGAAACTACAGCTGTAGTAGTCGTCACTATGAAAAGAAAATAATTGGGAAGAGAAAGAAAAACGCCAAAATGCTATAGAATAAGTTAACACGTTATTAGCTTCACACTCGTTAAAACTCAATCGAGGAAATTATAATATTGTGCTCACAGACTAAAATTGGCGAATATGAGAAAAGAAAATTATTATTGATACGTGTATATTTTCTTTCCTCGTCTTTCCCTTTTTAAGTCGGTGTGGGCAATATTTTAATTTCCTCGATCGAGTTCTGACGAGTGAGTAGCGATAACCGGTTCGCTCATTCTATACTATTTTGTTTTGTTGTTTTTTCATATTTTTAAAAAAGAAAACTACTGCCAACTATTGTAGTTGTAGCCACTTTTTGTCCCTTTCTATTATATTTCTTTTAATTGCTCAAAATATACAAATAAATAACTTGGACTCACACCCATGCACAAAAAATAATAACCTTAAATTCATGCAAGCGTGCACACACACACACACACACACACACACACACACACGCACACACACAATGAAAAATAAACTTACTTTAAAATACAGAGCAGTCTCGGTTCTCGAACGTCTCACATGTCGAACAAATCGGTTTTCAAACAGAATATTCAAAATGAAAATACATCAGTTATCAAACAAAATTTCGGTTCTCGAACAACATTGCCGTACCAAGTTAACCCGAACGGAATCATTTCTTTATTGTGCCATGCTGTTCTTTTCCATTTTTTGGTACTGTGACATTTTTTTCTCTAGATTGATTCCTATTTGAAAAATAGTTTCGGTTTACGAACATTTCGGGTGACGAACGGCCTTCAGGAATGAATTCGCGAACCGAGGTTCCACTGTATATAGACACTTAGAATCATGCTCATTCCTTTCGTATTTCATTGGTAAGAAGTAAGTTTCATTCCTAGAGTTTCTTCCCGAGAACCGATACTTTCTGGAACAGACTCCCGACAGGATGCTTTCCCAATCACTACTAACCTTTTCAATTCTAGGGTTAACCATTACCTATCCTACATATCCTCACAACTGGCACGTATTTCCTTCTTTGGCGCCTAGGCAACAGCTTCATTCAATAACACTCAACATTGAATGACTTTTTGACTTTGTATTGGATCAAGATTTAGTAAAAAAAACAAAAAAGTATAACTACGTATAAACATATAATACTAAACTTGACACAGATATACAGATACACGCGCACGTTTGTAAATTTTCCATGCACACACACAATAATGTGTTGTTTTTTTTACAGTGATGTTCACCCTGTACAAAGCACAGGAGCAACTCGAAGTAGAGGTTTATAAAGTAAGAGGCATGGCTTATGCAGATATACCGGGAAGATAATAGTTAAACCTAGACTTGAACTGGTTAAGATTGTAGTGATTGATGAAACATCCTCTTGCGGGTTGGTTCCAAAGAGTAACGGTTCGCGGAAAGAAGCTGTTCGAGTGGATCTACATCTTACCAAAGGAATACGAAGGGAATGTGAGTGGTTCACTGCAATGGGTGTGGTATGGAGGGTCTTAAATGAAAATCTACAAAGCTGAATGAAGAAAAACAATCAGGAATCAATACGTGTATAATTCCATCTTATTACTATATACAACTGTGAAATTTTGTATCTTATGTGTTTGCCAGAAGTCATATAAAAAGAGCGGGGAAAAGAAAGATATAAACAAGTCATATATAGAGAGTTGGGAAAAGAAAGATCTAAATTTATTATCGTGTAGGAAGTGGTGGATGGGGCCGATTTTCTTACGAGAAAGTGTATAAAACATACGAAATCCGGTCCCAAACAGGATACGCACAGCTATCATCAAGGTCCATGCCACTCTCGCTTGTGAACTTCACAACCACATGCTAAAAGCGACAGCGCTGACAAACTTCAAAGAGACCGTTTCAGACTACGGCAACACTGTCTACAATAAGATATAAATTCTATCTGTTGTATCTTCTTTACTACGAACTACGCACACACGTGTTGACTTTTTCACACAAACACACATATGACAACATTTCATTGTTTCTCACATACGTACGCAAAGAGAATTTATATTTTATTTCAGAATTTTATTAACCCAAACAAAAATACACCACTTTCCAATTTATAACCAATTGTATTCTTGTCGTTATATTAAATTAATGTTAATTTGTTGAAACTACGTTGTCTTTTCTACTAAATTTTATTCTTTCAAAGAAAATCGTTTGATTATTCTAAACTGCCGAATTCCGCGCAGTCCCGCAACAATATTTTATGTTATTGTATCGAATCACAACACTTCGAATTTGATATTCCAACCTCTTATTGTTCATCTTTCTTCAAACAGACGATATTTTTAATGTTGAAAGCAACTTCAATAACTGCAAATAAGTGTATTTTTAAAATATCTCTACTTTCACAAACTCTTCATAAAACTAAATGTAAACAGTAGACACAACAATGTTGACTCAACGGGTCATAGGTGGTCTAGTATAAATTAAAATTGGAGAAAAACATGAAATCGGAACTGTAACACACAGAGATAAATATAAATGAAAACACTAAAATGGAAATTCGTTAATGAGAAATTTAGTTAGCAAGCAAAATATTTCTTTGACAAAATCTAAGATATTGCGATTTATAATATCAAAGAAACTTTTCAACTCGCTCAATCTAAAATATTAGCGTCCTGGGTATGACGATAAACTACATCTGGCAGCAAGACCGAGAGGTTTGAGAAGCGTTGAACTATCTTTTAATTGTTGTTGATCCCAGGTCCACTCTGACCCGGAGTGGTAGCACCTGTTAGGGCCGCAGCTATGGGCAAATAGTGAACTATCAAACTATCAAAAAAAAAAAAAAAAAAAAAACTGAAAGTATTAAATTACATTTTCATAGTAAAACAATACCAGCAATAGATTTAAAAATAAATAAATTACCAGCGATAGATTTTTGTAAAAAGAAAAAATTTCCCAAGCTCCGAAGAAAATTAAATTTTGGCGTTAAATGATCCATAAAGAGTTGATATGCCGTTAAATAAACAAACTAAAATATTAATTTTATAATATAGCAAAGAAATTCTCCGATTTTCTTTCTCACTGATAAATCACAAAATAAAACAGATCTGCATTATTTTTGTGTTGACAAAAACAATAAGAAAAAGGTGCGCTAAAAACAACAAAATCACACTCTTGAAATCAAAGCAATAAATTTAAAGAAGCTGGAGGACATTTAAAAATGTCTAAAAGAAAAATATATTTAATACTTAAAATCAAACGAGGCAACTAACATTCTGATGGAATTGATTAAATAAAAATAAAGGATATAAATCAATAATTCTTATTACTATAAATATTATTTTAATAAGACCTAAACCCGTAGATGTTAATTTCACTGTTGGTACATTAAGAGGGATGTCAACCCAAACACGTGTACACAATATATATATATATATATATATATATATATATATATATATATATATATATATATATATATAATTTCGTTATCATTTTTATTATAAGAGTTTATAACAAAAACATGTTGAAATCGCTACAGAAAAGATTTCATGTTTCAATACTGTACTTCTTCAGGCGATGGTAAATAACTGCTGATAAAATGATTTTTAAGAAAATTTAAAAACAAAGTGTTACATCTTTTCCGAAAGTTAAAGAGGGTGGGGACATAAAGTCAGAATTAAAAATAGAGTTGTGGGTATATCTTGATTAACTAATTAAATGTCTATTTTTAATTCTGACCTTATGTCCCCACCTTAACTTTCGGAAAAGAAGTAACATTTTGTCTTTTTAATTTTCTTAAAAATCATTTAATCACCAGTTACTTACCATCGCCTGAAGAAGTGCAATCACAGTATCGAAACATGAAATCTTTTGTGTAACGATTTCAACAGGTTTTCATTTTAATCTCTTATAATAAAAATAATATACATACATACATACATACATATATATATATATATATATATATATATATATATATATATACACACATATATATGTATATATATATATATATATATATATATATATATATAATTTTTATTATAAGAGATTAAAAAAGACTTTTGCGTAGCGATTTCAACATGTTTTTATTATAATCTCAAATAATAAAAATAATAATATATTGCTCTACTTTGTATTGAGCACTTTTTAAAAAGTAAATGCTACGAACAGTAGAATTTACTCGATCTGTTCTTTCTCTCATTTGGATATATACATACATACATATATATATATATATATATATATATATATATATATATATATATATATATATGTATAAAGAGAGAGAGAGAAATATATATATATATATATATATATATATATATATATATATATATAGAGAGAGAGAGAGAGAGAGAGAGAGAGATAGAGAGAGAGAGGCAAAAGAGGCACACCAAAGGGATAATTATTAATTGTTATATGTAGTGTTTAAAATGTCTTCCATCTTTTAAAACTCATATCATTTCTGTGCTTGCATGATTCATTAACACGCCAGAGAGTTTCCTCTGACATTTTAGTGCATTCATTTTTAATTCTTTTTAAAGTTCTTTAGTATTTCTTAGTCCCCTCTGATAAACAACTGATTTCAAATGGCTCCACAAAAAAAATATCAAAAGAAATTAGGCATTTGAAACATGATTAATTAACCCCTATGGTGTGAGACTTTTGCCTCACCCTGTATATATATATATATATATATATATATATATATATATATATATATGCATGCGTGTGTGTGTGTGCGTAAACTATTATATAAAAATATATACCAGAGTAATACTGGATAAATGAATGACAAAATGAGAAAAAACAAACTTTGCCGCCTTTTTATATATAAAATTTATACCAATAAAACAGTTCTGAAGAAGTTCCTTCCCAGAACAAAGGCGTCTCTTCGAAGTTTTTTTTTTCGTTTTATCATTCACTCACTCCTCACAAACGCTCGTGCGCGCACAAATATATATATATATTAGGTCGGTGCAAAAGTAATGTCGTTTTCTCACATAGTAACATATGTGAGAAAACGACATTATTTTTGCACCAACCTAATATATATATATATATATATATATATATATATATATATATATGTGTGTGTGTGTGTGTGTGTGTGAAAATATATAGAAAATAGGAAAGAACTGGTTTGGTAAATAATCCAAAGTTCTTTAGTATTTTTGTTATGATTTTTAAAAAAAAGTGCTCGATAATTATATATATA
>OZ010577.1:83585361-83687861 GCA_963932145.1 Acanthosepion lycidas | reverse complement strand
ACATATATTTTTATTAACATATATTTTTATTAACATATATTTTATTAACATATATTTTTATTAACATATATTTTATTAACATATATTTTTATTAACATATATTTTATTAACATATATTTTTATTAACATATATTTTTATTAACATATATTTTTATTAACATATATTTTATTAACATATATTTTTATTAACATATATTTTATTAACATATATTTTTATTAACATATATTTTATTAACATATATTTTTATTAACATATATTTTTATTAACATATATTTTTATTAACATATATTTTTATTAACATATATTTTATTAACATATATTTTTATTAACATATATTTTTATTAACATATATTTTTATTAACATATATTTTTTATTAAATGTTGGTACATGACTCAAGATGACATTTTTTATTTAATTTTTTAAGTGGAAATATAAACTTGTAATGGACAATAATTCAAAATTCTTAGAAAAAAATATTATTAAGTCATTCAAAATTGCTAGTTCGTACGCATCTGTAGTCACACCAACATAACAACATTCAGTCGGCTGATATCCTAAAGTTCGAAACGCGACACAAGAAAATTCTTATCCTTTGTCATACATTTTGCCCCAATATAAATATATATATATATATATATATATATATATGTGTGTGTGTGTGTGTGTGTTATTCGCAGACAGTACTGTTTCGCAGCTCCTCAGTACGACTAGACAAACGAATGCTTCTAGCCCAGTCCGAAACTCAACTGATTTGGTCTAGCGTATTGTTTTTACAAAAGTAAACAAACGACAAGCAGTCATTGTGTTCCGTTCATTTTACTGAAGAGCTTCGTATTTACGCAGGTGACCGTTGTTTTAGAATTAGCTTGGCATTCAACAGTGCTCAATTGAAAATATATTTTCAAGAGCTAAATTATCCCATTATTATGTACTGTTTCGCTGTATCACAGCTCCTCAGTATGACTAGACAACCGAATGCATATATATATATATATATATATATATATATATATATATATATATATATATCAGTAATATGTGTATGTATATATGTATATGTATACATATAGGCCGAAAAGATTTTTTCTCCTGATGATGGCCATGTTGACCGAAACTAGTTATATGTCTCAAACATTTCAGCTATCCCTTTCTGATTCCAAGTATATGTCCTTTTTATTTTCATTTTCCCTAAAACTTCCTCGGTGCTCACATGTTCAGTCTATGGGAATCTCAGAATCCTTCTGTAGAACCACATTTCACAATCAAAAATGGTAGGAATAGATAGGCACGGCTATGATTCGGTTCACACTCCTAATATTTTGAACAGGAGTAGATGTTTATCCATTGTTTCCGGTTTAGGATTGGGTTTCCGGTTTCTTCTAGAGTCTTTTTCTTCTTTTTCAATTTAGGTGGCCTCTTGCGTCTTGATGGCATTATTACCTTGCTTGGGGGATGTCCCTTACTTTGTAATTCTCTACATTGAGTGGCTCTTGGGCCTTGCACATGGTGAAAATCAATGTCAAAAAGTGTTTGAGTAGTTGAGTAATTAAAATAAAACGAACGAAATTTTTCTTTAATTTTTTTTAGTGAAATTGCATTTTTAACGAATATTTTTTCCAGAGTAAAACGCATAGTTGGTTTACATTGCAAAAAAATGGTGCGTGTGTAAAGTAAAACCTTAAATTAAAATTGTATCATTTTTCCATTTCAAGCCAGATATTATTTTCACTGACAGAAAATGTTGAATTTGTGCCTTTTGCTTACCTTAAGCTTAGCAAAATTATCCAAATCATATCACAGCATAATTGTCCATCCCACAAAATGTTTAATATCTAAAACACCACTAAACTAATAGAGTTTCTTTTCCTAGGTTTTCAGATAAAAGGTTTAACCATCTTGACACCATTTGGCGTAAGAATCACTGAAAAAGCCATTTACTTAGTTACTTAGCTAGAAAGAGAACAGGTTAAATTCGGTTTGTGTCAGTCACACTATCTTCTCAAATGAGCAATGGTGCGAAGAAAAAGATCACTCAAACCGTCAGTAATGGTACCAGCATTCATACTCAGGTTTCCATCTTTAAAGACCATTCAAGAACCATCAAGAGAACGGGGAATAAGTTTAAAAAAGAGGGAGCAGTAGAGAGGAAAACTGGATGAGGAGATCACAACAGGAAGAGGGATCATCAATTCAACTTAGAGTTAAAAAGATCAATTAGAAAAGATCAAACTCAAAAACGTTTGGCACATGAGAGAGGAATTACAACTATGGCAGTCCAAAGAGCAGTGAACAAAAACTTGAAAATGGAATTGTACGTGAAACTGTGAGGTAACTTGTTACTCCAGGACAGAAAGTTAGAAGGTTAGAGAGGGCGAAGATCATCTAGAATAAGTTGGAAAATGAATCCTTCATGAGCTTCTGATTCTTAGCTATGATTAATTACTGAAGAACATGTGATTTTCGTTTATGATAGATTTTATCACGATTCTTCTGTTAAGCTTCGAGAGTAATCATACATTATTATTGCTCAAAGTAGAGCCCAATAGTGTTATAAATAAGAATTTCAGTGAGATATTTTTAATCATTTCCAAGATACAAAGGTCCAAAGCTTAATCTAACAAATGGACAATTCTGCTTTTACCCGATTTAAACAATTTTCCTGTTACATACATACATACATACATACATACATACATATATATATATATATATATATATATATATATATATATATATATATATATATTTGTGTGTGTGTATATATATATATATATATATATATATATATATATATATATAAAATCTATTCGAAAATGTTGATGTAAATATGTTATAGAATCACTACAACAGTGATTTTATAACATATTTATGTTATAATTTTCGAATAAATTATATTTGCTCTACTCTGTATTGAGCACACTTTTAAGTATTTTTGGGTTATTGGAATTTATTCCGTATACACCAATCCTATACTTGTATATCTATCTATCTATCTATCTATCTATCTATCTATCTATCTATCTATCTATCTATCTGTTTGTTTTGCAAAAAAATTACAGAGTTACAGCGAATAAATTTAAAATAATTAAAACAGAACGTTTTCACGTGTTTTTTTTGTTTTGTTTTTTAAATCACCATCACAACGAAATGCGGATTTTATCACAGTTAAAATAAGTTTGTCTTTGTAATTTATCCTTGAGGATGATCTTGCAGGAGATAGGACGCCTTCCTTGATGAATTTCATCTCAACATCAAGGAACTGATTAAAGAACTGGAAAGAATCAGTATAAAAATAAAGACATACCATGTCTAAATTATTAAATGAAAGAGGTTTGAAAGAAGACATACTGCCTAAATATACATACAATAATTAGAAGTGATACGAACACCGAGTAAGGATCGAACTCACTACTCAGTCGTAAAATTTCTAGCAAGGCCAGCTCACGGACCATTATATCACGTCGAGGGGACCGCCCTTCCTCTTTCTTATGAAGTAGAAAGCAGAATAAATTTTGTAAAAGTATTAAAATAAAGCCCATATGTAATATAGGTGAGATTATTCAGATAAAGATATTCATATATCGGGAAAATGCATTTTCACTCATTCTACACTGGTTTATTAAACCGTGTCTTAACCAGAAAGATTCTAAAATTATTTACGCTTGTATTTTGTACTGATTTAATTATCATTAGGAAAAAAAATTAAAACACGAATATTAAAACTCATTTTTAATTTTCATTCTCATTTCTCGTTCACTTTTAACAATTAAAAAAAAAAAAAGAAAATTATATTTATTCTCTGAATAAACACGCTAGATTTCATTATGCCGGTTGTTAAACGGTTAGCGACTCGGAATGGGAAAATGGTGAACAGGGTTCAAATTTTGGCCGAGCTCGTTGCATTCACGTCCGCATTAATTTATTTCCTCTCTTCACTAATTATGGTCTCTTACCTTGGTTGGCAACCAGTCTAGAAGAAGGAAGTTCTGAATTCAAAACTGTTTAGGTGTGGAGGTAGCAACTCCATGCTGCACCCCCCCAAAAAAAACTACCATTATGAAAGCAAGTAGTGCTGTCACTTTAGTCCTAAACTCCCTACATTAGTGGGGCTGTGGCTCTGTATTCAATAAGTTATAAATATAAATACAGATTAATATTAGTACAGGTGGTCCTCAACTTACGTCGGTGATCCGTTTCTACGGCGCGAAGTAACCTGATTTTCGATGTAGATCGTAACTCACCTACGTAAGCATTCACGAGTCTGCCTGACATTTGAGAGCCATAATGAAGGGCAAAAAGTTCCCAAAATATGACAAAAATCAGAGATAGTGAATGTAACACAATCCAATATGGCGTACGGCCGGTGAAGAAACAACGACGTCTTCCTCATTTATCACCACGTGACGACATATATTATGGGAGATGGCGCCGTAACACCGAAACGCCGTACGTAGGATCCGACGTAACCCGAGAACCATCTATAATATATATTATTATCATATGAAAATTATTTACTTATATATAAATATTTTGGGCGAAAATGACAAAGTGGAAAAAGTTTTTGCTTTATCCGATGAAGTCCTAAATGATAAAAAGCCTCAGACTTTTTTTTCACTTTGTCATAAATCTTTTCCCTCAAATTGCTCTTGACATATACAAATTTATATGTCGTTATGACATATAAATATTTCAAAAATGAAAATTTATATGAGTTAGCTATTCAAAATATGCCAGTAAAAATGTCAACATTACATTCCTTAGATTCTAATCTGTGAGCGATTTAAGGTCGTTTCTGTTTTCAATGTAGAAATGTCTTCATTTGAATAAGGAAGCGATTCAATAATAAAAGCTATCAACAATTGCTAGTCGGTAATATCGTATAAGACCAGATTGGAAATGAATAAAAAGTGAACTGGATATATAAATTAGTTATCTCTGTTAAGCAATAGCATATATTTTGGTCAATGTATAATACGCAATCTGCTCAATAGCAACAACACAGGCGTAAACGGCAGTGATGTCGATGAAACAGTTTCACTTAATAATCTGCATATACGCAGGCGCACATAGACAGCCAACCAGCAATATGATAAAGGTATTTAGAATTATTTCTATCTACTATAATTATATTATAGCAGAACGGCTTTTTATGATTCCCACGCGTGTAGGATGAAAGATTCATAGGCTTACTATGAACGAGTGATGCTAGAGCTGTGAAATATTGCATGCATTAATTTCCAATATTCTTAATAACTGCATTGTTTCTTTCCAGGTAAAATGACATCTGACCGTTTAAAGAAGACTTCAAAAGTAATTAGTAAAGACTTTGGCGTCGTGGCATTATGAAATATCTGCAGGAAAAGTCTTTGGTGCCGACCACCGTGGTTTCTACGGTAGGCTTCAGTTTTGGGGCTTTACTTTTATTGACTATCTTCATACCATTAATGTAGAGTACTATGCCAACTTGCTGAAGCAATTGCGAAAGGCTATCAAGGACAAACGCCCATGAAGCTGACGAAAGGAGTTTTCCTTCATCAGAACAATGCCCCGACACACATGTCCTTGGTTTCAATGGATGCTGTACGTGATTGTAACTTTGAACTTGTTCATCACTCTCCCTATTCTCTTGATTTGACTATTATCTGTTCCCAATATGGAAAAAAAAGACAAAAACACTTGGCTTGGAAATAGTATCGCAGTGATGATGACGTCATATCTGCTGTTGATGACGTTTTTGACTAACAGAATAAACAGTCTTTAAAGAGTCAGATATCAGTTTATATGGAAAGAAACAATGCAATTACTAATAAGAAGAGTTTAAATTAACGCATGCAAGATTTCACAGCTTTAGCACGATTCCTTCATAGTCAGCCTTTGAACTTTTCATCCAACACTCATACACGATTCTCTTTGAAAGAAATTACTTATTTATTGAAATTTTTATCCTTCCGGTCTTTTAGTTGATGTTTTCCTTCTTTTTTTCCCCTTTCCAAAAATCCCAAATATTACACCTGTGTCTAATGCAGGATAGAAATCCAAACTCTGCTATAAAAGTAAACATAAAGAATAATAGTTTTAAGATGATCTGTAAAAAGAGAAATATGTGTTATGCTTACGTTCGTTTTATAAACAACAAATATTGCTATTTTGGAATTGTAGGGTAGCAATGATAACTAGTTCAAGAACAAAATCAGTACTGCTTGTTACATTTGTTGCAGGCTGACTTTATACTGCAGAGATTATAACCACTTGTCGAAGGGATTTTTTTTTAATGTTGATTGATTAATTCGTTTTTAGCCATTTGTACATTATTTAAAACCAGAAATATTGTAAGATTGTAAGAATTTTGTTTTTGGATACAATATTTATTTAGTGATACAAGTCTTACCCACTGCTTGGAGGAGAAGAGGTGGATTAAAACCTTTCTCAAGGATATTTTCGCGTAAATGAATATAACGAACCTAACTGGAATAACTCCGATTAACAATTTCGAGTCACTATCCATTACACCACACGCATACTCAAGCTTACAGCACCTGGCATTCCTAAGTGGTCACCCATCTAGGCAGTGACCATTCATGTAGTAAATCATTCCGTTTCCTCATAATGTGTCTTCGGAATTTCTAATACCTTTTTCTGATTTTAAGTATGAGTTTCCTTTTTTGTTTCCATTTTCTCTAACTCTCCGTCTTTGCTCACATATTCAGTTCATGATATTCTCAACATCTTTCTGTAGAACCACATTTATGTTGCTTCAAGTCTCTTCTTCATCTGTGAGGAGATTGTTCAAAATTCTCTGCCATATAGGAAGATTGCTGTTACATAACAGTTCAGTACTCTTCTTTGTGTCTAACGAAATTTTCTTGTTTCTTAATACTTTGCTTAGCTTTTAGATTACATCTTTCGTATTCCAATGCATCTTTAGATGCCAGTGTCGCAATTTACATCCTCTTGTTTAAATAGTGAAACCTATTAGAAGTTCTAATTCACTCAGAATCGCCTTATTGTGGATTAAATAAGTCCAGTGAGAAGACATATTCTTGTCTTCCATCCCTTTCTATTTTTGTACATTTACTGAATTCATTTTCTATCCGTATGCAGATGGTTTTCTGTCAGTACAGGTTCTCGATTATTAAAATATCCTTCCCAAGTATGTCAAGGTTACCTCTTACATAAAACCCAAGGAAAATCTACTTTAAAAGCAGACGTGCGACGCATCGTTTTTAGGTGGATTCTAAAGTCTGCTGTCAGCGGAAACGAATTCGCTATGAATGCAACCACTTGATTATTTTGCATGCCAAATGACAGGATGATAATAGATAGGTTTGTTATTTTTTTTACGTAAAGAAATTTAGTGTTCAACATGTGCAAATGAAGTGTTAATGGTGCGTTGAAGTCATTGATGAAAATAGCCTCCGGGATAAGCAAGAGGGTAATGGAAAAACAATGGTTAATACTGGAAAAAATCTTTAAAATAATTGGTTTGCTAAGCAATTAAGGAAAGGCAAAGAAAAAGAAAGAAGAGAGAAGTAGATATAAGAGGAAAACAGAAATGAAGGAGGAATTCGAGACAAGAAAGAGGAGGAATTGAAGAGAATGGTTAATTAATGATAAAATATGAAAGTAAAATCAAAGGTTGATTTAGTAAAATAAAGAGAGAACGGAAGAAGAAAAAGAAGAAGAGTGAAATTAGGAGAAAAAAGAAGGAAGAAAAGATAATATTTTTTTATTAAGAAATGAAAAAAATAAATAAATAAAGGAAAGGAAGAAAGAAAATATGAAAGAAGAGGAAGTAGCAATACTGAATAAAACGAAGGAAAGAAAAAAGAAGGATAGAGGAGGATGAGAAAGACGAAAGATAGTAAAGGAGAAAAGATAAAAAGAAAAGAAGAAATAAGTAATTAAAGATCTTTCATATGTAGAAGTGAAAGGGAAAGACGAAAATGAGACACTATGATAGAAGAACAAAAAAGAAAGAAAGAAAAAGAGAAGAGGATAACGGAACGAAATAAAAGAAAAGAAAAGAGTAAAACGAAGAGGAAGTGAAATAGAAGAAAGAAAAGCCAGGAAAGAGAAGCATAAAGAAGGAATATTTTTCGGGCACTGAAAATAAACGAGAAAACGTAACATAAACAGTCGTCTTCTATGTTGGTAATTTGTCTGAGTGGCTCCATTTTGTTGCAAAAGAAGCATTTTTACAGGCAAAACGTTCCTCCGAGACAGACCAACAGCTAAACTAACAAATAAATAAATAGGAAAAACAAACGCGGATTTTTTTTTACCAAGACAAGTGCAGGAGTATTTCAGACGGAAGATTTATTGGGGAAAAATGTTTCAGGAATACATACTGCTTAGTAAAAGACTTTTGCAAGAGTCATCTAAAGTCAGACGTATTTGCGATAAGTTTTGGCGAGACGTGCGGTCTGTATGGAATTTTAGATTCTTAAAGATACGGCTTAAGTAGTAAAAAAGAAGGTTAGAATAAGAAGTTTGAAGTAACTATCATAAATGTCTACTTGATACGAATCAGACGGAAGAAAAGGATCTTAGACCAGATTAAAATAGATTCATTGTCTGACTAGAATGTACGGCATATTTAACACTTCGCTGCTGCGGATGTATTTATACCGCCTTACGAACTTATATTGCCTACTGTCAACGTGTATATACGTTTTGAAGACGTACTTATGCGTCTATATGAAATATACATTCCTTGCTGTTGACATATACATCCGTTTTGAAGACGTAATTATACGTCTTTACATAACATACATTGCTGTTGACGTATAAGTTTTGAAGATATACGTCTGTAAGTCACATAAATTGCTTACTATCAACGTATATATATACATGTTCAAAACGTACTTATATGTCTTTAAGAAACATTGCTGACTAATAACTACACTGCCGTGGATGACTTGTGACTTCGTGCTGGAACAACCATTGATGGTTTCCAAATGGTTCCATCCACCCAATTTCACTCACAAGGCTTGGGTCAACCCGTGTTATGGTTTTCAGGCACTTTCCAAAGGTGCCGCTTGTTGAGATTACCACCTCCAGACTAATAAAATTAATAAGACCCCTTCGAGATTCAAGCCTGAATCTCGTGGTCAGAAAGCGAACGTTCTAACCACTCTGGCACGTGCTTATATATATATATATATATATATATATATATATATATATATATATACAGAGTTTCACCTGATGCAAGGCGGGAGTGCCACTAGCACGCAAAGAGTTACAGAGAGTGGGAGCAAGAGTAAAGAGGCGTGATAGAGGAAACGGTGAAGAGAAGGACTGGGGAAGTAGATCAAGGCATCTGAAGATGTCGACTGACATTGCATTTTAATAATTGAAGATTATAGCTATCAGGGAAGCAAGTAAGACGAACGGAGTTCCAAAGACAAGAAGGGCGAGACATGAAGCTATTGGAGTAGAAGAGACGGCTACATCTAACAGTTTCGACAATAAAAGAGTGGGACTGAGATGCCAACCTAGTAGCACGCTTAAATTCATGCAGTTCGGGAACCAGCAAAAGTATCTCGTCGGAGCAGTTACCATGAAATTATTTGTAGAAAAGACAGAGGAAACCGATGTCATGTCTGTGAGAGAGCGACTGTAAGGGAGATGCAAGATCAGGACCAATCACATGGCATATCCGTCTTTGGATTTTGTCGAGGACCTTGAGACGAAAAACAGGGGCTCCAGACCATATATACTTGCGTGATATATATATATATATATATATATATATATATATATATATATATATATATATATATATATATATATATATATATATATATACTTACTTGTTTAGACTGCTGTTGATCACGCTAGCTAACGAGGTCTCTACCAGGAAATGCAACCGAGGGTGTTGAACATACACAAATTTGCCTGCAAAAGAGACTGGCTAGGTACTAGTTGCTGATATGACGTTTGTTCGCCTTTGTCTTTTCATTGTGGATGAGTGGAAATTGTGCATTTTTTTCTTTCCAATTAGTATAGTTTTCCCATTTAGAATTTACGCTGGATTATTTGAAATTTATTATAGAAATATTATTCACTTATATTTTTTCTTACTTTTTATTAGACGGTGCGATTTTTTATTGAAAATAAATTGTTTATTGTATAAACATTGCAAAAGTTTATTGAATTAACATTACCAACTTCATAAAAATATTTGCTTGTAAATCATTTTGTTGCAGAATCTTTTTATTTTTCTCTACGCTCTGTTCTAGATAATGACACAAACTTTGATGATGCAATGTTGTATTTTTAAGCAATATTTTTACTTTTGTTTTGGGGTATCTTTCTTTTACTAACATGTAATTTTTACAAAGTAAGTTACGATTTAATCTGAAAATATTTCACGAAGGTTTTAATAAGCATAGATGACAAAATTAAGAACTTTTACAACTAATGTTAATAAAACTGTTGTTTTATTCTTTAAATAAATAACTTACTATTTAATATTCAAAGGTAGTAGGTACCAACCTTGCACGTCCTGGGTAAGACGATAGTCTACATCTGTGTCCTGAGCAGGACGATAAACTACATCCAACAGCAAGGCCTCTGATCAGGTTTTTAGGTAGCGTGGAACCACCTCTAGCGTGTTCTCAGGTCTACTCTGACCCGGAGTGGTAGCACCTGTTATGAGGTCTCAGCTATGGGCAAATATTTGACCCCAAACTGAGGTCAAAACACTATGAAAGTGTAAAAATATGTTTTAATACTAGCAATACATTTTTGTAAAAAATATTAGCAGCAATGAATTTTTGGAGAAAAAAATTACAAGCAATACATTATTACCAGCAATGCATTTTTTGAGGAAAAAATTATTAGCAGTAATGAATTTTTGGAATACATCATTACCAGCAATGCATCATTACCAGCAATGCATCATTACCAGCAATGCATTTTTTGAGGAAAAAATTATTAGCAGTAATGAATTTTTGGAATACATCATTACCAGCAATGCATCATTATCAGCAATGCATCATTACCAGCAATGCATTTTTTGAGGAAAAAATTATTAGCAGTAATGAATTTTTGGAATACATCATTACCAGCAATGCATCATTACCAGCAATGCATCATTAACAGCAATGCATTTTTTGAGGAAAAAATTATTAGCAGTAATGAATTTTTGGAATACATCATTACCAGCAATGCATCATTACCAGCAATGCATCATTACCAGCAATGCATTTTTTGAGGAAAAAATTATTAGCAGTAATGAATTTTTGGAATACATCATTACCAGCAATGCATCATTACCAGCAATGCATCATTACCAGCAATGCATTTTTTGAGGAAAAAATTATTAGCAGTAATGAATTTTTGGAATACATCATTACCAGCAATGCATCATTACCAGCAATGCATCATTACCAGCAATGCATTTTTTGAGGAAAAAATTATTAGCAGTAATGAATTTTTGGAATACATCATTACCAGCAATGCATCATTACCAGCAATGCATCATTACCAGCAATGCATTTTTTGAGGAAAAAATTATTAGCAGTAATGAATTTTTGGAATACATCATTACCAGCAATGCATCATTACCAGCAATGCATCATTACCAGCAATGCATTTTTTGAGGAAAAAATTATTAGCAGTAATGAATTTTTGGAATACATCATTACCAGCAATGCATCATTACCAGCAATGCATCATTACCAGCAATGCATTTTTTGAGGAAAAAATTATTAGCAGTAATGAATTTTTGGAATACATCATTACCAGCAATGCATCATTACCAGCAATGCATTTTTTGAGGAAAAAATTATTAGCAGTAATGAATTTTTGGAATACATCATTACCAGCAATGCATCATTACCAGCAATGCATTTTTTGAGGAAAAAATTATTAGCAGTAATGAATTTTTGGAATACATCATTACCAGCAATGCATCATTACCAGCAATGCATTTTTTGAGGAAAAAATTATTAGCAGTAATGAATTTTTGGAATACATCATTACCAGCAATGCATTTTTTGAGGAAAAAATTATTAGCAGTAATGAATTTTTGGAATACATCATTACCAGCAATGCATCATTACCAGCAATGCATTTTTTGAGGAAAAAATTATTAGCAGTAATGAATTTTTGGAATACATCATTACCAGCAATGCATCATTACCAGCAATGCATTTTTTGAGGAAAAAATTATTAGCAGTAATGAATTTTTGGAATACATCATTACCAGCAATGCATCATTACCAGCAATGCATTTTTTGAGGAAAAAATTATTAGCAGTAATGAATTTTTGGAATACATCATTACCAGCAATGCATCATTACCAGCAATGCATTTTTTGAGGAAAAAATTATTAGCAGTAATGAATTTTTGGAATACATCATTACCAGCAATGCATCATTACCAGCAATGCATTTTTTGAGGAAAAAATTATTAGCAGTAATGAATTTTTGGAATACATCATTACCAGCAATGCATCATTACCAGCAATGCATTTTTTGAGGAAAAAATTATTAGCAGTAATGAATTTTTGGAATACATCATTACCAGCAATGCATCATTACCAGCAATGCATTTTTTGAGGAAAAAATTATTAGCAGTAATGAATTTTTGGAATACATCATTACCAGCAATGCATCATTACCAGCAATGCATTTTTTGAGGAAAAAATTATTAGCAGTAATGAATTTTTGGAATACATCATTACCAGCAATGCATCATTACCAGCAATGCATTTTTTGAGGAAAAAATTATTAGCAGTAATGAATTTTTGGAATACATCATTACCAGCAATGCATCATTACCAGCAATGCATCATTACCAGCAATGCATTTTTTGAGGAAAAAATTATTAGCAGTAATGAATTTTTGGAATACATCATTACCAGCAATGCATCATTACCAGCAATGCATTTTTTGAGGAAAAAATTATTAGCAGTAATGAATTTTTGGAATACATCATTACCAGCAATGCATCATTACCAGCAATGCATTTTTTGAGGAAAAAATTATTAGCAGTAATGAATTTTTGGAATACATCATTACCAGCAATGCATCATTACCAGCAATGCATCATTACCAGCAATGCATTTTTTGAGGAAAAAATTATTAGCAGTAATGAATTTTTGGAATACATCATTACCAGCAATGCATCATTACCAGCAATGCATTTTTTGAGGAAAAAATTATTAGCAGTAATGAATTTTTGGAATACATCATTACCAGCAATGCATCATTACCAGCAATGCATTTTTTGAGGAAAAAATTATTAGCAGTAATGAATTTTTGGAATACATCATTACCAGCAATGCATCATTACCAGCAATGCATTTTTTGAGGAAAAAATTATTAGCAGTAATGAATTTTTGGAATACATCATTACCAGCAATGCATCATTACCAGCAATGCATTTTTTGAGGAAAAAATTATTAGCAGTAATGAATTTTTGGAATACATCATTACCAGCAATGCATCATTACCAGCAATGCATCATTACCAGCAATGCATTTTTTGAGGAAAAAATTATTAGCAGTAATGAATTTTTGGAATACATCATTACCAGCAATGCATCATTACCAGCAATGCATTTTTTGAGGAAAAAATTATTAGCAGTAATGAATTTTTGGAATACATCATTACCAGCAATGCATCATTACCAGCAATGCATTTTTTGAGGAAAAAATTATTAGCAGTAATGAATTTTTGGAATACATCATTACCAGCAATGCATCATTACCAGCAATGCATCATTACCAGCAATGCATTTTTTGAGGAAAAAATTATTAGCAGTAATGAATTTTTGGAATACATCATTACCAGCAATGCATCATTACCAGCAATGCATTTTTTGAGGAAAAATTATTAGCAGTAATGAATTTTTGGAATACATCATTACCAGCAATGCATCATTACCAGCAATGCATTTTTTGAGGAAAAAATTATTAGCAGTAATGAATTTTTGGAATACATCATTACCAGCAATGCATCATTACCAGCAATGCATTTTTTGAGGAAAAAATTATTAGCAGTAATGAATTTTTGGAATACATCATTACCAGCAATGCATCATTACCAGCAATGCATTTTTTGAGGAAAAAATTATTAGCAGTAATGAATTTTTGGAATACATCATTACCAGCAATGCATCATTACCAGCAATGCATTTTTTGAGGAAAAAATTATTAGCAGTAATGAATTTTTGGAATACATCATTACCAGCAATGCATCATTACCAGCAATGCATCATTACCAGCAATGCATTTTTTGAGGAAAAAATTATTAGCAGTAATGAATTTTGAAAAAATAATGAAATAATATTACCTTTAATAAAAGTCTTGTCGGCATTAAATAACCTATAGAGGGTGATATACCGTAAACCAAATCAAATCAAACCAAACCAAACCAACATTGCAAAAAACAAAAAGAAAATAGAAAGCAATATAAATAAAACAAAATGTAATAAAACAAAATAAATAAAACGGTTTCTAGATGTTTTTTTTTTTTGCATATTAATAAAACCAAATGTTTTTTTTTTAATTAAATAGAAAGCATCACCGAAATTCTACAAAATAAAAGTAAATAGAAGAGCAACATTTAATATTATTTTTTGTCCCGAAATAAGACATACGTCAATAATTATATTTACTTTCTTTCTAATTAAAAAAAAAAAGACATTTATTTCCCTGAAGAGTTATTTAAGAATTAAGAAGTACGGTTCGCTTTATAAGCAAGTAAGCAAAATAAATCACTTAAATAAATTAATTAGGGGCATACATAACAAATGAAAATAGATATGCCCCTGTAAATATTTTTGTCACATAATGTTAATCTCAAATTTTGGTAACAAATTTTGATATTTTTCTGATGTGTAATTCAAATTAATGGATTGCGGTTCAGAATGAGGATCGGAGAGCCGAGTTCGAATTCCAGTCGAATCCATTACATTCACTTACGTGCTAATACCTTTAGGAAAGGTATGAATCCTCTTCTTCCCCCCCCCAACTATGGGTAAATAGCAGGGCAGATCGAGTTCTATAAGCTTGGAGAACTGATTACTCTGATTAATTTCTCATGGAGATGACTTCTTGATAATAGCGGCCTTGGGGAGACGAATCCCATCGTTAGGCATTGCTTGGAATTACCTGAAAACCAGACCATAAGTTGATCCAAACCTTGTGAAACAATTTGGGTTGACAAAACTGTTTGTCGTCGAGAGCTGTGCTAAAACAGTGTCACAAGTTATCGTGTGGATATGAGGGAAAATCAGAATGCGATATCGGGGACCATCGTTACATTCACTTACGCGCAAATATTCTTGGGAAAGGTATGATTCCATATCCCCCCAGATGTGGGTTAAATAGTAGGACTTGTATCTGGAAAAATCATTGTTTTTCTAAAGGAAAATTTTTTTTTACAATATTCAGTACTATTCTTACAATTAAAACAATATGTCTCGGCTTTAAATAATCTACAAGGGGTTGATAAGCCGTAAATCAATCAACCAATCTATAACAAGTCATTGCATTGTAGAGCGTTTGAGCGTATTGATCTTGTTCAACTACTGATCATGCCAGCTAATGCGATCTCTCCCGGTAATTGTAACTAAGGTGCGCTCATCTTTATTCCAATATAAACGACAGATGTGCGTATTGAAAAAAACAAACAAAAAACACACAAATGAGCCAGAGCAGGCGTCCGTAACAAGGATTAACTAGCCAATCTAGCAGACGGGAGTACTCGGAAAGAAGTGGATATTATTATTATTATTATGCATGTCTGTATGTGTGTATGCATGTGTGCATGTTTAAACGAGAGAGAGAGAGAGAGAGAGAGAGAGAGAGAGAGAGAGAGAGAGTGATGTGGAGGAGATTGCAATACAGGCATAAATTCCTTTATTTGCAAATAATGGATAAGAAAAAACAAAAACAAAACACGCATTCCAGTCAAGGAACGCGTGTATATGTGGAAAGAGCTAAGGTTTTGTTTATCAAGTTGAGTGGACGAAGCTGCCAAGATTTATGAGATCATATACAGTCTAAAGTAGGCTTCATTATACGCTTAATTAGGCGCGCCCTGACGGAAAAACAGATTATCTCCCTTTCCTGTCGTTAATTCAAACGCCATCAAGATGGATGGAGAACGTCAGAAATATTTGAATATTAACATATATATCAAATACACGTGGATATTTTAATTCAAATATCCCTTAAAACAATATTTTAGATAATTTCCTTAAAGAAAAAACAAAACAAAAACAAAGCAAAACAAAACAAAGGCATTGTATTTACAATGCCTGTGTATACTGACATTCGCTAGAACTAATTTCATCCAACAACGGAAATTGCTACAAAAACAAACTTGAAAACACAAGTCATATTCTTAAATACTCTCGTTAGATCGAGACCTTGTTTTTTTTTAATCAATTCACTCCCAAGCAATTTGATAAAACTACTAAGACGCAAGGTTCTAAAAGAAGTGAAAGAGCATGAAAAGACTTTAGAATGGAGCGGAAACGTAATAACAGTTTAAATTTTAGAATTTAGGCGGAGATGTTAGAAGTCGAATTTAGGGAACAAGGGATAAACATCTACGCCTGTTCAAAAGATCAGGCAGGAGTGTGAATCGGATGATAGACTTTTATATGGATGTAATGCATGGTGGCAAACCTATTCAGTTATATCTAAATAATCAGCTGTATACAACCGTTTTCTCAGACCACTGGTTAAAAATAAGGTTGAACGAAATCACATCACTTGAGAACTTTCAAGAGTAGCAACAACTAATATGGATATCACATGTAACATGAAGAGAAAATAATGACATAATCAAGATGATGATGTTCCGTAATACTTAAAAAAATCTGTTAGGAAGACTCCATTATTTCTGGAAAGATCGACAACATTTACTGGACTGTAGAAACCTAAGAGAAAGATTTTATAAATTTCAGTCGACAGTAGTACTGGCTGCACGGTTAATGAATGCCAAATATTTCTTGATAAGGAAACAGTTTATATTATCATTATCATTCTTTATGCGATTAAGATTCAATTTAACAATAAAGATTACTTTTTTGTGGAATGAGGGTTGCAATAATTGTTTCTCTAGCTATTGCAATTATTGATTTATAGGTTTTGTATTTTTTACATACTTTATCGACTTCCTTCTGTTTTCAGGTGAAAGGTACTATTAGGTTGGTGCAAAAATAATGTCGTTTTCTCACATATGTTACTATGTGAGACAACGACATTATTTTTGCACCAACCTAACAATAAGTGTAAGGATTAGCAAGAATGTCTACTCGCAAGTTTAGTGAATTTGATCCTCAACGGTTGTCCCATTATTGTTGTTTTGCATCCGGCTAGGAAAAAAAAACAACAAAACTATAATATATACAAATGGTTTCTTGACTGAGGGTTTAAGCGTGCTGTCCTTGTTCAAATTGTTGATTACGCTAGATAAACCGCTCTTTTCTAGAAACTGTAACTAAGGTCTTCTCAACATAGATGCAGTATAAACCACAGGTGGGCTCTCTGGGTGTTGAACAAACACAAATGTGCCTGAGAAAGCGTTTGCAATAGGGATTGGCTAGCCGCCATAGTAGACGGGAATCCTTGAATTTGAGTAGCCAGCTATATATAAATATATATATGTGTGTGTGTCTTCTATAGTGTAGCGGTAAGCCGGTACGTCTTGCGAGCAAATGAAGCAGGGTAGTTATTAGGTTGGTGCAAAAATAATGACATAATAATGTCGTTTTTTGACGTATTTTTTAACCTCAAAAAACGACATTATTACGTCATTATTTTTGCACAAACCTAATAGTTCTATAACGTAATGTTTGTTTAGGGGCATATCAACTTCTTATGTGTCATTTAATGCCAAAATTTAATTGAGGGGTGGGGGAGCATTAGTGATTTCCTTTACAAAAAAATGTATTACTGGTATTTTTTTTTTTCAAAAATGTACTGCTGGTAATTTTTAAACTAGGGAAATGTACTGCTGGTAATTTTTTCTATAAAGTGTATTTTTATACTTTTATAGTGTTTTGACCCCAATTTTGGGGTTAACTTTTTGTCGATAGATGGAAGCCTAACAGGTGCTACCACCCCAGGTCAGAGAGAGAGAGAGTCATGAGCATCGAGGTCAGTGTGTGTCAACTATTTTTGCTTCATTGCACACATGTAGAATAGCTAAATCCTCGTGTTTGGTGTCTCTAATTTTTAAGAATAATGATTTTTAAATATAGAAATAATTCATATATATTTCTGTTTTTGAAGGCACTTGGTTACCTTTCATTCGTGCGGCCGGGTGCACCTGTAGAGAAACAGTTATCAAGTGCCTGAAGAAAAATAAGTTCGATTTTCACTGGCTGTATTGTAGCCGTTAGACAGGAAAGGAAAGTAAACAAAATGTAGCCTGGTGACAGGAGATACTTCCTTTAGACAGAATATCTTTAGTACACGTTAGATAATAATATGATCGTTCAGTTGATGTACAGAACGAGGGAAATGGTTGTTTGTTCGTTATAGTCGCCTAAAAAATGAGCTGCTCTTTAATTTCACATTATGCAGATACACAAAATAAATATCTATTTAGTTAAACTTAGTGTAAATTACTGTTGGTAAATAAGCAAAAACTGATGCATGCAAATCATTTAAGCGAAAATATTACATCAAAAAATGTCACAAGTTTGTAATCATTACAGTTTTCGAATTTCCAAAATAATATTTATTTCATTATTTGTTTTCATCTCATGAGCTAAAAAAAAAAAACAATATAATTTTCTGTCTGTAATTAATCAGTTAGTTCTGACAGCTTAACTCCGCAAATTACTTAATTAAATTAATCCCACAAGTTTTACTAATTAGTAAATTAATCTTAATTTTTAACTTATCAAAGTTATTATTTAAGGTTGTTGCTTTTAAATGGTCGTCATATTTAGCCTCTGTTGTGAGGATCAAAAGTTCTGCCAGGATTCATTATTGGCGGCCACAATCTTAACATTAGACATACAGTGTTTGTAGCAGACACAGAAAGAAATCTACAAAATCTCTCACAGAAGGTAGTGAACGAAAGCGAGAAGAAAGGATTAATCATTAACTGCAAGAAAACAGAATGCATAAAAAAAAAAAAGAAAAAAAAAAGAAAAGAACCCATGAAATTTACAAATCGGAGCTAGCAAAATCAAACAAGTACAAAAGTTTAAATATCTGGGAAGCGTTTTAGCCGAGAACGGGAAGTGCGACACTGAAACCCGACGGTGAATTGGGATGGCCAAAAACTAAGCAGAGTATTAACATAAAAATATAACTTCTTTAGAAACAAGGAAGACTTCTAAACTGTTTCATGATATCTGTCCTCCTATATGATATTGACTGCTGGACAATTTCCTCAAAGATGAAGAAGAGACTTGAAGCAACAGAAATGTGGTTCTACAGAAAAATTAATTCCTTTTAATAATATGTGGGAATATTCACTCTTTACCTGATAAAGGTCGCGAGACCGGAAACACGTGCAGCAAAATTATGGAATATAAAGCATAATATATTTAAAAAAAATCCACATTACAACCAAAAACGTTTGCGGTTTCTCTCTTCTTTTTAATATATATATATATATATATATATATATATATATATATATATATATATATATATATCATAAAATGCAATTTTAAGGTATGTTATATGTATGGATTAAAGTGCTAGATACCAGGGAGAGAGCATATGTAAATATAAAAGTGAACATTGAAATACAAACCCACAAGCGACAGTCTGTTTCGTGCTTAAATACAATCTTCAATGCTGACGATTGCGTTTAGCATGAAACAGACTGTCGCCTCTAAGTGTTGACTTCTATGTTCACTTTTATATTTGCACACGCTTTATCTCTGATATTGAGCACTTTATCCCATAAATATAGCACATCTTAAGACTATATATATACATGTATCGCTCTCTCTCTCTCTCTCTCTCTCTATATATATATATATATATATATATATATATATATATATGTATCTCTCTCTCTCTCTCTATATATATATATATATATATATATATATATGATGTCACACATTACACAGGCTGATAAATGTTGTTAATACTGTTTATTATAAACAGAGCATTTACTTAAATATTTGTATCTATAAATTAACGTATAGACAGAAGATAACTTAACGTATAGACAGAAGATAACTTAATAATGTGTATATATATAGAGAGATAGTTTTATACACACACGCACACACGCACACACACACCCACACACATATATATATGGTGTATTTGAAGATTAATGTTTCGTTTATACAATTTTGGTTGAAATTGTGGCGAGTCATGATGGTCAACGTCCTTAAGGGACATGCCACCTAGGACAAGATAGAAATCATCATAATAATGACCATCATCAGTCCAATGATCGGTTGAGTTCCTTGTGCTGCTGAGCATCTGTGCAATTGCTCAGTTCCACCTACATATCTCGGTTGAATGCCGGAAAGATATTTATTCATATACAGCGTGTCTTAGACAAGTAAACCTGACTGAGCCTGTCCCTCTCCAGACCGAAGCACAACTGATTTCCTCCAACTTGAAGGCATGTCTTGGCCGCGGACCCGAGGTCGTTAATTCCTCCGCACTGGCTAGGAATCCCCCACCACACATCCAGCGATGATTTGTCATCACTTCATATGTAGCTATGGAACCCACTGTGTTAAATGGCCGTTGACCCTACAAGAAGGTTCATACACCGTTTGACAGGTTCTGTTTTTAATCCTCCTTCGTGTATAACCAAGCTCCTTACCAGAAAGGCCCATTTTTTCTCTGTAAATAATCAACGGAATTTTAAGAATCGTTTTGTGCACTGCGTCGGTGTTTCTGATTTGATTTAAAGTCCTTAGGCTCCTTTCAAAAATAATTTTTTTATGATTAAATTATTCTTAGTAAATTATTAATTGCCATCAGAGTTTTAATTTTTGTAAGTGCTTAATCCCAAGTGGTCCTCCAACGTTTTGAAAAGAATTTATGAGAAAGAGACGATTGTATTGTCTAAATTAAGCGAATAATCCCAAAACTCGAGTAAGTACATTATTGTAGAAATTTTATCCCTTTTATTTAAATTACGGTACTGCGTGAACAACTCCTAAATGACTAAAACAGAAGATTCAGTGTCATTATACACATAATAATTCTATCCTGTCAGTAACGCTTGCCTTAATTCCTTGGCACTAGAATTTCCTTTTTGACTAATTTGTAATTCCACACATTCAGAGTGTACACCAGGAATTGGTCAAAGAATTCTTCAGTAAAATTTGTAAAATTTAATCCTTGTGTTTTAGCTTCCCACCATACAATAAGATTAAGAAAAGCCCAAACTATCCCTTTGTATACACACACACACACACACACACACACACACACACACACATATATATATATATATATATATATATATATATATATATATGGTGTTCCAGAATTAATCAATTTTAAAACTCACTTTTATTTCTGTTCATCTTTTTTAATACATATATTCTTTTGTTTATAACTTTATAATTTTTATAATTTATTTTCTAATTTTATTTTTATTTACTTTCAGTACTCTTTTAATACTGAATACACAAGAACGCATCTTTGTTGCCACCCGTGTAGGTTTCTTTGCATGAGATTTCATAAAAACAAGTTTCTTTTCTCACACTTCTTACTTGTGGAAACTCTCTTCCGGTTCCATGCCTTCCGGCCAACTTTGATCTTCAAAAATTTAAATGCAATGTCAAACGTTATCTAATATCTTCCTGATTACCCTTCTATTGTTCCCGTGCTGACTTCTACGTTCACTTATATATATATATATATATATATATATATATATATATATATATATATATATATATATATATATATATATATATATATATATATGAAAATATATAGAAAATAGGAAAGAACTGGTTAGGTAAATAATCCAAAGTTCTTTAGTATTTTTGTTATTATTTTTAAAAAAATATTTCTCGATACAAAAGTAGAGCATAAATATAATTATTTATTTAAAAATATGATTCCAACACGCTACATAAGAGTTCTCATGTTTCAAAACAAGAGCCGAAAACTTCAATATAATTATTTGAATTAAATTGAATTAAAGTAAGCTCTGTTTCCTCTTCAAGCGAAATTTTTTTGGAATAACTTA
This sequence comes from Acanthosepion lycidas, assembly GCA_963932145.1. NCBI lineage: Eukaryota > Metazoa > Mollusca > Cephalopoda > Sepiida > Sepiidae > Acanthosepion > Acanthosepion lycidas. The sequence goes on along the minus strand of OZ010577.1, from coordinate 83,665,687 downwards.
ATTCATTATTGAAATTTAGACACCCCAACCTTACCCTGACTTGACATCTATGAATGTAACTCTATACTGATACAAATTATTAACACCCTACACCCCTTTCTATTTAAAAAATCGCGCTAGCCTTTACCATGGAAATTTTGATTTCAATAATGAATTTGCTATTATAACACGTAAATTTCAGAAATAAGTTATTCCAAAAAAAATTTCGCTTGAAGATGGAACAGAGCTTACTTTAATTCAATTTAATTCAAATAATTATATTGAAGTTTTCGGCTCTTGTTTTGAAACATGAGACCTCTTATGTAGCGTGTTGAAATCATATTCATATATATATATATATGTTTTGAAAGAATCGAATGCACGTGATACATGATTGACCAATGAAAATCAAACAAGACAACAATAAAAATACCAGAATTTCTCCCTTTTTTCACTATATTTCAGTCTCTAACAAAGCTTTAATAAGTGCATAGATACATGCTTGCATACATCGCTGGCTATTAAACAAGTCTGACCAATGCTGAGTAGTTTGATGAATGGTATTAGTTCTCGTGAGAATGAATATAGCTCTTGAAGACAGTAAGTGAATTGCAATGGTTATTATAGACGCGACAAACTAAGTTGTTCTTTACAGGGCCTGGCCTGTTTTGTAATTTCTGTTCAGTTTGCTCGTGGGTTTTCATGTGACGGGTGTTTATTCTGACACATCTCACATATTAATTTTTCCCAGTGTAGTATTGATTGTAATTTGTCAAAGGTCTACTAATATGACCCTTCTTGTAGCTAACGAGGCTTGCAAAAGAGAGACATGCTCTGCCACATTCATCACATGTAAATTGATAGATTGCTGGATCAATGATTCTCCCCCTTTCTTTGCTGCATGCTTAACATTTGCCCAACTCAAATTAAAGGGGATGGAATTTAATATATACATATAAGTGCATAGATACATACAGAGGTAAAAATTACATTGATGAAATATACGGTTAAAAAGAAGCTTGGGCCCATGAGTAGATATTTTACTTGACTAGAGTTCTAATCTACAAAAATTTAGGTCATGTCTATGGTTTCCATATATCCTGTTTTTACAGTTCTTCTATGTGTCATGTCCCTTCAGGACGTTGACGATCATGGCTCTTCACAATTTCCTGTTCTTTGCAGCTCAATAAATTTTGTCTTTGTTGAGAAAATGGCTGCGGTATCCTTAATAAAAAAATACCTTAATTCTTTTAGTAGTACTTCATGCTCAATGTTTGAAAAAGGTTGGCCATGCCTGTTTTAAACTAATAAAATCTGTAGACACCTAGAGTTTAGCTATTTACGTTCATTTTTAAAAAATATCATTCAAATATTCCATTTCCTATTCATTTCTTGCTAATTTCATAGCACTTTACTCTCGGCTTTCCTGCTACAACGAAGCCCCTTAATTGACGCCTTTAAAAAGTAAGTGTGCACAATTCAAAGTAAAAAAATATATAAAATAACAGCCTAATCGGAAAAGAAAGATTTAATCCGCACTCGATTACACCCCGTTTGTCTATTCAACATTACCATATTTTCTACTGGCGGGAAATCCGACGGCATTAATAGAGATTAGTGCCAATTTTAACGAGACTGTTACTTAGGGGCCCAGACTGTCACGTTGGTAATTGAAAATAATTACTTTGCCGTACTATTTACCTATTTCTTATTAGGCCAGTCCCAGTTCAATTATTTATTGGCTAATTTTCACTCATAAAAATTTCTTTTGAGATTAATGTCTCATTCTCAATACTATAGGAATCGATGAACATTGAAAATTTTCATCCCAGATAAAATCCAAAATTAAGATCTTTCTTTTAATAATGAACAGACTGTGTATCGCAACTTTTACATAAAATTCCCGAGGAGTTGATTATTTTTAGGTATAAAAAACAAAATATAACCTTATGAACTGCACTTCCCTACTCCTACTACTTCTTAGTTGGAGTAAGGGCGCGTTTCATATGCCAATACGTCTCTGTCAAATACGGTATAGCTCTTCATTTTTCACGTTTATGGATGTTTCTCATCTATTTCCCATTACTTTAAATAAAAGGTTAGGAAGGAACCCCCCCATCAATATTGGAAAGAGCAATAACAGCTACTGGAATTGAAAAACCTATTTTCCTGAAGAGGCAGCTGAAATTTCTGGGAGACGTAATGAGAAAGTAAGGTCTGGAAAATCTGATACTCCAAGGGCGGATAGAGGGAAAGTGGGACAAGGGAAAGCAATGCGTGTCATACTTAACGGGCTTAAGCAAGTGGATGGCAGAACAGAGTCTGGGAGAAATAGCAAAAATTCAAAGCTTATTGAGAGCTTACAAGGGACATGAGGAAATGGAGAGCCATGATCACCTACGCCTCGAAGAGACACAGCACATAAAAGAAGTTTTTTTCTGAAAAATTGTTTTAAGAGAAAGATTTTATAAATTTCAGTCGAAAGCGGTATTTGCTGCTCGGTCAATAAATACCAGATGTTTCCTTATAAGGAAACGGCTAATATTACCATTACCATTCTACACTTTAAAAAAATATTAACAACTACTTACTACTTCTACTGACTTTGTCTTTTATATTTCTTATCTCTTTTTAATTTTTTTTTTGAGTTCTATGTCTTTGATTCCGTTGCTATTTCTATCTCTCTCCACAACTTTTTCTTCTTTCTATTTCGCTCTTTTTTTCTCTCTTCTTTTCTATATCTTCATCCTTTTTTTCTGACCGTCTCTCTGTCTTTCTCGGCCCAGATTCACCCTGGAAATTGCACTTAATATAATGTCAGGTTGACAGCGAACATAATTTTTTGATTCTCTTAACGCACCCAACATTTTTAGCCAACTGAATTAAACAATTCCCAAATGATAACAGAGGTTAGGCATGGAGCTCGGTGGCGGGAGGAACAGAGTGGGTGCTCAGCAGCGGACATCTTTATAACTCGTTGGAATTACATATCTATGAGTTTCTGTGTAAACCAGTGACATCTTATGCCCGGCATATTACTTGACGCCATCAAAATTTGACAGCTGTATCTTTATGATACACACAGTCACGCTCCTAGGCAAACACATTTTATATCTAACTGCAATACAAACAAGTATAGTTAAAAAAAGCCACAACGCAAGGATTGATAAACGCAAAGATACATGAGAACAAAAACAGATATGTAATGAAGATTTCTCACAGATTTCAATCCTGTTCATCAGATCAGACACACGAATATACAGAAGGATAAATAGTGATTCAAACTGGCACACACAAACACACCTACACACACATATATAAGCAAATATATGGATGTAGATCCGACAGTATGAAGAAAAATATACGGAAAAACAAACAAAAATCCTAATATGCAATTACGCTGTTTTAATGTTAATATAATGTCAACGTCGGGCGTTTCGGTCTAGTAGACCTTCTTCAGGACATATTCATAAAACATAATAAACATTAGACTATATTCAATTCAACATGAAAAGACGATGGACATAAGAGTAAGACTAATCAAAAGAGATAACTGAAATTTTTAAGATATACTTTATTTTAGGAATACGTTTTCACAACATCGCCCACGTGACGCCGACGTGATCATATTGAAACGGAACGCTGATCTTAAAAAAATTCAGTTATCTGTTTTGATTAGTCTTACTCTTATGTCCATCGTCTTTTCATGTTGAATTGAATATAGTCTAATGTTAATTATGGTTTATGAATATGTCCTGAAGAAGGTCTACTGGACCGAAACGTCCGACGTTGGCATTATATTAACATTAAAACAGCATAATTGCATATTAGGATTTTTGTTTGTTTTTTCGTATATTTTTCTTCACACACATATATATTTATATGAGAGAAAATAATATATATTTTTTTAAATACTAGAAAAATGTTAGAAAAATTAATGAGAAATTGGAAAAAAATTCAAATGATGCGTTCACGCTTTAGAGCTAAAATGATGTTTATGCTGAATTAACTATACAGTACGAAATTTTAAAGTTTTAAATTTAATTAATTTAAAAGAAATATGTGTTTGGGTATATAGTCTCGCCAATTTCATTTAGTTTCTTTTTCATTTTATTTGTGTATTTTTCGCTTTTGTTATTGAGTATCGCACATTGTGATAATAGAAGATTTGCCAAGAAAGGTGAAATGTTGTAAGAATCTGGATGTAAATTTACTGCAAATGATTTAGAGATTAAGCTGATGGTCCTAAAGGAAGAAAGTCTTCACACGAAAATGTTTACCACTTAACATATATATATATATATATATATATATATATATATATATATATATATACATACACAGAGAGAGAGAGAGAGAGATAGATAGATGGGGATGGACAGATAAACAGAAAGAGTGATATAGAAAGATAGGCATGTTTTTATAATTTCGGTTAAAAAATATCGAAAAATTCTTTATTAAAGGATTTTTTGTTTATGTCTTTTCTATATTTTGGCCCATTTTTCTGATTTACGCTGAAAACTTTATATATATATATATATATATATATATATATATATATATATGTGTGTGTGTGTGTGTGTGTGTGTGTGTGTGTGTGTGTAATTATTATTACTATTATTATTATATATAAAATCCTAGTGAGCCAGAAAGTACCTACCAAGGTTTCACCTAAATGGATATTCAGGGCAAATTGACTTGCTTAGGCTGGTGAAAGAAATTCGAGAGATAAGAACGCTATATCGAGTCTAATTCGTTACCTCTTCGTCACAGAGGCCCGTTGGTACATTAGGTATTATGCTTGCCTGACATCGTAATTTCTATCACACACACACACACACACACACACACACACACACACACACACATATATATATATATATATATATATATATATATATGTGTGTGTGTGTGTGTGCGTGTTCTGAAGCCTGAGTAGTTTTAGTTTCATAAACCATTCATCAAAGAATTTTTGTTGATAATGTTGTCAGTATACTAATGTATCACGTGTTCCAGCTTTCTCAGTTTCATCTTTATTTTCAAGTATCGCGTCTTCACCTGTCAGTTTATTCCATTTCCTTACACGTACATACCTAAACAAACACAGACACACGTGTGTGCGTATATATATATATATATATATATATATATATATATATATATATATAATGCAACTATATACGTCAATATATAACTCCTAATACTTAAGACTAATGAAAAATCATTTTTCAACATAATATCCTTTTTTGTGAATGTGATTAATTAAGTGGTGAATCCATACAGATGAAACATTATACCGTGAAAATCTTTGTATAAAAATACAGACATGCCAGATTGGTTTGGTCTGTTTGGGTTTTATGGCATATCAACCACTGTGGGTTATTTAATGCCAAATCCTGTTTATATATATATGCCAAATATATGAATTTTAAATGCCTATTTTGTATGGAACATTTTTAGCAAGCTAGAGCTTATTTGCTTGTACACTGCAAAATAATCCTAGGTATTTTTGTTTAAGTCAAGAATTTCCATTTGATAAGGACAATTTATTTGCAAAATGGTAAAAGGTAGGATATGTTGTTTACACATCAGTCTACATCTTTGATAAGAGACCAATTCTTTTTAGAAAATCCAATATAATTTTTGTTTCAGTTTTTGCAAATAATTTCTTCATATTCTTGATTGATTGATTAATTGTTTTGTTTAACGGCATCTTAAACTTACTGGTCACTTTATGCCGAAAATGATTTTGAGTGACTTTAAAAGTCAAAAACGGATAGCTGGCAACATTATTTTTGAGAAAACATTATCTGAGGCCTTGCTGTTGGATGTAGTTTATCGCCATACCCAGGACGTCTACATGCCAGACTACGGTTTTAATGATCCAATCGCTTATCTATCTACACTACAGTTCAAAAGTTTCAAGTGACCCTCAGAATAAGCATGGGATGAACATGACCGAAGAGTGAAACCTATCCATCCAAAAAATGAAAAAGAGCTCTTGAAAGTAATTGAAAAAAGAATGGAATCACTTATCAAACTTATACTTTGAAAATCTTTTGCAACGAATGTCAAGCATTTGTGATGCAGGAAGATATTTTGACGAGAGCAAAACTTAATTAAAAAATGCTTTTTTTCTTTATGTCATAATAAAATTTCTAATAAAAAATCATGTCTTTTTTTTAACCATGTATAATAATTTTCTCCTATTTATAGTGCAAAACAACTTTCAAAAGGCTTCTCAAATTTTTGAAATGTAGTGTATCTATCTAAGGCCGTAATGAACATCGCTCAATATAGGATCAAGTTTATTTACATATGTCCTGTATATATATATATATATATATATATATATATATATATATATATATATATATGTGTGTGTGTGTGTGCGCGCGTGTTCGTGTATTGATCGCCATTTTTGCAAAAGAATGCCATCTCTTCAGATTTATATTGTGCACTAACTCAAATGGGCTGTTTCACTTCTGCAGGCTTTCTTGTACAGATAACAAACGAACGACTTCGAGTTTATCTTATACACTATTATGTAATTCTTCAGCCCTGCTACTAACCCACATATATTGTCTCAAAACTATCTGAAACGCCATCGAGTGAGCTTGCATACTGCGTAACTTTCGCATTTATAGTAATCGTACGAGTTGAGACTTCACATTTCGTGTATTTTTTTCTTCAAAACATCGCATCATGTAGATCTATGAAACCCATAAAGATTTAGGTTTGCTTCTGCTACATCTGGCTTTCATTTTTTTTTTTTTTTTTTTTTTTTTTAATAAAATCGCCATTTAAGCGTAACGGACGAGATCAACTAGACCCGAGCAAGGCAGCCGATGATGTTCCCGAATGTAGCGTTTTCCTGCTGTTTAGAAAAGTAGAAGTGGTGTAATATGTGTGAAGCCTCAAGGAAATCACTTTGAAGAGAAGTAAGACGCCATTGTCAGAGACAAGTTAATTTTCGCTAATATTGCCGTACACACACACACACACGGACACACACACACACGGACACACACACACACGGACACAGACACACATGCATACTGTAACTTTTCTCTCTCTTTGCCAAGCTGAAGTAATAATTAAACAAAAATAAGCGGAAGCATAAACGTATACTTTTAAATAGCATTTGACACGTGCACACGCAAATGCACGCTCGTTGCAGACAGTCACAATGCAACCGTGAAGCCATTAATACCAACAGTAAAATTAGATATTAACCATGAAAAAAATTTAATTAAAAATCCGGTATTAATTAAAGGTTTATAAAGTATCCGGTATTAATTATAGGCTTCTACCTATTAACCCATCAATGCCCACCAACCAAAAACTAGTACATTCGATATTAATTGATTAAGGCAATCATGCGGCTTATACCATAAAAATCTCGTGGTTCATTCGGTCAATGATGCAGTTAGACGAGTGCGCATGCGCGCTATTGCTACCTAGGATTTCTAGTTTCTGTGGCTTCTTGTTCGTTCTTTTTAATTTGAGTAATTTCGGATCGCAAGAATTTCTATGATGTGTCCAGTGTGCAAAATGCTGTTTCAAAATCTACTCATGATTTTTCCCCCTTCAGTATATGCGCAAGGGTGTTGAAAATTTCTCAGTCTAACTTGGCCCGGCCCGCTTTCCAAATTCATTTTTTAACAAAAGTAATGACTTTGGGAAAGTGATTGAGACTGAATTTTTTTCAAATTCTTGGTTTGTTTACGTAAAAATTATGAACTGAAATGGACAATTTCAGAAAAGAGGAAAAAAAAACAACAAAAAGCAAAAGGAATTTCGTTATAAAAGCATTGCATCAAAAGATTCAAAATTTGATAGATCCATTTTCGAACTGAATATTTGTTATTGATTTTATCATATTATTTTTGTTTACTGTTATTGTTCATTTATCATATGATAAACGATATAGTTCAAATCTCGTCAGAGGCTATATTTTAATTTCCGTTCGTGCTGGTTTCTTGAAGACGGCCATAGAATGTCATAATCTGAACCCTCTAGTTTATTTTTAAAATTTTTCAAAAATCTATATTTGATACAACGAAACTCTAATCTGTTTAAATAACGTTATATAACACCCCACCCCATTCAGTTTTAAACAATTTGCACGCACAACGCATAATGGCGGTTATCTACGACACTGCACCAAATAGATTTTGCTATTAAAACATTTATGACATGGAGAACTACACTGGGGACAGTTTATCTCCAGACAGATCCAACCTAATCAGACTATCTAAGATATTGGTTGAGGTTTCTAAACTGTCTTAGATATTATTATGGCTATTTCGTTGTATCAAATATAAATTTGAGGTTGAGCATTGCGTCCATTAGTATTTGTAAGTTTTACTTGGTAACAATAGAAAACTGACAGTTCTAAACTGTCTTAGATATTATTATGGCTATCATAATTGTAAAGAATGGCGGCTATCTACGACACTGCACCAAATAGATTTTGCTATTAAAACATTTATGACATGGAGAACTACGCTCTCCAGACAGATCCAACCTAATCAGACAAAACTATGATAACCCACAGGAGCGTGCCTGAATATACAGCTTTCCAGATTTGTAGATAGATAAACGTCAACAAATCGATACATTGGTTTGATTGATAGATTGATTTGATATGCAGGAATCGATGTTGGATGATAAGCTACACTATCAAATACAACGGCATGGATCAACCATGAAACGGATAATAGCTAATCGAAATAGATAGGTTAATTTATTACCCGGTTTACATTCCTCGATCGTATTTTGAACAGCAGTGGAGGTTTTTACTTTGTTTCCTGTTTAGGATTGGGTTTCCCTTTTATTTCTGTAGTCTTTTCATTCTCCTTCATGTCCAGAAGCCCCTTGCATCTTAGTGGCATTATCGCCTTGCTTTGTAGTGAATTGATTAAAAACAAAATTACGATAACCATTAGAGATGAGGAGAAAAGATACTACACATTGATCCCAGTTCGATGGTCAGCTGAGTGAAGAAAAGGGTAACTTGAGTAGAACTGCTCGATCAATGAATACCGAATGTTTACTTATAAGTGATGATTCATTGGAGAGGTAATAGGTTATGGGCTGCTCGGTTACCTCTGGTGTTATGAACGGGTTAAGCATTGCGTCCATTAGTATTTGTAAGCCTCACATGGTGTCAATAGAAAACTGACAGTTCTAAACTGTCTTAGATATTATTATGGCTATCATAATTGTAAAGAAAGGCAACGTGAGAAACTATGCATGCCCAAAATGATGTGTACTGAGATCAAAAGAATGTTCAAATGTTTATGCCTATGAGTTGAAATCGGAGTAGGACAGCCTGCCTGTTGGAGCTGTCAGTCAAAAAACGAATTAAGATAAAATTTTCAGCATGCCTTGATTATAACCATTGGATAACTTCGATAGTCTTCGCTGTCAGTGACGCTTAAAGGCCAAAGACACACACCAAGAACAGTAAAGTGAATAATCAAGAATACATCTTCTAATCCATTGACGTATTTTTATTAAAACGTATGAAGGCTTACGGCCACATCACGTTGAAACATCAGTTCCTGTACGATCACTGAAGTAAAGCAACATTGAACCTGGTCATCACTTAGAAGGGTGACGGCTTGGGAATACCAGTTACTTTAAACTTGGTTGTGCGAGTAGTGTAATGAATAATGGCTCGGAATTGTCAATCGGAAAGCCGAGTTCCAGTTCCTGTTAGGTTCGTTATATTCACTTAGCGGAAATATCCTTGAGAAAGGTATAAATTCGCCCTCAGCTAAACCATGATTATCTCTCAAAAAAAAAAAAAAAAAAAATTTACAATCTAAAAATATTTTCTGGTTTTAAATAACCTGCAAATGGTTGATAAACCGTAGAAAACGAATCAATCAAATCGCTAAAATGCAACTGATGAGTTTTAATGCAGACCGGAAGCAAAACTTTAATGTTCGTAGGAGTCTATATAGCTCTGCATTTGTACGACTGCGAGGAGATAAACAACTAATGGATAATTTTGTAGTTCATTTTTGAGATGAGAATAAGACTTGAGGCAGCAGAGCTGTCGTTCTACAAAAGGATGTTAGGAATGGAACATAGGAGATGTTTTAATGAAGATAGAAACAAGATGGACATATAATTAGGAAGAGACTGTTCAAATATTTGGGAGTAAAAGAAACAGATAGTAGCCTACCTAACAAGCTTGTGTAAATGGATATCATATCTGGGAAAGAGGGTAAAAACAAAAAAGAAAGAAAAATATTGTTAAAAACAACAAAGGAAGAACAGGAAGTTGGAGAGAGCCATACTCGCCCACATCCTGGACATTACACATAAAAGTTAAATACTATCTCCACATACGGCAGATTGCATTAAGATTTTCAGTCATTGTGCGTTTTTACAAGTCGACATATTTCTAAGACTGGCTTAAACTACTGAGGGATGGGTGTTTTTTATCGAGTCATCATACTTTAATTCATTCGAACTATTAGCCTCATCTTGAATTTTATTATGGTAGTACACTCTGGCCATCTTAAAGTATCTAATTATTGATATGAAATATTTGCTGAGTTATTGCGTTATTTGCTTATTGATATGATTTGATGTAGTATTGATTTTTTTTTATTTCGTCACTGTGTTTCTTGCTGAACCAGTGTATATAGCTTCCCTACCTGATCCACGGATTGAACTCACGAAGCGACGCATATTTGACCAATTCCTCTATCTCCTGCATCACCGTCCCGAACAACATTAACGTTGCAATGTAGGAGAATTTAAATCCAATGTTAAGTGGTTTCGACATTTGCTTATCATGGAGGATTCGTACTGCGTTTGTTAACTGTGTATAGTACATCAGTTGTAATTTATTATTAACATCATCGTTGTTTGCATTCCAATCGTCCTTCCGGACAATTTTCAGTTGAATTAAAATATAACAAAAACGTTAGAACAATTTCCAAAACATGCATTTTCTACTTATTCTTACGTTTTTCGTTTGTATTCAAATCATAAATTATATTTAAAAAAAATGACTGAAGACCAAGGTGATCACAGGCAAGCTTGAGTGTGAATAAGGACAACTAAAGAATCAATGTTTTAAAAAGTAGTAGTCCCTATCTCCACCTGCGGCAGACTTTCAAACCTTGTGTTTTTTACTGGCTGGACATCGATACGAGTAGCCCAATGCTTAGGTAACATGGAACCTTCTTGCAACTTTGCATACGCGTTGTACTTTAGTTGGGATATATATATATATATATATATATATATATATATATATATATATATATATATATATATATATATATATATATATATGTCACGTTTTAGCGATGTTACTGTAACGTCGAGATATAGTATTTTCTTAACTTCAAACTAGTCGCTCTTCATTGTCACAACGTCCCGAAAACGTTGCGAAGTGCTGTAGATGAGAAATTCCACACTAGTTAATTATAACATCAGAATAATTTTTGCACTTGACAATATTTATAGAAAGTATATTAACAATATGTATAGAATAGCAATATGTATAACAATATGTATATAACCTATAAACTTAACAATATGTATAGAATAACAATATAACGATATGTATAGAACATATAAACAACAATATGTATAGAATAACAATGTTTTCCAATATGTATAGAACGTATAAACTTAACAATATGTATAGAATAATATATATATATATATATATAATGATAAGTAGAAAACATATAATCTTAACAATATGTATAGAATAACAATATGTAAAACGATATGTATAGAATGTAATAAATTCTTTTTGTATCTTTAAAATTGAGAATCACTAATTTAGACGATGAATGCACGTTCTAATATCTTCTAGTAATTTATCATCTATTTTCTGTTAATATAACCTTACCAGACAACGTATCTGCAAACTTTTAATGTCCGTAAGAATCTGCGGAGCTCGGCATTTTTACTGTTGGAATTTCGTGATTCATAAGTGAGCAAATAGACAATCTGACGTGATGAAAAAATAGTGAATAATTTTGTTGTTCATTTTTGAGAAGACTTGAGGCAACAAAGATGCGGTTCTACTGAAGATTATTGGGAATACCATGAACGGATCACATGAGCAACGAGGAAGTTTTAAGGAAACTGGAAACACATAATTAGGAAGAGACTGTTCAGATTTTTTTGGAGATGGGGAAACACCGAGTTACCTACCTAGCAAGCTCGTGTAAATGGATGTCAGATATAAGAGTGAGAAGGACAGCAAAAAAATAAGAAAAAAGAACATTGCTAGAAAGGAAGGATAGAAGTTGTGGTGAGCCATAATCGCCTACGTCCTGAAAAGACACTACACCTGAAAGATAAAAAACTCTATCTACACATACGAAAGATTACACAAGTCACGTGACTTCAGATTTTCAGTCACTGTACGTCTTTACAGGCCGACATATCCGTAAGTGTAAATCAAGCTACTGGGGAATCGGTGTTTTTTCTTTCGAGTCACCATCCTTAGAACTGAAGATCTTCTATGTGACTATTAGTACGCCTACTAGTTTTGAATTGACAGTTTTTTTTTACTGATATTTTACCCAATACAAGGCCCGAGAATCACTCAAGGTAGAGTGATGCCGAATGAGATTGTAAAAGAGTGGGGAAGTAAGAGAATATTATGAGGACGAATAGAATATATATATCGGCGACCCTCGACAAAGAAACCAAGATTGTAGTTGTTAGGGAAACATCCTCTCGGGAGTTTGTTCCGCAAAGTAACAGTTCTGGGGAAGAAACTGACTGAGTATAACTTCAAAGGAATACGAAGGTAATGAGCATGACTTGACACTGTGGACAGAGCATGGCTGGTCCTATCTGTAAAGTTCTGAGCTGGTGGAACTAAAGAATGTAACTCGTTCGAAAATCTGTCATAATAATAGTGATATATTAGTGAGAGGTTAGCAACGTTTCGTTTGTAGAATAAAGGTTGCAGTGGGGGAAATAATTCATTGCCTACAAGGCAGCGTAAGCGCTTTTGAACTCTTTCGAGGCTGGACAGTGAAGACCAGCCAGATATGGCAGCAATACTCCATTCTTGGTTTGATCTGACTCTGATAGATAGATAGAGCATGGCAGCAGGAGTATTTTCTGGGGCGATACAATGACCAGACCGTTCTTCCAGCATCTTTTGCGATAGTATGAATATATGCGTTCCATTTAGGCTAAAAAGTCCAGTCTATCTTGCTATTTAACACATTGCTAGTTGGAGAAGAAAAGATATATGCGCGAAAGTGAGCGTAACGAACTCGATCGGAATTTGAACACGGCTCTCCGATTTCTCTTTCCGAGCCGCGAACAATGACACTACCTGCACTTTAATAAAATAAGTAAATAACTAGCGCTAATGGTTGCTTTGGTTTGGTTTGTTTTGTTTTACGGCATATCAACCTCAATGGGCTATTTAATGCCGACAAAAATTTTATTGCTGGTAATATGTTTTTCTTCAAAAATCTATTTCTGGGAATATTTTTCCTTTAAGAAATCTATAGTTGGTCATATTTTTTTCAAAAAATGTATAGCTGTTTGTATTGCTGGTATTTTTAAAAGTATTGCGGATAATAATTTTTCCTTTAAAAATTATTGCTGGTAATATCTTTTTTATTACAAAATATTTTTGGTATTAAAACCTATTTTTACACAAGTTTGGCTGGGACCCTAAAAGGGGCGACCACCCCGGGTCAGGGTGGAGCTGGGAACACCAGCAATTAAGAGGTGGTTCCACGCTGCTCAAAATCTGATCAGAGGCCTTACTGTTGGACGTAGTTTATCGTCTTACCCAGAACGCGGATGTAGTTTATCGTCTTACTCAGGACGTCGGCGCTAAGGCAACAAAGTTCGATATCCGCTTTTCTCATTACATAACCGATAAAGTTGTTTCTCGTCTAGAGTCACCCATTATTTATCCTACATAGTCTGCATTGTTTACCAACTCCTTTTATGGACCAAAAAGCCCATTCAGTAACCGTCTACCATCAATGACTTTTGGGTGAATAATACGAGTAAACAAAAGTCAAATTTTGTACCTGGACATTGCTAATTTTTACGAATATTAAAATAATATTATAAAATATATAATAATAATAACAGAATCGTATCAGAGCTTATGTCAGAATATTTTTCAGGATAATGACGATTTATTATGACCCTCCTAAAAATTATAATTATAATATACCTTTATATTACGACTTGTATTCTTGGGTGATATACTCACAACATCCCAGCCGTTGTACCGCCCAGTCTTCTAATTTCTATCGTGTTCAGTGAATATATAGGAAGTTTTAAGACTCTACTTTTTTTGCACAGATGTCTTAGCAATTAATATATAACAGAAGAAGGATGAATATGTGGAGAGTCATAATTGACTACGTCCCCAAGGGTCATGGTATAAAAAGAAATCGATGAAAAATCACAAAATAAATCTGTGAATTTCAAACATGCTGCCAGTAAAGAGAATTCACCTGTAGCTCGGGCCGATATAATAGCGTATAGCACTATATGGCCAACTGATATTGATATTATACATATATTATATTGATATTATTAGGTTCAGTTGTAAATAAATATACCTGCTTGGCCGACCAGATATGTCAGGTCCGTCTGAAAAGTGTTAATTGTTGTCAAGTTTTTATTTTATTTTACATATTACCACAATAATAGACTACTGTCAATATTTAAGGTCATATTTTGTCAAGCACTAGAGAAGACAGTGGGACTAAGGGCATAAGCATTATAAAATGTTTTACAGCCGTCAGCCTAAATCGTGTCTTGACTCATGGAAGTCCCAGATACACTGCTTCCGTCTTGCCTTGAGCTATTGTAAAAATATGGCAGGAAATAAACTTGTTTATGTTGATTAGTCAAGACTTTTTAGACACCCTGTTCAGATGAGCAATTAGTCACATAGAACAATCTTAGTCTTGTTAATTTATTTTTTTCGGTACAGTTAAAGCTGACACAAGACATAGTCGCAATAGTTATGTTATTAATCGCTTTTTGTTTAGACTACCGGTAAGATTTCAATAAACTTTTATGAAGTCACTTAAAAAAGCTTATAGATGAAATCAAGAGTAAATACTGAAAGCATTGTATAGATATCTGTAGGACTAATATATGGTGGCGTAATGGATTTCGGAGTTCATCATATTCATTTATGTGCAAATAACCTGGGGGAATTCATTTCTTCTCCCCTAGCTATAAGGGAAAAACTGTCTTCAACAGTATAGTCATGGATGGTAACTATTCTAGAGAAAGGTGACTCGAAAAAATTACCCATCTCTCAGCAAGTCTGGGTCAGTTGTATGGATGCATTGGCCCATGAGAACCACACACTGACTTCTTCAGTCGTGTGAGTTGCTGATTCGGCCGCAGACAGAGAAAGCGTTCATATAAGTTTTTTTACGAATATCAATAATAATAAAGAGTATACTAGAAGCGACATTTGTTCCCCAAATAATACAAAATCATCATGCGATTAACATAAATTGCTTTTACTGCCAACAGCCTTCACGAAATACAGCCTAGTCGAAGTAGGATTTTTAATATTTTGTTTTTCGTTTTTTAATCTCCCAGAATTCCTGATGGCATTTGGGCAAATCCAAGTGTGCATTTTCAACGCACATCTTAGTCTTTTAATCTCTCAAAAATTCTCAAAAATCTGAAAGGCTACCGAGGATTCTGTTGGCTTAGTTCAAGAGAGCATTGTCAACATTCATCTTCAGGATGAATAACCAAGATTCTTGACGTAATTAAGGGCAGATGAATTTCGTGGCAACTTGTCAGATCCACTTTTTTTTCGGAGGTAGTCAAACGCAGCATGCAAAAACCAATAACTCAGGCATGGAACTTTCTACTTATTTGAGTATTTTCAAGGACACATGGCAAAGTAGATAAACGCGAAGGTTAGATCCAATCACAGTACCTAAAGAATGAGAGTTCAATACCCGGTTAAGGCAGTGAAGAACTTGGAGAGAGTAGGTAACAGGAGATAACTAATAACTGACATCCATTAAACATGGCACATGGAACTAGAACAGTCTACCTCAGTGAGCGAAATAAAGGGGTTCAGTTCGACATTTTAACAACCTGAAGAAGGCCGGAGTGTACAACGGCTGAAACGTTGTAATAAATATGGCAACAAAGATGAGGACAATAGTCCGAATAATCTAAATAGTATAATATTTTTTATATACTAAATTTCACTAAAATTTTTCGAGAGCCATCCAATGTAGAGAGTTATCGTTAAAATGTTTATGATGAATGGGGGTGTGATATGGGAGATGGTAGAAAGTTAATATTATGAGGATAAGGGTTATAGATAACGATTGACATTTGATTTGATGAGGTTAAGATTTTAGTGTTTGGAAAACAGCCCTGCCGGAGTCTGTTTCACAAAGCGATACTTCCCGAGGAAAAAGTAATCCGAGTGGAACTTTCTTTGTACATCTGGAATACGGAGGCAATTAAGGTCATTCAAAACATAATGTCTATCTATCTGCTATAAATATTATTTTTAGTGAGTACATGTGTTTGAATACACGTCCCTATATTTTAAACATTGAAATTAATGTCTATCGTCCTAGAAATATAAAGTCTTGATAAAAACACATATCTCCAGAAAGGAATCGAACCTGTATTCACTTATTACTTGAGAAACCGCTTTTATGCTAAGCTTAGGAACCGAAGCTGTACTCAACTTTTAATATGGGAAACCGCTTTTAAGCTAAGTGTGCTTTACAAATAAGCTACGAGAATACATTGCAGCAAAGCAAAGATGAATTACCCTGTTCAGGAAATGCCCGGGATGCACATTTCCTTTAGATAATAAAGAAAATAAATCTTTGGAGTGCCATGATTGCCTGCGTCATGAGAATAAACGGGTATAAAAACTGTTTTATTCATAGTTTTTTTTTTAAACTTTTATCTTCTAAATAAATGTGGGAGATACAAGGAGACGCAATTCAATTACATGAGTACAAAATGAAGTCTGATCAAAAAGCATCGGGACTGTTGCTACGATATCGGAGCAAAGTACGCAGAGTGAAGCTGCTTGGCATAGATTGACTCTGAATACTAATTAACTTATAACGTTCTCGCTCAATTTCGTGGTTTATACCAGCACCTAGAAGGAAAATGTGTAGAATGTGGTCGTCTCACCAAATCACAGAAAACCTTTTGAAAACGTTCATAAGTGGTAACGAATCGTGGATCGATGGCTATAATCGCGAAACCAAGGCTTATTCGCAGTGGAAGACTCCAACCTTTCCGAGAGCGAAGAAAACACAAATAAATCGAAGCAAAGTGAAGATACATTTGATATTTTGTGCAAGAGTTTTTGGCCAAGGACAATATTCCCCAGATCTAACAACCGCCACATTAGCCCTGATCTCGCCGCTTGCGGCTATTTCCTCTTTCCGAAAATCAAATCCCACTTGAAAGAAAAAAAACATTTCAAGAGGTCAAGCAAGTCCAAGAGAATGCCACAAGGCAGCTGCTGGCTATCCTAAAAAGAATTTCCAGGAATGCTTCCATTATTGAAAATGAAACTGATAAGTGTTTTAGTTTGCTTTTTATAGCAATAATCCCGATAATTCTTGATCAAATCTCATATAAGCGCATAGACAGGCAAAGATAGAAAATACAAATAAAGACAGTTCAACTAATTTCCTCACCTTTTTGGCTGTCATTATGATTTCACTCATTACTACTGTATGTATACATTTTTTTAAAGGTCATTTAATATTTTCCGTATAAGTTTCCTGTAGCTGAAAACGTTTAATTACTATTACCATTCAAGCATTTGAAGCTGAGAAAAGGAACATTGAAAACTACGCACATGTTTTTGATTGGTAAATATAAGGTGTATATGGACGCAGGCGATCATGGCTCTACAAAAACTTCTTTTCTTTAATATCTGGGAATTGACATGACTTTCTTGGGAAAAACAGTTGCTTTCTTCACGGTTTTGAATTCGGAATTGGATGCGGACCAAGGCTAGAGAGGTTAGTCTACCCTGTGGAAGGTGAGAAGATATGAATTCACGCCTTTTCCAAGGTTATAGTACGAAGTGAACGGCGACAAGGTCGAAGCTTTCTCGCCGACTCCACTTCCCTTTATTATGATCCAGACTCCCGCAAAATGTATAAACATTTTCGGGTTATTAATAAAACTGTGAATGTATTTTAAAGTTCTATAAAATGCTATTTTATTTTAAAGTTCCCAAAATGAGAGTTTCGTTATTGAAATATAAAATTATTATCATCCGTTTATGTGGCCAATCAGTATTTGAAAAATTCAATATGTTAGCGTGCAATGATTAACGGCCGACTCACTATATCTATTTTCCTCTCACTCTCCCCCCTCTCTCTCTCCATCTCTCTCTCTCCCTCTCCCCCCCTCTCTCTCTATATATATATATATGGAAAAGAAAGCATAATATATATTTTAAAAAAAAATCCATATTACAACCAAAAACGTTTGCGGTTTCTCTCTTCATTTTAATATATACACTTTTCTTTCGTTGGAACAACTATAACCTATAATATGTTTTATATATATATATATGTGTGTGTGTGTGTGTGTGTGTGTGTTTGTGTGTGTGTGTGTTTGTGTGTGTGTGTGTGTAGTTGTGTTTGTCTGTGTCTGTGTTGAATGCGCGTAAAGGCCCATATTATTTATTACGAAACAATCAATCTTTGTCATAGAAATTTGGCTATCTTTTGTAGTAACTGACCCACAACTGTCAGCCGGAAATACGGTGACCGGATGTGAGGATGAAAAATCATATCCGAATGCCACTACTTTATTCTATATACATTTGTAGTGGTCAGGCAAATGTTTGAAAAAAAATTGTAAGCATGTGTATGGTAGGTGAATGGTAGTGAAGGAACTTGTCACTGGATAGACAGAACAAAGTATCAAGATGATAGAAGAGATGAAACCGAGAGATAAGCAAACAAAAGTTCATGAATTAGATTTCATGTTTTCCTTTTGAAAAATGTTTTGTTGTTTTTGTCTCTTTTCTTTGCTTTATTCTTCTATTTTCCTTTTCAGTGGAGAGCAAAGGAATAAAAGAAAAAAAGAGATTACAGCAAATGATAAAAAGAATAGTTATGACCTTGTGTCAAACTAAGATAAACTAAGTAAAGAAAAAAATACAATGAATGATAAAATGAGCGAGTGAGATTATGCGAGCAATAAACATTAAAGAGAATGTCTTCGGATTAAGATAAATACGGAAGAGATTTGTACAGATTAACAAGTTTAAGAAGTATGAATCACTTGATTTAGTTATGGAATTTGAATTGCACACAGCATATTTGTAATGTATTTGTGTACGACCTTCAGGCAGATATGAGGAAATCATTGTCTGCTTACACTAGAAAAAAAAAAAAAGAATTCTTACTTCAGTTTTTTTTTCACACGTTGAACAAATTGAATAGTAATATCCATCAATAATTGTAGAAATATTCAATTTCGACTCAGTTATAATGTTAAAATTATTTCACGGTTTAATTTTATGTGAAATCAAATTAAAAAAAAATATTTTAAGATTTGGCGAGTAAAATCGAATGTTTTATAATATAAAATAGAGGGCATTACGTGCGTTCGCACACATACATTATTGTATACTATTTATAGAGTCCGTCTGAGAATATTATGCACATCACATAAACCTCAGTAACTTGAATATACTTTGAAAAAACTTTTTAAACGATTTCTTTAGACGTCGAAACAAAGCTAGGGTCACTAACGATCTGATAATGTTCCAGGGCAGATCGTTAATAAAGCAGAAAGACTGTAGGACTGTACGAAGAGATAGAGATAGCTTTCAGGTTGACTGCATTGATCTCATGGATTCCAGAAGACTATCCATTAATGGTGACCTTAATGGCTCAAAATGGCGTGTTTGCGAAAATATGTACAGCATTAGTAAAAAGTAGCCATTTTTTAAGGCTCACTGTTGATCGTTTGTTATGTACAGTGTAACCCGGATATAAGAGAGTTGTCGGGACCGTATAAGCAGTCTCTTATATCCGGGTTTGGTCTAATTTATATACATTAACACAGGCTCTAATTTGGGACCAGAGAAAATCTCTCTTATATTCGGGTTTCTCTTATATCAGGGTCTCTTATATCCGGGTTACACTGTATTTGTATTACAGAATTCAAATAAGATAGAAATCAATGAAAGACATTTTTATTTAGCCATTTATTCGGGAAAAACATCATTAATAAATCTGGAAAAAAACTCGAAAAAATGTAACGCAGAAAATTAATTATCTCCAAGACAAATATTAACAGAATAGCTTTCCAGAATCCGGTCGCTACTTTTAACTTACTCTCTATATACATATAATCTTGCCTTTAGATTCTCTGCGAGACTGGCTTTCATTTTTAGTTATTCAATGTTCCCACCAGTAGTAAGTGATTATTGTAACAAATTAAACTCCAGCCCTGTTCTTAATATTCGAGCTGTTTTTAATAATAAAATCGTCTGGATTGTTTCAAGTCTTCGTTTAATTTTAACTTCTTACCGACTTTTTCAAAGATTTTTGGGACTGCTATAAATGCTCCAATAACAACTAACACGATTGTCACTTTCGTGTATTGCAACTTACTTGTCTACTATTTTGATTTTCTTTCTGTATTCTGCCAGTAGAGTGAAATTCATTATTTATAGCATGTTTCCTTCTTTGTTTTCTCATGGTATAAACAAAGAAAAATAAAATAAAATAAAATAAAAAATAAAGTATATTAACATTAACGTAATAGAAAATTCAGACAACACGTCATGGAGAGAAGTAAAATTTTAAAATTCATCTAGGAATGGAAAAAAATGAGACCACGTGGAGAAAAATACTATCGTGCACAGGTAAAGGTAAAGACGGCTTTTTATTCTGTTTAAACCTTACATAGTCTTACATTCAAATGCCGAAAAAAATATAAGGAATAAACGCAATGAAATCACTTTTTAAATTCATTTCAGACTCTTGTAGTGTGCTCCCTCTAATGAATCTACTGTGGACTCTTCCACTTACTATAAAGTTAGTAGGAAAACCAAGCCTCGGAGGAACTGTGATATAGAGTGTTTGTACTGTCGAACTCTCTGCTTTGGCAGAGAGGAACCCGGACGAGGCTTTGCTGAAGGGCAAAGTTTCGTCCGTCCGGGGAGGTAGACAGGCCCTGAACCCGTTTATGCGGGTTCTAAGGGAATATTTTTGGCCGAACCTACGGACTCGGAGAACCCACGGTAAACTCGGCCTTGTGCCACATACATCGCCCGTGGGGGGGGGGCTGTTAAATATTAACAGTGACATGGGCTGTTCAACTGTCGAACTCTCTCCCATGACCAGGGAGGAACACGGGCGAGGCTTTGCCGAAGGGCAAAGTTTCGTCCGGGGAGGTAGACAGGCCAGGACCAGTTTATGCGGGTTCTACGGGAATATTTTTGGCCGAGCTTACGGGCTCGGAGAACCTACGGTAAACTCGGCCTTATGTCACATACATCCTTCCGGGGTGGGGGCTGTTAAATATCAACAGTGGTATAGACTGTTCTATCGAGGCTATGACTGTTCGCATCTTCTGTCGAAGACGAGGCAGAGTCTCGTCCGGGGAGGTATACAGACCCGTTTATGCGGGTTCTACGGGGATTTTTTGTCCGAACCTACGGGCTCGGATGACCCAAGTTAAATTCGGCCTTGTGCCATATATACCCTCGTGGGGGGCTACTAAATATAACAGTGATATAGACTGAACGCTGGTCAACCGATACACACTCCCAAGTCGTGTAATATTCTTCTGTTGTATTTACTGTTCAATACACTATCTGCAGCCTCTTGTTTTCTTATTTCTTAACCATTACTTGATCACAACATATACCAAGCTAGGCATTACAGACATCAAAATGCAAGGCATTAAAGCCACTAAGACGCAAGGGGGGGGTTAAGAGTCAAAAACTCAAAGAAGCTGTGAAAATTTTATTGAAGATAAAGGACAAAAAAGAACAGGTTTGAAAAGATTTTAAAAAACCGAAGATGACGATTGGCGTTGCATTTAAATCTTTGAAGGTCAGTCTTGACTAGAAAACCGGAAAACGGAAGAGAGTTCTATAAGCGAGAAGTGCGAGAAAAGAAACTGTTAGCATAGAAATTACAGTAACATGTAACCATTTCAACTGTAAAATGCTCAGACCTAGCAGCCACTCTAGTACTGCGTCTAAATTCGTAAAGTCCAGTTAGGAAATAAGAAAGCTTATCATAACAATTAACATAAAAATATTAGGGTGATGGGAAAGTGACTGAATCCGAGATGCCAGGTCATGACCGATAACATTGCAGATTCTTCCTTGGATTTTGTCAATTATTACTAGATATATTATGGAAGCACAAAACCATCTGTAGCAACAATATTCAATGCAAATTCTGCCTTTAATAAAAATGTTAAAAATGATTTTAGTTTATATATATTTTTCAAAACCATTTTATTACCATTCCTAGTGTGACAATTCCATCAACTATCAGATGAACAAATAAAATGGCTAACGTGTTTATAAAAGAAAAAGCTAGCAGAACTAGAGATCCTAGCAGGATTTATAATCGGTGGGCGTAAACTTAATATAAGATAGACAAATGACACCATGTTGAAGGTCGACTCAGAGAGAAAACTACAGGACGTTCTAGAAAGGGTAGTAAAAGAAAGCGAGGTAAAAGGACTAACCATCAATCGCAAGAAAACAGAAAGTATAGTCATCAGCAAGAGAAAAAGCCCAAGATGTGAATTACAAATTTGAAATGTCTTCATCAAGCAGGTGCAGAAGTGGAAATATCTGGAAAGTGTTTTAACAGAAGATGGAAAAGGCGACACTAAGATTCGAACACTCATTGGATTAGCGAAAGAAGCATTCCAAAAAGTTAAGCAGGGTGCTGAGAAACGGAAAAAAGTCGTTAGAAACAAAGAAAACAGTACTGGGTTATCCATCATCTGATATGACAGTGAATGCTAGACAATCTACCCACGGATGAAGAAAGAAAAAAACTAGAAATGTGGTTTTAGAGAAGGATACTGAAAATTCCATGGACGGAGCGAGTAAGCAACAAGAAAATGGGAACAGAAAGAACACATTATCAGAATCAGAAAAAGACAGCTGAAATTCCTTGGACACATAGTGAGGAAGGAGGGCTTGCAAAACTTAAAACTGAAGAGATATATGAGGGCAAGCGAGATAGGAGAAGACAACGAACCACTTAGCTGACGAGCTTGTCTGAATGGATGGCGTATTGGGGGAGGGGTTTCACAAAGGGAGAAAATGCTAAGAGCCACATGGGATATGAGATTGCAGAGAGTCATGATCGACAAGGCCTTGCAGGGACACTGTGCAAAGAAGAAGAAGAAGAAGAAGAAGAAGAAGAAGAAATTTTTTGAAATTATGTAAATATTTTAACGTAAATGTTCAGTAGAAAAGCGTGGTTCAAGAAACACCTTAAAGATAACATTTTTAATTCCCGTGCGTAGAATAGAACGTATCTTTGATAGTAAATATTAATACTTGAAAATTCGTTTAAAAACGCTTCCAATATTAAAGGCATTAACCAAATTATTGATGTTTCGTGGCGAAGGTTGAATAACAAAGTTTTCAAACTATCGGTCTGTTACGGACCTTTGTGATAAATATTCGGACTTGCTTGTCTCGTTTGTCAAGTGTGACAAGAGTGACAGGTTTTTACTATTGTTTTGAATATTTACTCTTGGCACGTTGCGTTTAATTGTCACCTGTCATGTATTACGGTGTTGGCGAGTGCACTATGATTTCCGCTTGTGAGTCTCGGTACTTCTAAATGGCTGTGGTGAGACGGTGTTAACTAACAATAATTGCCAGAAATTGTTTTAACATTTAGAACTTAACCGAATGTACTTTTCTGAGTAGATTCTTATACGCAGGATGTGCTGGTGGTGTAATTGTTAGCATCTCGGAATTAGATTATCGGCAATGCGAGTTCGAATTCCAGGCGTGCTCGTTACGTTCACTTGCGTACAAATACCCTTTAAAATGATATAGGTTCATCATTTACCTCCCCCAGCTGTGGGTTAAATAGTAGGAAAGATTGTGTTTTTTTTTTTTTTTAGCCTTGGCTGGTAACCGTATAAAAACAACTCTTAATTCAAAACAGGTTGGTTACGGCAACAACTCTATCCCATAAAACAAATATGCTAAGGAAAACACATCATTAAAATCTACCCTGATTCTCCTCAGTGGAGTATACGGGGTTTGAGTGAGTGAGTGAGTGATTTTGTACACACATCGATTAAAAATTGTGGATATCCGGCTTCATGGTAATTGGTTAAGTAAAATGCAGACAACAATCTTTTTCTCTTATCTTCTCAGAATCGAATGACATTCATTCAGAAACTTCCACATACTTCTTGTTATTGTTGCAAGTATCAGAATCTATCTATTTTTGCTCAATGGAGACGTGCGACAGAATAGATAGATCCCTGAACAAACCGTCTTCGGTTAAATGTTGTCGTTGGCTTCAAATCCCGAAAGATCAGAAAGTGCTAAATATATACAACGCCAAATGTAGCCGCTTTGCTGCTTCTATATGCATATCTCCTATAATTACATACGCGCGGGGACTCCAATGCACAAGGGCGCACGCGAACACACACACACACTGAAATATACACATAAAGACACACATGTATGCATACACACACACATACACACGCGCACACACACACACACACACACACACACATATATATATATATATATATAGAGAGAGAGAGAGAGAGAGAGGAGAGAGGAAGAAAGAGAGAATAGGAGATAGACCAATAGACAGATTGAGAATGGTATCAATAAGTTCGTAGCTTGATATTATTTTTATCTGATTTTTGGTCTAATGATGTCTCTCTATAATATTCATTCTATGTGGTTATGGTATCACGTTGGGTTAAGTGCATTTACAAGGAAAACGGTTTCATGAAATGTAAAATAAATGTTTTTTTCATCATTTAACTCCAAACTCCAGGAAGTACTTTCATATTACACTTACACACACAGGCAATATATATATATATATATATATATATATATATATATATATATATATATATATATATATGTATGTATGTATGTATGTATGTATAAACGGAAAAAAGAATGATATAAATATGAATATAAATATAACGACAAAAGAAAAACATATTAACCGGTGCGTTTCGTCCTCTGTGGGACTTTATGAATGTAAATTGTCTTGATAAATTTCCTTGTATAATGCATAACCTAATGTTATCAAAGGTCACTACCGAATTAAGTGCATTGACAAAGAAGGACCTTATACTGAAAACAAATATGTGCTCTGTAAAATAAATGGTTTTTGATCCTTAGGTTAAAGAGTTACTGATCTACTTACTTATGCACAAATATATATGTTTGCCCGTGCGTGTGTGTTTGCTCCTGGCTGTGTGTGTTCTTGTATGTGGGTGTTTATACCGTATTTAAATGTAAATGAAGAACAGGATGATGAACCATTGTTTCTGTCGTGAATATTCAGAAAATACTTCAGTTCCCCAAAGCTGCATATTGGTAATCGAAATGATGCAATATTCTCATATAGGAACTACGGCAATGTTTTCTGTTACATTTTATTTGAATCCAATCATTCCTGTCTAATCGTGAAATGAAGGTTGTCTTGAATGGGTTATATTCCAGTTCCTTTCATACGGACGCTCAATGTTTACCCCAATGTTTCTGATCTTCATCAATGGTCTTCTAGGTGTCATCAGTTCTCAAGTAGGCATTTATGCAGACGACACTACCTTTTACCTCTGTCTCAAGTTAATCTTGCCATTGGTCTCAAAAACGACATCCAATCTGTGGTTGACTGGGACAGAAAATGGCTTGTAAATTTTAACGCATTCAAAACGAAACTGCTGTCATTTACTCACCATAGAGAAATTTCCCTGCCTCCTATCTGCATGGTTGATGCTCAACTCCACGAGAGCACCTCACTGCCCCTTCTTGATTTTACGTTTTCCATTGACCTGAGGTGGAACAACTACATCGAATCAATAGCTGCATCTAGCGCAAGGAATGTACGTTCATCCTTCATATCTCCAAATCTATCGTTCGTCCATGCATGGAATACTGTTGCCATATATGGTCTGGTGGCCGGCTGTTCATCTCGAGGTTATCGACAAAAGCCAAAGACGGATACGCAATGTAATCCGCCCTGTCTTGGGATCCAGACTCCAGTCACTTTCTCACCGACGCAATGTGACTTCCCTCTGTTTTTCCAATAAAATATTTCCATGGAATCTCCTGTGACGAGCTATTTTCACTGGGGCTCTGACTACATGAATTTAAGCGTACGACTATGTTGGCCTCACGAAACAGTTAAATGTAACCGCATCTTCTACTCCAACAGCTTCTTTTCTCGCACCTCCCGACAGTGGAACTCTCTTCCTCTTACTTGCTTCACTGATAACTATAATATTCAAAAATTTAATGTCATTCGACATTTTATTATGCCTTGTTCCCTGCTCTTTTTTTATCCTTCTCCGTTCTTCTTTTTATCAATTCTTCAATCCCCTCCTTACCAAATCTTTTCCCTTACATTTATTCTTTGTAGCCCCTTGCGTACTAATGGCACCCCGCCTTGCCTGGGGTGAAATGCTTAAAAAGAAATAAGAAATAATAATAACATGCCATATCGATGATCAAATGCATTGTTTTGTGTTTTGGTTTCAATGCGTTCAGTGTTTCTACGTGACTGTACAATCTGCATTATTTTGATATTAAAATGTAAGTCAGTTGTGTTAATTGAATCATTTACCTTGTCAAACATCGAGTTTGCTCTTAGTATAAATGAGTAAAAGATATACGACAAATGAAAGTTACAAATTACTTTTTTATTATACAGAACAGGGGTAATAAAATAAGTGTTATTAACATCTGTCGTCATTCTTAATATTTCGTTTAAGCCGATAACACTAACCATGGGTACCCATAGTACCCAGCGCAAATGTTCCTATTTTAATTACAATTTTTCAGTACCTGATATTCTTACCTAAATATTGTTTTTCAGTTCCTATTAATGTTAACTCAAAGCACAAAGTTTGAAGTGTCTGCATGTAAAATATTTCAAATAAAGATTTATATTTAATATTTTTTTTTGATATTTTCAAAATCGGGTATGATATACCGATGGTTAATAATGGTGTAACTTTAATTGATGGTTAGTGTTCTAGGGTTAAAATCAAGCAAAATATCAAAGATTAAAACAGAACGTATAAATCTCTTTATTCATTTATCGCAGATATTCGCTGAAAAAATTAAGTGCGTTTATTTTTATATATTTCGTTTTTATTATTGAAAGTTTATTTTTCTTTTTACTTGAGTCAAGGATTTATTTTATCTGCTTTTTGTTTCGTATTTTAATAACGTTTTAGCGTATAATTCTAGTCAGGCTTACGCATTTTTTAAAAATGGCTTTTTTTTTAATCAAGGTCTTAATCTCGATAAAGTAAAAGCAAATTTTATATTTCCATTTGTATCTCTTTTGGAAAGGATACGTTTTTTAATTTAAGGAAATTATCGTGAAAATTTTATAGAAACTTCTTTCTTTCTTTATCTGTGAACCATATCCCTTTCCTGTTGGAGGCGATCATGGCTCTCTGCAACCTCTAGTCTTTTATTGTTCTAAATAACATTTGTTCGCCCCACCCCCAGCTCTTTATATTTGTCGTATTTGTTCTGCTATCCGTTTACTAAAACTTAAATCTCCTATAAGCTTTTCATCCGGACTGAATACGTTAAATGATTTACTGTAGCAAATGCTATTGCTTGTCAGAGAAGAGCATTTCCGGTATGAAAATATACAGCAAGGCAGGAGACGATCTATTAAAAGTGAATTATGTACTTAACGAATATTATTTGCATATTGTTTCAGCTATTTTTCTAATTCTCAACTTTAAAATTGAATCCCAGTTCTTGTATATATGTGTCACTTTTATCGTATATCCGTCAGGTTTTAGGATTTATCGGTGGAGTGCATGATTTTACACCGAGTGCGAATGTGAGGCATTCTATTTTTCATGCAAGTTTTACCATCAGGTTAATACGAGGGTCAAAATTTCTGTAGTGCAGAAGACGAATTCTGGTTGTTTGAACTTAAGATTAAGTTCCAATATCAGTTTTGCCATGTTCATCAGCACGCGTGGAAACAGTAGATGGAAATCAATCGTTTTACGTCCGGATTTTAAACTCTTGAAACATCCTGAAAATCGAAGATCATTTATGACTTTGTCTCAAATTAAGACCTGTTTTCCAAGAGGAGCGTGTAGCAATAAGCCTGACTGATCAAACATTTATGACACTGATGAAACTATCAAGTACCGGACATTTAAATGTGTAATGTATTTCACATTGTGGCAGCAATATTCGAAGTATAGAGGAACGGTAGACTTATAAGTATGTAAAATAGATACTGGAGAAAAAAATATCTAGCACGGTACTGACCCAAATTTCCTCGAAGCAGACCTAGCAATAAAAAGAACAATATATATATATATATATATATATATATATATATATATATATATATATATATATATATATATATATATATATATATATATATATATATATATATATATATATATATATATATATATATATATATATATATATATATATATATATATGACGTCATATATTACGAAATGGACAAAGTCCGACAATTTATTTATTAAAGACATTTTTATGTTTAACGTTATAGATACAAGTATTTAAGTAAATGCTCTGTTTTTTTTTTATAATAAACAGTATTAAATAACATTTACCGGCCTGAATGTCCGAGAAATTTTCATAGAAAATATTCGTTCTTTGACAGGATCCGTATAGGATGCAGGTTCGAATCCTGTCAAAGAAGGAATATTTTCTATTAAAATTTCTCGGACATTCAGGCCGGTAAATGTTATTTAATACTGTTTATTATAAAAAAAAAAACAGAGCATTTACTTAAATACTTGTATCTATAACGTTAAACATAAAAATGTCTTTAATATATATATATATATATATATATATATATATATATATATATATATATATATATATATATATATATATATATATATATATATATATATATATATATATATATATATATATATATATATATATATTCAGTGATGGTGTTGAATGTACATTTAACACCATCACTTGATAAGACATCAGAAGTGTTGAATCAAAATGGCTATTTTTGCAGTGATTTTATAACATATTTATGTTATAATTTTCGAATAAATTATATATATATATATATATATATATATATATATATATATATATATATATATATATATATTTGGGCGTCATGAAACTTATTTATTCTTATTTTACACAACCTTGGCAAGCAAAAAAACAAAAACATTTTCGACGTTTAAACAAAAATATCGGTTATGAGGAGTATCACTACTTAAATGCAATATATGAAGAATCGTTATGATCAGCAATAATTGTCCTATGACCACGGCAATTGCGCAACTGTGTACCTGACTAGCTCCTGTCATAAGTATCGCTACGAATGATCATTCAGTTCAGTTGGTAACATTTTCAGCCCTTTTTTTTCCTCTTTCCGTCTCACCTTTGGCCTAAAATGGTACCTTTTAGAATGACAGTGGGAATCATTTTGGCTCTTGGAGAGGAATAATGATTTCTATGTAAAAAACTATTGAATAAATTAAAGATATGCATATTTTGTAGCTCTTAGAATTCACATCTCTGTCTCCTCTTTGTATAAACTGGAATTATTTGTTATTAAAAAATAACACACACATTAGTCAAAGCACAAAAACAAGAGAAATAATGATGTTGATCAAATTAAGAAATATATGCAGAAACATTTACAAAAAAAGAATAAAGTATTTTGTGCATATTTTCGTATTCATTAGGCCTAAAATTAATAGCTAATTTCTTTATTATTTGGTTGGTGCAAAAATAATGACATAATAATGTCGTTTTTTGACGTTACAAAATACGTCAAAAACGACATTATTACGTCATTATTTTTGCACCAACCTAATAGCTGGAAAGTAAAAGATTATTACTTTTACAGATAATTAGTTTAGAGTGTTTTTTACACGATAATCAAAATGTTCAGTGTTCAAAAATAATTTTCGGTAGATTGAATTACAAAATATAATGACTTTACATTACATAATATTGGAGGTTTTTCGAGACTTTAGTAGACAAAGAATATTACAAGGGAATGCCATACGTCCATTTGCACATGAAAAAGCAAAAAAAAAAAAATCTAATTAAAAAATTAAATCCTGTACAGAAGGAGTCAAAAGCAGCACCCGATGTCTCTTTTCACTATATATATATATATATATATATATATGTATATACACAGATACATAGACATACACACGCACACACACACACATATATATGTATATGTAATTTTGAAGAAACTATTAGGTTGGTGCAAAAATAATGACGTAATAATGTCGTTTTTTGACGTTAAACAATACGTCAAAAAACGATATTATTACGTTATTATTTTTGCATCAACCTAATAACCTTTTTACTTTTGCTTATACATATTTGTTGTAAAATAAAATTCTTATATTCGCCTTGATAATGTCCACCAAAGAACGAAACGCGTTGGCTAAGATAAGTTTTCCATTTTTTCTTTATATTCTTAGTGAATTCCTAGCTTTAGCCCCACGGGAGGGAAAACTGGCTGGTTTCATTTAATGCTCCGAAAATCAAATTCGTGACATTTCATCATCACTGAGCGGAGCCTGAATTTTCACCTATTACGATGAACGAGTACTCTCTCTCTCTCTCTCTCTCTCTCTCTCAGGAAGGCTTCGTACCTTGAGCGCCAATTGAGATCGAAAGTGGAACTTGTACATACTATCCATCGCTATAAATACTGGAAAAATGGTCGTTTCTCTGCACGATTCCAGTAAGTGCCTTACTGTTCCTGCTATCCTCTACGTTTACAAGAGCCAAATCAGGCAGAAAATGGAGTGTACTGCTGCTGTATATGAGAAGAAGCATTCCGTTTTCACTTTTCTGTTTTGATAAGAGTCTCCGCGTCGTTATGAATGATGAATTATTTCCCACCCTACAACAACTTTCCCACAGAAGAAAAATCGCAAGCCTCTCGCTGCTCTGCCGCTATTTCCATGGAAACTGTTCAGACAAACTACATTCCTTAGTTCCACCAATTCTAACCTACACACGGCTAAGACCCACCACATATTCTAGCAAACGACCGCTATTACCTTCGTAATCCATTGGTGAGATGTAAATTCCATTCGATCAGCTTCTTCCCACAAATCGCTGCTTTGTGAAACCAACTTCCAAGAGGATGCTTCTGCGATCCCTACAATCTATTCAGGTCTAGGGTCAACCGTTATCTTCCCTACATAACCCCATAAACTATGCTTCTTACTCTATAGCCCTCTATCTCGAGTAGTTCTTGGGCCTTGCACAGGTTGAACATCATTATAAATAATTATATACATTATTTTCTTTAGTTATTTTTAACGTACATTAACTGACTACTAGTTTCACGCACTTGAAGGCAATCTTCAGACAGTCGGCAACTGATTTTTGTTAAATGGATAAAAACACTTGGCTACACACACACACACGTATATATATATATATATATATATATATATATATATATATATATATATATATATATATATATATATGTGTGTGTGTGTGTGTGAAAATATTGTAGAAAATAGGAAAGAAACTTGTTTGGTAAATAATACAAAGTTCCTTAGTATTTTTGTAATTATTTAAAAAAAAATAGTGCTCGATACGAAAGTAGAGCATAAATATAATTATTTATTTTGGAATCATATTTTTAAATAAATAATTATATATATATATATATATATATATATATATATATATATATATATATATATATATATGTGTGTGTGTATATGTATATATATATATATATATATATATATATATATATATATATATATATATATATATAACGTCTCTCTAAAAGAAAGACGTAAATATAAGACATGACATATTGATTTAGAACGATAAATATAAATTTTGATTAGTAGATCAAGAGATTTATGCCTATAGGGGATACCATATTTTATGAGACCGTAAAAGTAAGCGTGTTCATTTGTTGTGCTATGCGGTCCTTTCTGTGTGTAGGACAACGCCTGGCGAGAGTAACGAAAAAACAGTTGTTGCGCCCGGGTAAGTAGATAGACAATAATGGAGTGAATAGTAAGAGCTTGATAGCTAATGAATAGCTTGGTAGGAAATTCTGAAAAAGTTGAGTGAAGGGGAAAAAAAAAGCACACATTGTAAGGAAGCCGAGAGATTACGACGAAAAGAAAAGAGATGGAAATTAAATGGAAATTTAGAACAAACGCTTTGTCAACTGAAAATTTTCTCGTAATCAGGAAATACAGATATCGATCGTAAATAAGTAACAAAAACGGCAAAAAAGATAAAACTAAAAGCAATGAACAGACGAGAAAAACAGAAAGAAAAATAGGAATATAATAAGACCGCAAGGAAGGGAAAAATAAAAATAAAGAAGTGATAAGTGAGAGGATGATTGAGCGAGAGAGGAGATGCTTAAGGTATCAACGTGTGAACATGAAAAAAAGACGCGGCAAAAGACACAATCAAGCAAATATCAAAGATGGCGGAGAGATTTGTCTTGAAGAGATAGAGGGCGTTACGGTACTGTCCTGTTGACATACACCGTCCCTTTCAGCCTTAAATGCCAACCTTAATGTTTAACTTTCGACCACACCGACCACTCACCTTCAAATCTCGCTGCAGCGAGAGTGTCACGAGACAATTTTACGCGATCTTAACGGCCGGTCCCATGAGCCAATCAGAAGTCGCACGGTCGTTCGTCACTCGACGACAACGCTTTACTGTTCGCCCGCTCGCGCCCGACTCTGTTCAGTTCTCAATATCACCAGCAACTTTACCCTTACCGCCCATGAACAATAGGGACATAAAACGTCGGCCATAATGTAAACGGTAGACCTCCGGCGTTAACCGAATCAGCGCGCCTAATCAGTTTAGCCAGCTGATGGATTGGCCGTCATCTCTGGTTTGTCAAGGTTGATACAACGCTGCACTTTAGTTGGTGCGACACGACAATTTCGAGAGGCGAACATCAAAAGTGAATATAAATGGATTTACCCCCCCCCCGGCTCTAACAACACATCTGCGCCTTTTTTTTAGCAATAGCGATTTCCTTTCAACGCCATGAGCTTTTCACCATTCGCTTATGGACAGTCTAGGCGCGTATGTGTTGGAGCTTTCCTTGTTTATCTATCTATCTATCTATCTATCTATCTATCTATCTATCTATCTATCTATCTATCTATCTATCTATCTATCTATCCGAATCTCTTCATTATCTATCTATCTATCTATCTATCTATCTATCTATCTATCTATCTATCTATCTATCTATCTATCTATCTATCCGAATCTCTTCATTATCTATCTATCTATCTATCCGAATCTCTTCATTATCTATCTATCTATCTATCTATCTATCTATCTATCTATCTATCTATCTATCTATCTATCTATACGAATCTCATCATTATCTATCTATCTGAATCTCTTCATTATCTATCTATCTATCTATCTATCTATCTATCTATCTATCTATCTATCTATCTATATATCTATCTATCTATCTATCTATCTATCTATCTATCCGAATCTCATTATCCATCTATCTATCTATCTATCCGAATCTCATTATCCATCTATCTATCTATCTATCTATCTATCTATCTATCTATCTATCTATCTATCTATCTATCTATCTATCCGAATCTCTTCATTATCTATCTATCTATCTATCTATCTATCTATCTATCTATCTATCTATCTATCTATCTATCTATTTATCCGAATCTCTTCATTATCTATCTATCTATCTATATCTCTTCTTTATCTATCTATCTATCCGAATCTCTTCATTATCTATCTATCTATCTATCTATCTATCTATCTATCTATCTATCTATCTATCTATCTATCTATCTATCCGAATCTCTTCATTATCTATCTATCTATCTATCTATCTATCTATCTATCTATCTATCTATCTATCTATCTATCTATCTATCTATCTATCCGAATCTCTTCATTATCTATCTATCTGAATCTCTTCCTTATCTATCTATCTATCTATCTATCTATCTATCTATCTATCTATCTATCTATCTATCTATCTATCTATCTATCTCCATTATTCAAGTATTCATACAAATACTATCACAAATACTATCCCTAATGTCTTCATGCATAATATATGACAAAGTGAGTATAATGTATAATCACCCACGCTTTGCAAATTTCTCATTCCCGAATAATTTATCGCAAGTGCGCCAAACTTTCCTGTTTTGCTCTCCAGCTGCACAGTGTTTCAAAACCTGTATCATATTTTATAGGAACACAGACTCGTACAAACGCACATAGGATTGT
This sequence comes from Acanthosepion lycidas, assembly GCA_963932145.1. Classification (NCBI taxonomy): domain Eukaryota; kingdom Metazoa; phylum Mollusca; class Cephalopoda; order Sepiida; family Sepiidae; genus Acanthosepion; species Acanthosepion lycidas. The sequence goes on along the minus strand of OZ010577.1, from coordinate 83,631,141 downwards.
GACTAGGAAATTGTTTATTCTTATAATAGTAATATGTTTTCACAGTTATCCACTTTTTATTCTCTTACTGGTGTAATTTTCGCTTGCATTATTAAACAGCTACAATTTCATTCTCATTGACTTTCCCACATTCTCTGTGGTTGTAAGAGGTAAACTGACTAAATACCAATAAACGACTGTCGAAGTCATAGTGCGTACTGTTTTCCTGCCTGCATCTAAAGGCATATTTTGATGTTTCCGTATCGTTTATAGAAGTACGGAGAATATGATATATAAATATCTATATATCAGAAGAATACTGGGAAATGCTATCTATCTATCTATCTATCTATCTATCTATCTATCTATCTATCTATCTATCTATCTATTCGAATCTCTTCATTATCTATCTATCTATCTATTCGAATCTCTTCATTATCTATCTATCTATCTATCTATCTATTCGAATCTCTTCATTATCTATCTATCTATCTATCTATCTATCTATCTATCTATCTATCTATCTATCTATTCGAATCTCTTCATTATCTATCTATCTATCTATCTATCTATCTATCTATCTATCTATCTATTCGAATCTTTTCATTATCTATCTATCTATCTATCTATCTATCTATCATGTTGGTGCAAAAATAATGTCGTTTTCTCACATATGTTACTATGTGAGAAAATGACATTATTTTTGCACCAACACAATATCTATCTGTCTATCTATCTATCTATCTAGAAATGGCAAAGTGGAAAAAATCCGTTTGTAACGCGTTCCCTCTTTTTAAAAGGACTATTCACAATTTTCAGATTTGTTTCGATTTAAAGGCACACTACAAATCAGTTTATTTTCTCATATTTTGAAGCCTTGGAAATAAATCTTATCAGTCTTCCCCAAAATCCCGTGTCCTGCGCTAACTAATAAATGCGCTGCAGGTCTTCCAAGTTCTTCAAAGTTTTAACGTGAAATCATGGAAAATTATTGATAGTTCTTTAAAATGTCGTTGTTCAGTGTACATACAATAGCTGTTATAAATATAAAATGACGTAATAATGTCGTTTTTTGACGTATTTTTTAACATCAAAAAACGACATTATTACGTCATTATTTTTGCACCAACCTAATATGTCTATAGATGATATTTTTCCATTTGTTATTGATGACGAAACAATTTTCCTAATATTTACTGTCTATTTCCAAATCTATTAACTTTTGCTGTCTTAACTTGTGCCCATATTAATATCAAGTTCTTCTTTTGTTTTGGTTTATTGGAGGCAACATATATCAATGTTTTATCTATCAACTTCCCTAGGAAATAATTTCTGGTTTTCTTTTTTCACAAGTTTTCTAACATCAAATGTCCTCATGGCAAAATATTTAGATACAATTGATTGCATTTGCAATGTTTTAAATAAGATGCCAAATATCAGCCTTTTGATTGTACATTTACATATATAAACATACTTAAGCACACACACACACTCATATATATATATATATATATATATATATACTTTCACTCAGTAATTATATCAACATTGTGCTACATTCCATTCAAAATTGTTTCTTAATTTTGTGGTTGTATATAAGAAGATATCAAATGTAATCAAAAGTGATTTTTGCTTTTATTGTTATAAATTTTGTTCACATTTTTACAACTGTTATATCAGAATTCACTTTCGAAAACAATACCAAAGTTGGCGTAATTATGTTTATTTATTCTAACATTGAATGTACACTATTTACATTATTCGGACTATTGTCCTCATCTTTGTTGCCATATTTATCACAACGTTTCGTCCGTTGTACGCTCCGGCCTTCTTCAGGTGGTTTGAATGTCGAACTGAACTGAACCCTTTATTTTGCACACTGGTGTAGACTGTTCTAGTTCCACGTGCCATGTCTAATGGATGTCAGTTATCAGTTATCCCCTGTTAATTCACCTCTCCAAGTTCTCTACTGCCTTAACCAGGTATTGAACTCACAACTCTTTGGGTCCTGTCACTGGATCTAACTAACGCCTTCATCCACTGTGCCATGTGTCCTTAAGGCGAAATAAAGGGTACTGTTCGATATTCCAACCACCTGAATAAGCCCGGAGCTTACAACGGCCGAAACGTTGTGATAAATATGACAACAAAAATGAGGACAATAGTCCGAATAATGTAAATAGTGTACGTAAGAACTCATCTCAGAAATGCAGACAAACATTGAATGTGTAATAAAATGAGAAATCTTTTCAGCATACTGTACTTTTCTTTTGATTCTGATTCAAATGCCAAAAATATTATGTGTAATTTGTCAGAGAAAGTATTGCGAATGATTCCAAGAGTTAGCCAATATTCTTAGAGTAATTTCCTTTGAGCACGTAGGCTAATCGACATTGCTAACGATCGCATGAAAGCATAGCCTAATAAAAATCAGTAAGCCGAATAAAATAATGGTATCATTCTCCTGAGAGCATTTTCCTCTTGAAGGCACACTAGAAATCAGTGTGATCTCTCACATTTTGCAACTTTGGAAATAATTGTTATGAGTCCTCTTCAAACGTCAGTATCCCGTGCTAATTCACAAAATCACAATAGGTGGTCAAAGTTCTTCAGTGTATTTACGGGAATGGCGGAATTTTATTGATAGTTCTTTTAATGTCGTTGTTCAATGTGTATACTATGGTTATTCGTTCCATCTCTATGGACGCAATTCTTCTTGATGACAAAACCATTTCTGTAATATTTACATCTCTGTTCCCTATTAATTTCTGCTGTATAACTCCTACATTGTTATCAAGTCATTCTTTGATTTTGGTTTCTTGGAAACAACATACATCAATATTATAACTATCATGTCCCGTTTTTATATACGATTGAATGCATTTACAAAGTTTTAAATAAGACGTTGCCTAATTTGAAAGGTTGACAACCAAACTTCATCAGAATAAAGTTGTTGGCGGAAATATATATATGTAGAGGGAGTGAATGTGGATTGTGGGGTAATAAATAACGGCTGGGAATGAGAATTCTTAGAGCTGAGTTCGAATTCCAGTCGGTTTCGTTAGATTCACCTTATTATTATTTAGATTAAATGCACAAATACCCTTGAGAAAGGTATGAATCCATTTCATCTTCTCTCAGCTATGGGTTGAATAGCAGGGCAGACTGGGTCCCTATAGCTTTTGGATGGCGACCAGTCTACCGTAGAAAGAAACGGAAATTTACTGCAGGAAAATCTTCTGCCTAGACATGGTCGCCCAAGCGTGTATCGTGTATGATACTCAATTGATTGCGGCAGAGGGGGAAATATAAATGAAAACGTCGGTTGTAATTATGCAAAGAGAGGAAACGATGCAGATGTGAGGACACTAAATTTTAAATTTCTGTCGTCCGACATGTCTACATAACAGCTCAGCCGATTTCATTCAGTTTACAAATGATTTCCATTTTTATCACTATTGTTTTAAATATTCTACACTGCAACAAAAGAAAGATGAAATAAAAAAAACAAACCCTGGGCGCACATTTGCTGTGGATGACTCAGAAATCAGTGCACTTTCTATACATTCCCTTCTTAGTAATATGAGTAATTAAGATTATTTTTTAAATATAAAAATGTCAAATCAAGTCATTTTCATCTTTAATGGGACATTGTCCTGGCTTCTTTTCAGTTCATGCCGGCTTCGAAACATGGTTTTGACATGAAGATTGGAAAAACCTGTTTCGCAAAGATATGTTATTGCGAATGGGACAAGTATACCAAGTGCTTTCTTTGAACTGCTTGGGAATTTTGCTATTTGTGATGGCCCCCCAAATTCTCCAATGTCTTCGCCTTGAAAGGCATTTTTGTGGTATTATCGTTCTGGGTGTCAGTAATCTCCTTTTTCAAAGGATTATCATCAGGCTTGGTACATAGTTGAAATAGAAATAGAGTTCCTTATCCAACAGTCGCTGGGTTCCAAATTTCGTGCAGAGAAATACCATGCAAAGCAGTCAAGAGCTACTGTAGATAAGCATGTATTGTGGTAGCAACATCTAAGAGAAGAACGGTAATCAGCTGGAAACTGTGCAAAGTCCGAATTGGTTAAGCTATAAAAAAATTTTTTAATAAAAAGTGTAAAATTATACAAGAATAATTAAAGGATGAATAAAAAATATGATACAATATAATAAATTTATTTATAACACTTTCTTTTGAGAGGAGAGTTTATAAAATCATTTATTAATAAAAGAAACTTAGCATTCTTTAAATTAAAACAAATAAACTCCCATAATGAAGCTAGATGGTCAGTAAAAAATGTCTAAAATAAAATTCGACGGGTAAAACTTTGTATATGTGAGGCTCAAATTGAACCACCAAAATGAAACTTGACGGTTTACAAAAGATACATGTATAAAATTTGGTTTTCAAAGCTGTAAAAGGAGAGGCTAAAGTGTACTGGTCCTTAAATCCGTCTAAATAAAGTTTGGAAACAGACAAGGTTTAATGAGACACATTTTGTGATGTTTGAGGGAAAGTAAGTTATGAATACAGAATATTAAATTTCTATCCTAGTTCGAGCCGATTTGCGGCTATTTAAGAAGTCTGGCTTGTCTGACAGCCAGATAGGATTTAGCTTTCACAAGCAAGACGTCAATTGGTTGCTTGTAGCTGAACTTAGATGGAGAAAAAGAAAAAGAAAGAAGAAAGCTGAAGAATTTTAGCATTCACAAGGAGACACCGACGACTATTGCGACGACGAAAAGAAGCTGAAAGAAAACAAAAGAGAAGTACAAAGAAAGAAAAGGAATAAAGGCAGAAAGGAGAAGCTTCTAAAAATTTAGAGAGATATACTTTTGTGATGTCAACGAACACGCGTTGCCACTTTTGTAATGTCAACGAATACTCATTGTCACTTTCGTAATGCCCGCTGTTGTAGAGACTTTGTTATCGCAGATGCAACTATAGTAACGCCGATGAACAATACTGGTGTCAGACACCTTCAAATATCACACGCTCTAATAGTACTTGCTCGATAATACTCGCTCTAAAAGTAAACACAGAATAGTGATCCGGATAGCAATCCGTATTTCCTTTACCATCACGTGATCTTATTCAAAAGGGATCGCCTGTGTTTTCTCTCTGGTGATCTGTTTTCAAACTCCAGTGTCGGCAGTAACTCTTTATTCCTATATAACATATACGTTTATCGTTCGATATTTGTTTGTGATAGTTTGTCAGAAAATTAGAGAAATACTAAGGAGAACGCGAAAGTATTGCGAATATTAGGTGTTACTTGATCTCCAACGTCAAACACCAAATATTCCTGGAGTAAAAACAGAACAAGTGCAGAAACTATTAATGAGGATTATAACAGACTAATTCCGGTTAATATGGAATGCAGAATAAAAGACAGTGTTACTTTCCTTTTTATATCAAATATAAACGAATCCAAAAAGGTATCTTTCCAGCCTGTAGATCCCAAACAGCATTCGAAAGGGTGTGAGAATAAATCAGAATTTATAATGGGAACAAGATATCTGCATACAGATCAAAATTTGAGTAAGTATACAAAAATAGAAAGCGGCCTAAGACCAGTATAGGTCGGCTCGCCGGATTTATTTAATCTTTACAGTGAGGCTATCCTAGGAGAGTTGGAGATCCTATCAGGATTTATTATCGGTTGGTACAATTTTAATATAACATACGCATATAACTGTGTTGATGGCAGACGCAGAAGGAGAACTACAAGGCCTTCTAGCCAATATAGTAAATGAAAGCAAGAAGAAAGGACTAACCATGAATTGTAAGAAGATAGAAGCAGGATTTTCAGGAAGGGAGAAAGCCCAAGATGCGAGTTAAAAATTGGGTACCTTAAAATCAAACAAATTGTTGTTTCCTTGTTAGAGCCAGAAAAAAAGACACAAAGAGAGGAATTGAGTTAAACAAATATATTAAGAGAAACAGTAATACAAACAACGAGAGTGTTGCAGCAAGAATGTTCGGCCCGACTGTCAGACCTGACTGCTGGAAACATCCCTCTGCAAAAGGCAGTAACTGCTCCTATTTATAGCTGGGAGAGTCCATGCGTGCGTGAGTAAATTACCATAACACAAGTACAGAATAAATATTTGGTAAGTGTTTTAACTGCTGACGGAAAATACGACACCGAAATCCGAAGGCGCATTGCAATGTTCAAATATGCTATCCAAAAGCTAAACAAAGTATGAAGAAACAAGAAATCTTCATTAGAAATAAAACAACAACAACAACAACAACAACAACAAAACAAAGGAAAGGTTGCTGAACTGCTATATAATATCAATTCCCCTTTATGATAATGACAGCTTTCTCACAGATAAAGAGAAGACGTAAGGTAACAGAGATGGGGTTCTACAGCAGGAGCATTCTGTGAACACCATAACTAATAAAGGATGTAAACAACGAAAAATGGAAATAAAAAGGATTTTGATACATGAAGAAACAGTTTAAATCTCTGGGGTATATAATACGAAAAGAGGGGCCTAGAAAATTACGAAGGACAGGAAGTTGTAGAGAGCCATTATCGTTCATGCCCTTAAGAAACATCACATTAAATAAGATATAGACTATCATGGCGCTTCATAGATTATTTTTTATTATCTGTGACTTCCCATGTATTATTGGCGAAGATAATGGACTTGGTCCAGGTTTGGAAATATAAAATTTTCCTCCTCCTAGACGGGTTGTTTCCCAAGGATAGAATCCTGCTATTTAATCAATATCTGAGGGTGAGTCAGGTCTTTCTCTAGGTCATTTGTGAAAAGCTAACGCAACAATTAGACAAATAGACTGGAATTTGAACTCGACCTGCCGCTGCTACTTTCCGCGTCGATATCTGTTACAACGGCCCCACACTCGCTAAACCACCATCATCATCATCATCATCATCATCATCTCCAAACACTCATCATCATCATTATTATATTGACTAGATTCAGACGTTACTCGAGTAATTCGGTTGAGTGTAAGGTTACCTGACCCAGGAAAGTTGTGGAAAATGAAGCTCCGTCTGGTTTAAGAATACAAGTTTGCGATGTACAAACACTTAAACTGTGTAAAGGAAATGGTTTTCGAGCCTGCACATTTCCGGTTGAGGTTCCATTGCCATTTCAACATCATACTATCTGGCAAAATTATGCGGATAAGGCAGATAAAAAGCGAATACTCGACAATCAGACGGAAAATATGCTGAGCTGTGACATTTACTTTCGCCGACACGCCCAAACTACTCTACAAAGTTGAGTGGCATCGTGAAATACTGTTGGGGTCTCCTGGGTCATTGGTAATAACGCTTCAATTCGAAAACCATGCAGATTACCAGATTGTATTCTACTGTGGAACGTTTTAATAGGAAGTGTAAGTATAGGCCCACAATCGTATCAACCCAATTTCCTATTTGGACCGATATAGCACGGAACTAAGTATAAGTAAGTATGGTTGGCCTCTCCTTTACTAGTATGCTGACGCTTCCTCAGGCATATTTTTGGGTATGCTAGCTGATCCCTGTTCGAGCACATTGGCATTTTTAACACCTACAGAGACAACCTTTGGTTTATACTGCAATTATATTGAACGGAACTTAGTTCCAGTTTCTGGAAGAGTTCATATAATATCGTGTGATCGGTTGTTAAACAACACTAGTACGCCCAAACCATTGGTCACCAGTGCTAGTACAACCATCGACGTCTTCCGCAATTTAACTCGCAAGACTTGGGTCAACCCGTGGTATAGTTTTCAGGCACTTTCCAAAAGTGCATCTCGCTTGGACCGTCGATCTAAATCGTTAATATCAATGTCACCATCCACCCCGAACAAATCGCCCATAGTCAGGTTCGAACGTTATAACCACTCAGCAACGTGAGCGAAGTATGGTCAATATTAAGTACGACTCTATACAAGATGCGATCTATACAAAAAGACTGATGTATACAAGAAGTATTCGTAGGATGAAAACAAAAATAAAATAGAAATCTCATTATTTGTTCAATAAACCTTTATATAAAAAGCTGCATATTCCATGCCCTAGGAACATACTATAGCAATAATTATTTCCATGATTAACTGGTTAACAAATGACCCACAGCGAGGCGAGAAAATAGTTTTTTACCAAGTTTGGTTTGGGAGAGCAAGTGACGTTGACACATATTATTTTGGAGAATTGAGACGATTGCCCACATAGCCGAATTGGTAGTATTCAGACCATGAGACCCGGGTTCGCATCTTATTATAGAGGTGATTTCTTGATAATATCAACCTAGGGAGAAGGAGTAGTGTTTCGACTTGGAAGCCTAATTTGAACCTCAACATCATCTATTTGTAAAGGAGGTGATTTCTTGATAATATTGACCTGGGGTCTCATTTGAGAAAATACCAGCTGGTAACAAATAATTCTTGATCAACCACAATCTTGTGAATTGGAAGTTTCTTTCTATATTTAAAAAAATAGACAAAGTTTTTATGATTAAGTAACAAAAGAAATATTTTCAAAGGATAGTATAAGCAAAAATGAAAATATTTATAAAATGAATTATAATGTTTATTTTTAATTAATAGAGACACAGCTATGTCTGAACATGATTGTTTATTCTGAGAAAATGATGCAAATTATCATGTTAGAATTAACAGTGTCTTGGGAAGAGAATATGGAAGAAGCCGACGAAAGGAAGTTTGGGAAATATTGGCATATTGCAGAGGAATGTAAAAGTCGGTTTGGCGAGCACTGTGCGAACCAGTTAAAATATGATGCAGAGGCTTCGATGGCCGGTAATCTTACAAGATTACCGTAAAAAATATGAGTACAGGGCATAAAAAATCAAGGCCATTCGCTCAATATCAATGGTAGAATAATGGCATCTCGTTGGTCGTAGCTAAAAAAAATCAAGTAATTGGCTGTCGGCAAGAAAGAGCGGGGAAATTGGAATTGATATTTAGTATTTTTTTTATTTATCACACACACACACACACATATATATATATATATGTCTATATTTCTGAGATGAGGAGATAACTGATAATTGGCATCCATTAACATGTCACGTGGAACTAGAAAAGTCTACCCCAGTGAGCGAAATAAAGGGTTCAGTTCAACATTCCAACCACCTGAAGAAGGCCGGAGCGTACAACGGCCAAAACGTTGTAATAAATATGATGACAAAGATGAGGACAATAGTCCGAATAATATATATATATATATATATATATATATATATATATATATATATATATATATATATATATATATATATTGGTCTTGGGTATGACCTAAAATTACACCCGACAATGGAATCTCGACTAGAGTATACCAAACCATTGTTACATACGGGTAAACTTTGGCTAAGATATAGCACTTGTTTGTCCCCGCATCAAGGTTACGTTTGTTTGACTGATTAGCAGGAATGAAAGCAGGATAAGAGGAATTAGCATTGGGTAGAATTGGTTATTTATATATATGTGTATATCTCAGTGTATGAAAACAAAGATCGTTACTTACTACTTCCATTCCAGAGAGTCGCCATATTTTTTTGTTTGAGTGAAACAGTTACTACGTTTGCTCCTTTTTTTTTTTAAGAAAAGAGTAGAATCTGGTGAATTACAAATTGTTTGTGATTGTAATATAAAATGCCAATGGAATCGCAGTGTGTTTTTAAAAAACATTTATCCTATACAATGCCCAAGAATCATTCAATGTAAATCATTGTGTGGTGTTGTATGAGTGTAAGAAAGTGAAGTTTTTGGGGTTATGCAAGAAAGATAATGGCTAACTCTAGATTTGAAAAGGTCAAGATTTAATTAGTAAATAAAATTTCAGAATGCAGTGGGAGACATTACAAGTTTAGTGTGGAAGTAGACTTTAGAGGGAACCGGAAGAGGCAGTCCTAAACAGAAAATAAGGAATAAACCTTTACTCCTGTTCAACAGACCAGAAAGGAGTGTGAATAGGACTATAGGCGAACCTACATTTGGTTACATTATGAGAAAAATTACAGCTGACAAATGGCACACAGGTCGATAACCGTTACAGTTGAGAGAGAGAGAGAGAGAGAGAGAGAGAGAGAGAGAGAGAGAGAGAGAGAGAGAGTATGATGTTGAAAGACCTGAATTCCTAATGATCCTTGGTCAAAAGAAAAAAAAATCATTGATGATGTGTGCCAAAGCATCAAACCGATGTACTTCACGAAAAGTAATTCGATATCTGTCTATATTTCTGAGATGAGGTATTATGTACACTATTTACATTATTCGGACTATTGTTCTCATCTTTGTCGCCATAATAATTACAACGTTTCGGCTGTTGTACGCTCCAGCTTTCTTCAGTTAGTTGGAATGTCGAACTGAACCCCTTTATTTCGCTCACTGGGGTAGACTGTTCTAGTTCCACGTGCCATGTCTAATGGATATCAGTTATCAGTTATTTCCTGTTAATTACCCTTTCCACGTTCTCCACTGCCTTAACCGGGTATTGAACTCACACTCTTTGGGTCCTGTTACTGGATCTAACTAACATTCCAACCACCTGAAGAAGGCCGAAGCGTATAAAGGCCGAAACATTGTAATAAATATGGTGATAAAGATGAGGACAATAGTCCGAATAATGTAAATAGTGTAAGTAATTTGTTATCTTGTAAGGACAGTTTTCGGAGTTACTTTAATAGCATGTGAATTTCTTACGAAGTTCATTAAACATTTCGCAGTTGGAAATCGTATAGAATAACATATGTTGAGGTCATTACTTGTAGCTCAACTCAAAACAGTGGCAACCAAATTTTTCTCATGTAAATAACCGGTTGTCATTATTCGTAGAGGTAAAAAGAAAAAAATGAACGAATTAAGAATGAGTGTCTGAGTCTCTATTGATTTGTGATGGAACGATGGTTGGGAACCTGTGAAGAATTGAAAGCAATATTTACAAAGGAATAAATTTCAACACGTGAAGATATTTGAATGTATTCTTATTTAACTAATTATTGTGAGAACGTAACATACCTACAACATGGACTCTTCCAGGACTATATAAAGTATGCGACATAACACTGGAGGAGAGAAGAAGAGGAAGAGAGAGAGTATTCTAATACCGTAGTATCAGCCGCATACAACTACCAATATTGGACACTAGCACATAGTAAGCTCCGCTTACACTTACACTATCCTTTTGTTTAATATATCTTTCTTACCTCTAATCCGTGTTCCGTGTTTTCCTTCCGTGGTCCCGACTTTGGCCCAACATCACTAATAAATGCTTAACAAGGGAGATAAATATACTAATGTTTATATAGCTGAAAAAGAAAGGAAAAAATGAAATGGTTAACGGTAGTGTGTATATGGGTGTGTGCGTTTGAGTGTGTACATGCGGGAGAAGCATTATGTGATTCGGGGAACAAATCTCACCTACGAGTGAAGACCGCACAAGTCTTTTACCTACCGCTTTCTACAGTGAAAAGAGGAAGAGGAAGATTATGAACGAGCTTTTAAAGTCCTGAAACAGCGCCATCTAAGTGCCGTCTTGGCAGACCAAGTGGAAGTAATCTCCGCACGTTCTTGACGACTACCATTCAAATTATACTTGTCTCTTTCGTCCATGAAGTAAAAAAAATGAGCTAAGACAGATTTTATTTAATTGATAAATATAGATTAAATTCTATGGAATCATTGTGTACAGACAATCAGCAATAACAGGAGAATTATTATTCAAGAGAGAGAATTTAAAAAAAGCGATGACGACTTATTGTTAAAAGATACTATCGTTAATCGAATATCTGTCTGCTTTGGGGAATTTTTTTTTTTTAGTTCCGTTAGCCAAGTTGGTTAAAAAACAAAACAGACAAAAACAAAAAATAAAATTGTATTCTTATTTATAAATATTTGTAAATTTCCAATTCCAAGCCGATATCCATTATCCGATATATCTAAGCTTACAGAACCTGGTATTTCCAAGCGCCTACCCATCTAGCTTCTGACCAGGTTCAACATTGCTTAACTTCGGTGATAGTTCGAGAATGGGCGTTTTAACGTGACGTGGCCGTAAGCAGAATGTCAATGATTCCTGACTAGATTACAAAAGACTGTTTACATAATATCCATTCGGACTAACGTTACTCTCGCAGCATTTCGGTCGTTATGACCTGCAATGTCCGCCAATCCAAATAATCTGTTTCCAGCATCGAATTCACAATTACTGTATCGTCAAATTCCACTTTGCTATAGTTCCACGAAACATAGTAATTGCGTGTTCAATCGGGTAATAATAATAACAAAGATGAGGATATTAGTAAGAATGTAAATAATTCAGACGACTACCGTAATTCAAAATCAAGAACAATTATAAATAGTTGGTCGTCGATTACATGCCCGTTTTAAATGTAGAAAATTCTAAGAGAAAAACTTATGATCTGCCTGAAATATGACGGTTTTTGCTTTAATAGCAGAAAAGATGCTATTTATACGTGCATACACATGAATGGAATATGATACAAGGCTGAGTTTAAAATAGTAGTTCCACGCGTGAATAGGAGAAGAGGCCCCAAATAGTCCGGTCCCCATCGGTATTTCCCATTTGTGGACGACTCAGGCGCCAGGGATTAACCTTAGTATATTCCCATAGGAGAAGTACTGCGTAGGGGACGGCCCCCAAGGATCAGACTTAAATCCATGGCTCAGAGCCGAAAGGTTCCAAGAAGAAAGGGAACCAGAAAAATAAATCACTGTTTATTGATCAAAACTCCAGAGAGAACTTAAAATAAGAAAGAATAATTTCAAAGTGGTATGTATAAATTACAAAATAAACCAATAATATGATTCCTTAATCTTGTATACGGGGATATTTAGATATGTTACAAATTTCAGGAATGTAATCATATTTATAGCTAATGCAATGAATAATAGTGGGTAAAACTAACCGTCAGAGTATAGACCATGACAAAACTTAAGTAACATTTTTCAAGAGAACTTTTTATCAATCTTAGAATTTGGTACAGTCATCGCATTCAATTGTTTATCCAGAATTAAAAAAGTAGGGAATAAATTTACTAATTCAAATAAAAAATAATATGCTTAGTTTTGTGGACTCAGAATAGGTCTGAAAAGAAAACTTGAACTCATCAATTTACTGAAAACATATTAAACAAATAGAACGAATACAAAAGTGTTGCACGTCCGACTGACGGCAAAGTACAGTAGTCAACTCGTCAACTGTAGACAGCGATATTTAGTCCCCCCGCCCACGAGGGTTACATATGGCACAAGGCCGGGTTTAAAGTGGGACCTCCGAGCCTGTAGGCTCGGCCAAAAATAATCCCTCATTGAACCCGCATAAACGGGTTCAGGGGCAGTCAACCTCCCCGAACGAGATTCCGTCCTTCAGTGGAGCCTCGTCCGGGTTCCTCTCCGCCCGAAGGCAGAGAGCTCGATTGTTTAGCTGGAACAGGTCAACTGTCGACAGCTCTCTCGAGAGGCATAATCTCCCCGTATATATAGTAATTGGACGAGTCCATTTAGTCCATAAGGGTAGGTCCCATAACACTTATATATGATGTCAAAGATTTTTGTAGACATATGCATGGAATTTGTATTCAGGACAGAAGCAATGTCGGTGATGTATAAAGTAAAACAGGTTGCAAAAAAACAAAAAAAAAAACCAAAAAAAAAACTGAACTACAACCTATGAAGTTCTCAGAAAGCTGAGCAACAATGAAAATGGGGGCTGAAAGTAAATTCAATCAATCGGAATTAAGTGAAGGAGAAATATCAGAAAAGAATACCCCAGAACTCAGAAGATTGGTGCTAGACAATGTTCTCTCAAGAATCTATGTTACATATTTAAGAGGCTGCTATTCGTCCATGCTTCGACTATTGCTGTCAGATATGGTCTGGAGCTCCTGCTATATATTTAGAGACACAAAGGATAATCTGTAATGTTATTGGTTCTGACCTGGCATCCCGACTTTAGTCATTTTCCCACTACCCTAATGTAGCTTCCCTGTGCCGTTTCTATAAATACTTTCATGGTATTTGTTCTGATAAACTTTCCTGTATGATAAATAGACTTTACGGATTTAAGTACGGTATTAGATTGGAAATCATTTTACAGTCGTTGTTATAGTTTTACAGTTGAATTGGTTAACCGCAAGTTATTTTCTCGCCTTTTCTCTTCCGACTTCTTGCTTTCCAGCCAACTTTGATTTTCAAAAGTTTAAATATGACGTCAATCGTTATCTACTGTCTTCTGGAGTCGCATTCTTTTATTGTTCTCGCTTAATAATCTTTTTCTTTTTCTTATTCTTTCACATTCACTTGTGTCTCAGTGGCTTCATTTATTTGGCGTAAAATGATTAAAAAGAAAACAAATATTCTTAATGGCATAACTTCACTGAAAGTATTCATAGTAAGTTATTTTGAATCCCTTCAAAAGAAGCAAACTCAGAAATTAGAATAAGGAATTTCATGATATCAAATAAAGTCTTGTACTTTAGACTTGAGTATTCATAGCTTGAATGCGAAAAATAAAGAAAGAATAGCAAAAAAGTTATATTATGAGTATTGACTAAGCTTCGATTTTCAAAAAGTGAGATTAGAAAATCCAAAATGTAAGAGCTTCGTTCTAAATCAGAGCATTACTGCCAAAGTTTACTGTCAGAACTGGATGGAAGGCATATTCAGTTAAACAAAACGTAACCAGCTGGATGAAATGTATATTCAGTAAAACTAAACGAGACCGGCTGGATGAAATACATATTCAGTTAAACAAAACGTGACCGGCGGGATCAAATGCATATTCAGTTAAACAGAATGTGACCGGCTGGATGAAAGGCATATTCAGTTAAACAAAACGTGACCGTCTGGATGAAAGGCATATTCGGTTAAACAAAACGTGACCGGCAGAATGAAAGGCATATTCAGTTAAACAAAACGTGACAGGCTGGATGAAAGGCAAATTTAGTTAAACAAAACGTGACCGGCTGGATGAAAGGCATATTCGGTTAAACAAAACGTGACCGGCTGGATGAAAGGCATATTCAGTTAAACAAAACGTGACCGTCTGGATGAAAGGCATATTCGGTTAAACAAAACGTGACCGTCTGGATGAAAGGCATATTCAGTTAAACAAAACGTGACCGGCCGGATGAAATGCATATTCAGTTAAAAAAAACGTGACCGGCTGGATGAAAGGCATATTCAGTTAAACAAAACGTGACCGGCTGATTGAAAGGCATATTCAGGTAAACTGAACGTGACCGGCTGGATGAAATGCATATTCAGTTAAACTGAACGTGACCGGCTGGATGAAAGGCATATTCAGTTAAACAAAAGTGACCGGCTGGATGAAAGGCATATTCAGTTAAACAAAACGTGACCGGCTGGATGAAAGGCATATTCATTTAAACTGAACGTGACCGGCTGGATGAAATGCATATTCAGTTAAACTGAACGTGATCGGCTGGATGAAATGCATATTCAGTTAAACAAAACGTGGCCGGCTGTATGAAAGGCATATTCAGTTAAACAAAACGTGACCGGCTGGATGAAATGCATATTCAGTTAAACTGAACGTGACCGGATGGATGAAATGCATATTCAGTTAAACTGAACGTGACCGGCTGGATGAAAGGCATATACAGTTAAACAAAACGTGACCGGCTGGATGAAAGGCATATTCAGTTAAACAAAACGAGACTGGCTGGATGAAAGGCATATTCAGTTAAACAAAACGTGACCGTCTGGATGAAAGGCATATTCAGTTAAACAAAACGAGACCGGCTGGATGAAAGGCATATTCAGTTAAACAGAATGTGACCAGCTGGATAAAAGGCATATTCAGTTAAACAAAACGTGACCGGCTGGATGAAATGCATATTCGGTTAAACAAAACGTGACCGGCTGGATGAAAGGCATATTCAGTTAAACAAAACGTGACAGGCTGGATGAAAGGCATATTCAGTTAAACAAAACGAGACCGGCTAGATGAAATGCATATTCAGTTAAACAAAACGAGACCGGCTGGATGAAAGGCCTATTCAGTTAAACTGAACGTGATCGGCTGGATGAAATGCATATTCAGTTAAACAAAACGTGGCCGGCTGTATGAAAGGCATATTCAGTTAAACAAAAAGTGACTGGCTGGATGAAATGCATATTCAGTTAAACAAAACGAGACCGGCTGGATGAAAGGCATATTCGGTTAAACAAAACGTGACCGTCTGGATGAAAGGCATATTCAGTTAAACAAAACGTGACCGTCTGGATGAAAGGCATATACAGTTAAACAAAACGAGACCGGCTGGATGAAAGGCATATTCAATTAAACAGAATGTGACCAGCTGGATAAAAGGCATATTCAGTTAAACAAAACGTGACCGGCTGGATAAAATGCATATTCAGTTAAACAAAACGTGACCGTCTGGATGAAAGGCATATTCAGTTAAACAAAACGTGACCGGCTGGATGAAAGGCATATTCGGTTAAACAAAACGAGACCGGCTAGATGAAATGCATATTCAGTTAAACAAAACGAGACCGGCTGGATGAAAGGCCTATTCAGTTAAACAAAACGAGACCGGCTGGATGAAAGGCATATTCAGTTAAACAAAACGTGACCGGCTGGATGAAAGGCATATTCAGTTAAACAAAACGTGACCGGCTGGATGAAAGGCATATTCGGTTAAACAAAACGAGAGCGGCTGGATGAAATGCATATTCAGTTAAACAAAACGAGACCGGCTGGATGAAAGGCATATTCAGTTAAACAAAACTAGACCGGCTGGATGAAAGGCATATTCAGTTAAAC
The DNA here is from genome assembly GCA_963932145.1 of Acanthosepion lycidas. Classification (NCBI taxonomy): domain Eukaryota; kingdom Metazoa; phylum Mollusca; class Cephalopoda; order Sepiida; family Sepiidae; genus Acanthosepion; species Acanthosepion lycidas. The sequence goes on along the minus strand of OZ010577.1, from coordinate 83,614,363 downwards.
AAAACTAGACCGGCTGGATGAAAGGGATATTCAGTTAAACAGAACGTGACCGTCTGGATGAAAGGCATATTCAGTTAAACAAAACGTGACCGGCTGGATGAAAGGCATATTCGGTTAAACAAAATGAGACCGGCTAGATGAAATGCATATTCAGTTAAACAAAACGAGACCGGCTGGATGAAATGCATATTCAGTTAAACTGAACGTGATCGGCTGGATGAAAGGCATATTCAGTTAAACAAAACGTGACCGTCTGGATGAAAGGCATATTCAGTTAAACAAAACGTGACCGGCTGGATGAAAGGCATATTCGGTTAAACAAAACGAGACCGGCTAGATGAAATGCATATTCAGTTAAACAAAACGAGACGGGCTGGATGAAAGGCCTATTCAGTTAAACAAAACGAGACCGGCTGGATGAAAGGCATATTCAGTTAAACAAAACGTGACCGGCTGGATGAAAGGCATATTCAGTTAAACAAAACGTGACCGACTGGATGAAAGGCATATTCGGTTAAACAAAACGAGAGCGGCTAGATGAAATGAATATTCAGTTAAACAAAACGAGACCGGCTGGATGAAAGGCATATTCAGTTAAACAAAACGAGACCGGCTGGATGAAAGGCATATTCAGATAAAAAAAACGAGACCGGCTGGATGAAATGCATATTCAGTTAAACAGAACGTGACCGGCTGGATGAAAGGCATATTCAGTTAAACAAAACGAGACCGGCTGGATGAAAGGCATATTCAGTTAAATAAAACGTGACCGTCTGGATGAAAGGCATATTCAGTTAAACAAAACGTGACTGGCTGGATGAAAGGCATATTCGGTTAAACAAAATGAGACCGGCTAGATGAAATGCATATTCAGTTAAACAAAACGAGACCGGCTGGATGAAATGCATATTCAGTTAAACTGAACGTGATCGGCTGGATGAAAGGCATATTCAGTTAAACAGAACCTGACCGACTGGATGAAAGGCATATTCAGTTAAACAAAACGTGACCGGCTGGATGAAATGCATATTCAGTTAAACAAAACGTGACTGGCTGGATGAAAGGCATATTCAGTTAAACAAAACGAGACCGGCTGGATGAAAGGCATATTCAGTTAAACAAAACGTGACTGGCTTGCTGAAAGGCATATTCAGTTCAACAAAACGTGACCGTCTGGATGAAAGGCATAGTCGGTTAAACAAAACGTGACCTTCTGGATGAAATGCATATTCAGTTAAAAAAACGTGACCGGATGGATGAAATGCATATTCAGTTAAACAAAACGTGACCGACTGGATGAAATGCATATTCAGTTAAACAAAACGTGACCGGCTGGATGAAATGCATATTCAGTTAAACAAAACGTGACCGGCTGGATGAAAGGCATATTCAGTTAAACAGAACTTGACCGGCTGGATGAAAGGCATATTCATTTAAAGAAATCGAGACCGGCTGGATGAAAGGCATATTCAGTTAAACAAAACGTGACCGTCTGGATGAAAGGCATATTCGGTTAAACAAAACGTGACCGGCTGGATGAAATGCATATTCAGTTAAACAAAACGAGACCGGCTGGATGAAAGGGATATTCAGTTAAGCAAAACGTGAGTGGATGGATGAAAGGCATATTCAGTTAAACAGAACGTCACCGGCTGGATGAAAGGCATATTCAGTTAAACAAAAGGAGACCGGCTGGATGAAATGCATATTCAGTTAAACAAAACGAGACCGGCTGGATGAAAGGCATATTCGGTTAAACAAAACGTGACCGTCTGGATGAAAGGCATATTCGGTTAAACAAAACGTGACCGGCTGGATGAAATGCATATTCAGTTAAACAAAACGAGACCGGCTGGATGAAAGGCATATTCAGTTAAGCAAAACGTGAGCGGATGGATGAAAGGCATATTCAGTTAAACAGAACGTCAAAGGCTGGATGAAAGGCATATTCAGTTAAACAAAAGGAGACCGGCTGGATGAAATGCATATTCAGTTAAACAAAACGTGACCGGCTGGATGAAAGGCATATTCAGTTAAACAAAACGTGACCGGCTGGATGAAATGCATATTCAGTTAAACAAAACGTGACCGGCTGGATGAAAGGCATATTCAGTTAAACAAAACGTGACTGGCTGGATGAAAGGCATATTCAGTTAAACAGAAACTGACCGGCTGGATGAAAGGCATATTCAGTTAAAGAAAACGTGACCGTCTGGATGAAAGGCATATTCGGTTAAACAAAACGTGACCGGCTGGATGAAATGCATATTTAGTTAAACAAAACGTGACCGGCTGGATGAAAGGCATATTCAGTTAAGCAAAACGTGAGAGGATGGATAAAAGGCATATGGAGTTAAACAGAACGTGACCGGTTGTATGAAAAGCATATTCATTTAAACAAAACGTGACCGGCTGGATGAAATGCATACTCAGTTAAACAGAAACTGACCGGCGGAATGAAAGGCATATTCTGTTAAACAAAACGGGACCGGCTGGTTGAAAGGCATATTCAGTTAAAAAAAACGAGACCAGCTGGATGAAATGCATATTCTGTTAAACAAAACGTGACCGGCTGAATGAAAGGCATATTCAGTTAAACAGAACCTGACCAGCTGGATGAAAGGCATATTCAGTTAAACAAAACGTGACCGGCTGGTTGAAAGGCATATTCAGTTAAACAAAACGAGCCCGGCTGGATGAAAGGCATATTCAGTTAAACAAAACGTGACTGGCTGGATGAAAGGCATATTCAGTTAAACAAAAACGTGACCGTCTGGTTGAAAGGCATATTCGGTTAAACAAAACGTGACCGGCTGGATGAAATGCATATTCAGTTAAACAAAACGTGACTGGCTGGATGAAATGCATACTCAGGTAAACAAAACGTGACCGGCTGGATGAAAGGCATATTCAGTTAAACAAAAAGTGACCAGCTGGATGAAATACATATTCAGTTAAACAAAATGTGACCGGCTGGATGAAAGGCATATTCAGTTAAACAGAACGTGACCGGCTTGATGAAAGGCATATTCAGTTAAACAAAACGAGACCAGCTGGATGAAATGCATATTCAGTTAAACAAAACGTGACCAGCTGAATGAAAGGCATATTCAGTCAAACAGAACCTGACCAGCTGGATGAAAGGCATATTCAGGTAAACAAAACGTGACCGGCTGTATGAAAGGCATATTCATTTAAACAAAACGAGACCGGCTGGATGAAAGGCATATTCAGTTAAACAAACCGTGACTGGCTGGATGAAAGGCATATTCACATCAACAAAACGTGACCGTCTGGATGAAAGGCATAGTCGGTTAAACAAAACGTGACCTTCTGGATGAAATGCATATTCAGTTAAAAAAACGTGACCGGATGGATGAAATGCATATTCAGTTAAACAAAACGTGACCGACTGGATGAAATGCATATTCAGTTAAACAAAACGTGACCGGCTGGATGAAATGAATATTCAGTTAAACAAAACGTGACCGGCTGGATGAAATGCATATTCAGTTAAACAGAACCTGACCGGCTGGATGAAAGGCAAATTCAGTTAAACAAAATGTGACCGGCTGGATTAAAGGCATATTCAGTTAAACAGAACGTGACCGGCTGTATGAAAAGCATATTCATTTAAACAAAACGAGACCGGCTGGATGAAAGATATATTCAGTTAAACAAAACGTGACCGTCTGGATGTAAGGCATATTCGGTTAAACAAAACGTGACCGGCTGGATGAAATGCATATTCAGTTAAGCAAAACGTGAGCGGATGGATGAAAGGCATATTCAGTTAAACAGAACGTCACCGGCTGGATGAAAGGCATATTCAGTTAAACAAAAGGAGAGCGGCTGGATGAAATGCATATTCAGATAAACAAAATGTGACCGGCTGGATGAAAGGCATATTCAGTTAAACAAAACGTGACCGGCTGGATGAAATGCATATTCAGTTAAACAAAACGTGACCGGCTGGATGAAAGGCATATTCAGTTAAACAAAACGTGACTGGCTGGATGAAAGGCATATTCAGTTAAACAGAAACTGACCGGCTGGATGAAAGGCATATTCTGTTAAAGAAAACGTGACCGTCTGGATGTAAGGCATATTCGGTTAAACAAAACGTGACCGGCTGGATGAAATGCATATTCAGTTAAGCAAAACGTGAGCGGATGGATGAAAGGCTTATTCAGTTAAACAGAACGTCACCGGCTGGATGAAAGGCATATTCAGTTAAAAAAAAGGAGAGCGGCTGGATGAAATGCATATTCAGATAAACAAAATGTGACCGGCTGGATGAAAGGCATATTCAGTTAAACAAAACGTGACCGGCTGGATGAAATGCATATTCAGTTAAACAAAACGTGACCGGCTGGATGAAAGGCATATTCAGTTAAACAAAACGTGACTGGCTGGATGAAATGCATATTCAGTTAAACAAAACGTGACCGGCTGGATGAAAGGCATATTCAGTTAAACAAAACGTGACCGGCTGGATGAAAGGCATATTCTGTTAAAGAAAACGTGACCGTCTGGATGAAAGGCATATTCGGTTAAACAAAACGTGACCGGCTGGATGAAATGCATATTCAGTTAAACAAAAAGTGACCGGCTGGATGAAAGGCATATTCAGTTAAACAAAACGAGACCAGCTGGATGAAAGGCATATTCAGTAAATCATAACCTGACCAGCTGGATGAAAGGCATATTCAGGTAAACAAAACGTGACCGGCTTGATGAAAGGCATATTCATTTAAACAAAACGAGACCGGCTGGATGAAAGGCATCTTCAGTTAAACAAAACTTGACAGGCTGGATGAAAGGCATATTCAGTTAAACAAAACGTGACCGTCTGGATGAAAGTCATAGTCGGTTAAACAAAACGTGATCTTCTTGATGAAATGCATATTCAGTTAAAAAAAACGTGACCGGATGGATGAAATGCATATTCAGTTAAACAGAACGTGACCGGCTGTATGAAAGGCATATTCATTTAAACAAAACGAGACCGGCTGGATGAAAGGCATATTCAGTTAAACAAAACGTGACCGTCTGGATGAAAGGCATATTCGGTTAAACAAAACGTGACCGGCTGGATGAAATGCATATTCAGTTAAACAAAACGAGACCGGCTGGATGAAAGGCGTATTCAGTTAAGCAAAACGTGAGCGGATGGATGAAAGGCATATTCAGTTAAACAGAACGTGACTGGCTGGATGAAATGCATATTCAGTTAAACAAAAGGAGACCGGCTGGATGAAATGCATATTCAGTTAAACAGAAACTGACCGGCTGGATCAAAGGCATATTCATTTAAAGAAAACGTGACCGGCTGGATGAAAGGCATATTCGGTTAAACAAAACGTGACCGGCTGGATGAAATGCATATTCAGTTAAACAAAACGTGACCGGCTGGATGAAAGGCATATTCAGTTAAACAAAACGTGACTGGCTGGATGAAAGGCATATTCAGTTAAACAAAAGGAGACCGGCTGGATGAAATGCATATTCAGTTAAACAAAACGTGACCGGCTGGATGAAATGCATATTCAGTTAAACAAAACGTGACCGGCTGGATGAAAGGCATATTCAGTTAAACAAAACGTGACTGGCTGGATGAAAGGCATATTCAGTTAAACAAAAGGAGACCGGCTGGATGAAATGCATATTCAGTTAAACAAAACGTGACCGGCTGGATGAAATGCATACTCAGTTAAACAGAAACTGACCGGCTGGATGAAAGGCATATTCAGTTAAAGAAAACGTGACCGTCTGGATGAAAGGCATATTCGGTTAAACAAAACGTGACCGGCTGGATGAAATGCATATTTAGTTAAACAAAACGTGACCGGCTGGATGAAAGGCATATTCAGTTAAACAAAACGTGACCGGCTGGATGAAATGCATATTCAGTTAAACAAAACGTGACCGGCTGGATGAAAGGCATATTCAGTTAAACAGAACGTGACCGGATGGATGAAATGCATATTCAGTTAAACAAAACGTGACCGGCTGGATGAAATGCATATTCAGTTAAAGAAAACGTGACCGGCTGGATGAAATGCATACTCAGTTAAACAGAAACTGACCGGCTGGATGAAAGGCATATTCAGTTAAAGAAAACGTGACCGTCTGGATGAAAGGCATATTCGGTTAAACAAAACGTGACCGGCTGGATGAAATGCATATTTAGTTAAACAAAACGTGACCGGCTGGATGAAAGGCATATTCAGTTAAGCAAAACGTGAGCGGATGGATGAAAGGCATATGCAGTTAAACAGAACGTCACCGTCTGGATGAAAGGCATATTCAGTTAAACAAAAGGAGACCGGATGGATGAAATGCATATTCAGTTAAACAAAAGGTGACCGGCTGGATGAAATGCATATTCAGTTAAATAGAACGTGACCGGCTGGATGAAAGGCATATTCAGTTAAACAGAACGTGACCGGCTTGATGAGAGGCATATTCGGTTAAACAAAACGAGACCAGCTGGATGAAATGCATATTCAGTTAAACAAAACGTGAACGGCTGAATGAAAGGCATATTCAGTAAAACAGAACCTGACCAGCTGGATGAAAGGCATATTCAGGTAAACAAAACGAGACCGGCTGTATGAAAGGCATATTCATTTAAACAAAACGAGACCGGCTGGATGAAAGGCATCTTCAGTTAAACAAAACGTGACTGGCTGGATGAAAGGCATATTCAGTTAAACAAAACGTGACCGTCTGGATGAAAGGCATAGTCGGTTAAACAAAACTGACCTTCTGGATGAAATGAATATTTAGTTAAAAAAAACGTGACCGGATGGATGAAATGAATATTCAGTTAAACAAAACGTGACCGACAGGATGAAATGCATATTCAGTTAAACAAAACGTGACCGGCTGGATGAAATGCATATTCAGTTAAACAAAACGTGACCGGCTGGATGAAAGGCATATTCAGTTAAACAGAACCTGACCGGCTGGATGAAAGGCATATTCAGTTAAACAAAATGTGACCGGCTGGATGAAAGGCATATTCAGTTAAACAAAACGAGACCGGCTGGATGAAAGGCATATTCAGTTAAACAGAACGTGACCGGCTGTATGAAAAGCATATTCATTTAAACAAAACGAGACCGGCTGGATGAAAGGCATATTCAGTTAAACAAAACGTGACCGTCTGGATGTAAGGCATATTCGGTTAAACAAATCGTGACCGGCTGGATGAAATGCATATTCAGTTAAACAAAACGAGACCGGCTGGATGAAAGGCATATTCAGTTAAGCAAAACGTGAGCGGATGGATGAAAGGCATATTCAGTTAAACAGAACGTCACCGGCTGGATGAAAGGCATATTCAGTTAAACAAAAGGAGACCGGCTGGATGAAATGCATATTCAGATAAACAAAACGTGACCGGCTGGATGAAAGGCATATTCAGTTAAACAAAACGTGACCGGCTGGATGAAATGCATATTCAGTTAAACAAAAAGTGACCGGCTGGATGAAAGGCATATTCAGTTAAATAGAACGTGACCGGCTTGATGAAAGGCATATTCAGGTAAACAAAACGTGACCGGCTTGATGAAAGGCATATTCATTTAAACAAAACGAGACCGGCTGGATGAAAGGCATCTTCAGTTAAACAAAACTTGACTGGCTGGATGAAAGGCATATTCAGTTAAACAAAACGTGACCGTCTGGATGAAATGCATAGTCGGTTAAACAAAACGTGACCTTCTTGATGAAATGCATATTCAGTTAAAAAAAACGTGACCGGCTGGATGAAAGGCATATTCAGTTAAAAAAAACGAGACCGGCTGGATGAAATGCATATTCAGTTAAATAGAACGTGACCGGCTGGATGAAAGGCATATTCAGTTAAACAGAACGTGACCGGCTTGATGAGAGGCATATTCGGTTAAACAAAACGAGACCAGCTGGATGAAATGCATATTCAGTTAAACAAAACGTGAACGGCTGAATGAAAGGCATATTCAGTAAAACAGAACCTGACCAGCTGGATGAAAGGCATATTCAGGTAAACAAAACGTGACCGGCTGTATGAAAGGCATATTCATTTAAACAAAACGAGACCGGCTGGATGAAAGGCATCTTCAGTTAAACAAAACGTGACTGGCTGGATGAAAGGCATATTCAGTTAAACAAAACGTGACCGTCTGTATGAAAGGCATAGTCGGTTAAACAAAACTGACCTTCTGGATGAAATGAATATTTAGTTAAAAAAAACGTGACCGGATGGATGAAATGCATATTCAGTTAAACAAAACGTGACCGACAGGATGAAATGCATATTCAGTTAAACAAAACGTGACCGGCTGGATGAAATGCATATTCAGTTAAACAAAACGTGACCGGCTGGATGAAAGGCATATTCAGTTAAACAGAACCTGACCGGCTGGATGAAACGCATATTCAGTTAAACAAAATGTGACCGGCTGGATGAAAGGCATATTCAGTTAAACAAAACGAGACCGGCTGGATGAAAGGCATATTCAGTTAAACAGAACGTGACCGGCTGTATGAAAAGCATATTCATTTAAACAAAACGAGACCGGCTGGATGAAAGGCATATTCAGTTAAACAAAACGTGACCGTCTGGATGTAAGGCATATTCGTTTAAACAAAACGTGACCGGCTGGATGAAATGCATATTCAGTTAAACAAAACGAGACCGGTTGGATGAAAGGCATATTCAGTTAAGCAAAACGTGAGCGGATGGATGAAAGGCATATTCAGTTAAACAGAACGTCACCGGCTGGATGAAAGGCATATTCAGTTAAACAAAAGGAGACCCGCTGGATGAAATGCATATTCAGATAAACAAAACGTGACCGGCTGGATGAAAGGCATATTCAGTTAAACAAAACGTGACCGGCTGGATGAAATGCATATTCAGTTAAACAAAACGAGACCGGCTGGATGAAATGCATATTCAGTTAAACTGAACGTGATCGGCTGGATGAAAGGCATATTCAGTTAAACAGAACCTGACCGACTGGATGAAAGGCATATTCAGTTAAATAGAACGTGACCGGCATGATGAAAGGCATATTCAGGTAAACAAAACGTGACCGGCTTGATGAAAGGCATATTCATTTAAACAAAACGAGACCGGCTGGATGAAAGGCATCTTCAGTTAAACAAAACTTGACTGGCTGGATGAAAGGCATATTCAGTTAAACAAAACGTGACCGTCTGGATGAAATGCATAGTCGGTTAAACAAAACGTGACCTTCTTGATGAAATGCATATTCAGTTAAAAAAAACGTGACCGGATGGATGAAATGCATATTCAGATAAACAGAACGTGACTGGCTGTATGAAAGGCATATTCATTTAAACAAAACGAGACCGGCTGGATGAAATGCATATTCAGTTAAACAAAACGTGACCGTCTGGATGAAAGGCATATTCGGTTAAATAAAACGTGACCGGCTGGATGAAATGCATATTCAGTTAAACAAAACGTGACCGGCTGGATGAAAGGCATATTCAGTTACGCATAACGTGAGCGGATTGATGAAAGGCATATTCAGTTAAACAGAACGTCACCGGCTGGATGAAAGGCATATTCAGTTAAACAAAAGGAGACCGGCTGGATGAAAGGCATATTCAGTTAAACAAAACGAGACCGGCTGGATGAAATGCATATTCAGTTAAACAAAACCCGACCGGCTGGATGAAAGGCATATTCAGTTAAACAAAATGTGACCGGCTGGATGAAAGGCATATTCAGTTAAACAAAACGAGACCGGCTGGATGAAATGCATATTCAGTTAAACAAAACCTGACCGGCTGGATGAAAGCCATATTCAGTTAAACAAAAGGAGACCGGCTGGATGAAATGCATATTCAGTTAAACAAAACGTGACCGGATGGATGAAAGCCATATTCAGTTAAACAAAACGTGACCGGCTGGATGAAAGACATATTCAGTTAAACAAAAAGTGACCGGCTGGATGAAAGGCATATTCAGTTAAACAAAACGTGACCGTCTGGATGAAAGGCATATTCGGTTAAACAAAACGTGACCGGATGGATGAAAGCCATATTCAGTTAAACAAAACGTGACCGGCTGGATGAAAGGCATATTCAGTTAAACAGAACCTGACCGGCTGGATGAAAGGCATATTCAGTTAAACAAAACGTGACCGGCTGGATGAAAGGCATATTCAGTTAAACAGAACCTGACCGGCTGGATGAAAGGCATATTCAGTTAAACAAAACGTGACCGGCTGGATGAAATACATATTCAGTTAAACAAAACGTGACCGGCTGGATGAAAGGCATATTCAGTTAAACAAAACGAGACCGGCTGGATGAAATGCATATTCAGTTAAACAAAAATGACCGGCTGGATGAAAGCCATATTCAGTTAAACAAAAGGAGACCGGCTGGATGAAATGCATATTCAGTTAAACAAAACGTGACCGGATGGATGAAGGCCATATTCAGTTAAACAAAACGTGACCGGCTGGATGAAATGCATACTCAGTTAAACAGAAACTGACCGGCTGGATGAAAGGCATATTCAGTTAAACAAAACGTGACCGTCTGGATGAAAGGCATATTCGGTTAAACAAAACGTGACCGGATGGATGAAAGCCATATTCAGTTAAACAAAACGTGACCGGCTGGATGAAAGGCATATTCAGTTAAACAGAACCTGACCGGCTGGATGAAAGGCATATTCAGTTAAACAAAACGTGACCGGCTGGATGAAAGGCATATTCAGTTAAACAGAACCTGACCGGCTGGATGAAAGGCATATTCGGTTAAACAAAACCTGACCGGCTGGATGAAAGGCATATTCAGTTAAACAAAACGTGACCGGCTGGATGAAAGGCATATTCAGTTAAACAGAACCTGACCGGCTGGATGAAAGGCATATTCAGTTAAACAAAACGTGACCGGCTGGATGAAATGCATACTCAGTTAAACAGAAACTGACCGGCTGGATGAAAGGCATATTCAGTTAAACAAAACGTCACCGTCTGGATGAAAGGCATATTCGGTTAAACAAAACGTGACCGGCTGGATGAAATGCATATTCAGTTAAACAAAACGTGACCGGCTGGATGAAAGGCATATTCAGTTAAACAGAACCTGACCGGCTGGATGAAAGGCATATTCAGTTAAACAAAACGTGACCGGCTGGATGAAATGCATACTCAGTTAAACAGAAACTGACCGGATGGATGAAAGGCATATTCAGTTAAACAAAACGTCACCGTCTGGATGAAAGGCATATTCGGTTAAACAAAACGTGACCGGCTGGATGAAATGCATATTCAGTTAAACAAAACGTGACCGGCTGGATGAAATGCATACTCAGTTAAACAGAAACTGACCGGCTGGATGAAAGGCATATTCAGTTAAACAAAACGTCACCGTCTGGATGAAAGGCATATTCGGTTAAACAAAACGTGACCGGCTGGATGAAATGCATGTTCAGTCAAACAAAACGTGACCGGATGGATGAAAGGCATATTCAGTTAAACAGAACCTGACCGGCTGGATGAAAGGCATATTCAGTTAAACAAAACGTGACCGGATGGATGAAAGCCATATTCAGTTAAACAAAACGTGACCGGCTGGATGAAAGGCATATTCAGTTAAACAGAACCTGACCGGCTGGATGAAAGGCATATTCAGTTAAACAAAACGTGACCGGCTGGATGAAATGCATACTCAGTTAAACAGAAACTGACCGGCTGGATGAAAGGCATATTCAGTTAAACAAAACGTCACCGTCTGGATGAAAGGCATATTCGGTTAAACAAAACGTGACCGGCTGGATGAAATGCATATTCGGTTAAACAAAACGTGACCGGCTGGATGAAAGGCATATTCAGTTAAACAAAACGTGACCGGCTGGATGAAATGCATATTCAGTTAAACAAAACGTGACCGGCTGGATGAAAGGCATATTCAGTTAAACAGAACCTGACCGGCTGGATGAAAGGCATATTCAGTTAAACAAAATGTGACCGGCTGGATGAAAGGCATATTCAGTTAAACAAAACGAGACCGGCTGGATGAAATGCATATTCAGTTAAACAAAACCTGACCGGCTGGATGAAATGCATATTCAGTCAAACAAAACGTGACCGGATGGATGAAAGGCATATTCAGTTAAACAGAACCTGACCGGATGGATGAAAGGCATATTCAGTTAAACAAAACGTGACCGGATGGATGAAAGCCATATTCAGTTAAACAAAACGTGACCGGATGGATGAAAGCCATATTCAGTTAAACAGAACCTGACCGGCTGGATGAAAGGCATATTCAGTTAAACAAAACGTGACCGGCTGGATGAAATGCATATTCGGTTAAACAAAACGTGACCGGCTGGATGAAAGGCATATTCAGTTAAACAAAACGTGACCGGCTGGATGAAATGCATATTCAGTTAAACAAAACGTGACCGGCTGGATGAAAGGCATATTCAGTTAAACAGAACCTGACCGGCTGGATGAAAGGCATATTCAGTTAAACAAAATGTGACCGGCTGGATGAAAGGCATATTCAGTTAAACAAAACGAGACCGGCTGGATGAAATGCATATTCAGTTAAACAAAACCTGACCGGCTGGATGAAATGCATATTCAGTCAAACAAAACGTGACCGGATGGATGAAAGGCATATTCAGTTAAACAGAACCTGACCGGCTGGATGAAAGGCATATTCAGTTAAACAAAACGTGACCGGATGGATGAAAGCCATATTCAGTTAAACAAAACGTGACCGGCTGGATGAAAGGCATATTCAGTTAAACAGAACCTGACCGGCTGGATGAAAGGCATATTCAGTTAAACAAAATGTGACCGGCTGGATGAAAGGCATATTCAGTTAAACAAAACGAGACCGGCTGGATGAAATGCATATTCAGTTAAACAAAACCTGACCGGCAGGATGAAATGCATATTCAGTCAAACAAAACGTGACCGGATGGATGAAAGGCATATTCAGTTAAACAGAACCTGACCGGATGGATGAAAGGAATATTCAGTTAAACAAAACGTGACCGGATGGATGAAAGCCATATTCAGTTAAACAAAACGTGACCGGATGGATGAAAGCCATATTCAGTTAAACAGAACCTGACCGGCTGGATGAAAGGCATATTCAGTTAAACAAAACGTGACCGGCTGGATGAAAGGCATATTCAGTTAAACAAAACGTGACCGGCTGGATGAAAGGCATATTCAGTTAAACAAAACGTGACCGGATGGATGAAAGCCATATTCAGTTAAACAAAACGTGACCGGCTGGATGAAATGCATACTCAGTTAAACAGAAACTGACCGGCTGGATGAAATGCATATTCAGTGACACAAAACGTCACCGTCTGGATGAAAGGCATATTCGGTTAAACAAAACGTGACCGGCTGAATGAAATGCATATTCAGTTAAACAAAACGTGACCGGCTGGATGAAATGCATATTCAGTTAAACAGAATGTGACCGGCTGGATAAAAGGCATATTCAGTTAAACAAAACGTGACTGGCTGGATGAAAGGCATATTCAGTGAAACAAAACGAGACCGGCTGGATGAAATGCATATTCAGTTAAACAAAACGTGACCGGCTGGATGAAATGCATATTCAGTTAAACAAAACGTGACCGGCTGGATGAAATGCATATTCAGTTAAACAGAAACTGACCGGCTGGATGAAAGGCATATTCAGTTAAACAAAACGTCACCGTCTGGATGAAAGGCATATTCGGTTAAACAAAACGTGACCGGCTGGATGAAATGCATATTCAGTTAAACAAAACTTGACCGGATGGATGAAATGCATATTCAGTCAAACAAAACGTGACCGGATGGATGAAAGGCATATTCAGTTATACAGAACGTGACCGGCTTGATGAAAGGCATATTCAGTTAAACAAAACGAGCCCGGCTGGATGAAAGGCATATTCACTTAAACAAAACGTGACTGGCTGGATGAAAGGCATATTCAGTTAAGCAAAACGTGACCGTCTGGATGAAAGGCATAATCTGTTAAACAAAAACGTGACCGTCTGGATGAAAGGCATATTCGGTTAAACAAAACGTGACCGGCTGGATGAAATGCATATTCAGTTAAACAAAACGTGACCGGCTGGATGAAAGGCATATTCAGTTAAACAAAACGTGACCGGCTGGATGAAAGGCATATTCAGTTAAACAGAACCTGACCGGCTGGATGAAAGGCATATTCAGTTAAACAACACGTGACCGGCTGGATGAAAGGCATATTCAGTTAAACAAAACGTGACCGGATGGATGAAAGGCATATTCAGTTAAACAAAACGTGACCGGCTGGATGAAATGCATATTCAGTTAAACAAAACGTGACCGGCTGGATGAAAGGCATATTCAATTAAACAAAACGTGACCGGCTGGATGAAATGCATATTCAGTTAAACAAAACGTGACTGGATGGATGAAATGCATATTCAGTTAAACAAAACGTGACCGGCTGGATGAAAGGCATATTCAATTAAACAAAACGTGACTGGATGGATGAAATGCATATTTAGTTAAAGAGAATGTGACCGGCTGGATGAAAGGCATATTCAGTTAAACAAAACGTGACCGGCTGGATGAAATGCATATTCAGTTAAACAGAACCTGACCGGCTGGATGAAATGCATACTCAGTTAAACAACACGTGACCGGCTGGATGAAAGGCATATTCAGTTAAACAAAACGTGACCGGATGGATGAAAGGCATATTCAGTTAAACAAAACGTGACTGGCTGGATGAAATGCATATTCAGTTAAACAAAACGTGACCGGCTGGATGAAAGGCATATTCAATTAAACAAAACGTGACCGGCTGGATGAAATGCATATTCAGTTAAACAAAACGTGACTGGATGGATGAAATGCATATTCAGTTAAACAAAACGTGACCGGCTGGATGAAAGGCATATTCAATTAAACAAAACGTGACTGGATGGATGAAATGCATATTTAGTTAAAGAGAATGTGACCGGCTGGATGAAAGGCATATTCAGTTAAACAAAACGTGACCGGCTGGATGAAAGGCATATTCAGTTAAACAGAACCTGACCGGCTGGATGAAATGCATACTCAGTTAAACAACACGTGACCGGCTGGATGAAAGGCATATTCAGTTAAACAAAACGTGACCGGATGGATGAAAGGCATATTCAGTTAAACAAAACGTGACCGGCTGGATGAAATGCATATTCAGTTAAACAAAACGTGACCGGCTGGATGAAAGGCATATTCAATTAAACAAAACGTGACCGGCTGGATGAAATGCATATTCAGTTAAACAAAACGTGACCGGCTGGATGAAATGCATACTCAGTTAAACAAAACGTGACCGGCTGGATGAAATGCATATTCAGTTAAACAAAACGTGACTGGATGGATGAAATGCATATTCAGTTAAACAAAACGTGACCGGCTGGATGAAAGGCATATTCAATTAAACAAAACGTGACTGGATGGATGAAATGCATATTTAGTTAAAGAGAATGTGACCGGCTGGATGAAAGGCATATTCAGTTAAACAAAACGTGACCGGATGGATGAAAGCCATATTCAGTTAAACAAAACGTGACCGGATGGATGAAAGCCATATTCAGTTAAACAGAACCTGACCGGCTGGATGAAAGGCATATTCAGTTAAACAAAACGTGACCGGCTGGATGAAATGCATATTCGGTTAAACAAAACGTGACCGGCTGGATGAAAGGCATATTCAGTTAAACAAAACGTGACCGGCTGGATGAAATGCATATTCAGTTAAACAAAACGTGACCGGCTGGATGAAAGGCATATTCAGTTAAACAGAACCTGACCGGCTGGATGAAAGGCATATTCAGTTAAACAAAATGTGACCGGCTGGATGAAAGGCATATTCAGTTAAACAAAACGAGACCGGCTGGATGAAATGCATATTCAGTTAAACAAAACCTGACCGGCTGGATGAAATGCATATTCAGTCAAACAAAACGTGACCGGATGGATGAAAGGCATATTCAGTTAAACAGAACCTGACCGGCTGGATGAAAGGCATATTCAGTTAAACAAAACGTGACCGGATGGATGAAAGCCATATTCAGTTAAACAAAACGTGACCGGCTGGATGAAAGGCATATTCAGTTAAACAGAACCTGACCGGCTGGATGAAAGGCATATTCAGTTAAACAAAATGTGACCGGCTGGATGAAAGGCATATTCAGTTAAACAAAACGAGACCGGCTGGATGAAATGCATATTCAGTTAAACAAAACCTGACCGGCAGGATGAAATGCATATTCAGTCAAACAAAACGTGACCGGATGGATGAAAGGCATATTCAGTTAAACAGAACCTGACCGGATGGATGAAAGGAATATTCAGTTAAACAAAACGTGACCGGATGGATGAAAGCCATATTCAGTTAAACAAAACGTGACCGGATGGATGAAAGCCATATTCAGTTAAACAGAACCTGACCGGCTGGATGAAAGGCATATTCAGTTAAACAAAACGTGACCGGCTGGATGAAAGGCATATTCAGTTAAACAAAACGTGACCGGCTGGATGAAAGGCATATTCAGTTAAACAAAACGTGACCGGATGGATGAAAGCCATATTCAGTTAAACAAAACGTGACCGGCTGGATGAAATGCATACTCAGTTAAACAGAAACTGACCGGCTGGATGAAATGCATATTCAGTGACACAAAACGTCACCGTCTAGATGAAAGGCATATTCGGTTAAACAAAACGTGACCGGCTGAATGAAATGCATATTCAGTTAAACAAAACGTGACCGGCTGGATGAAATGCATATTCAGTTAAACAGAATGTGACCGGCTGGATAAAAGGCATATTCAGTTAAACAAAACGTGACTGGCTGGATGAAAGGCATATTCAGGGAAACAAAACGAGACCGGCTGGATGAAATGCATATTCAGTTAAACAAAACGTGACCGGCTGGATGAAATGCATATTCAGTTAAACAAAACGTGACCGGCTGGATGAAATGCATATTCAGTTAAACAGAAACTGACCGGCTGGATGAAAGGCATATTCAGTTAAACAAAACGTCACCGTCTGGATGAAAGGCATATTCGGTTAAACAAAACGTGACCGGCTGGATGAAATGCATATTCAGTTAAACAAAACTTGACCGGATGGATGAAATGCATATTCAGTCAAACAAAACGTGACCGGATGGATGAAAGGCATATTCAGTTATACAGAACGTGACCGGCTTGATGAAAGGCATATTCAGTTAAACAAAACGAGCCCGGCTGGATGAAAGGCATATTCACTTAAACAAAACGTGACTGGCTGGATGAAAGGCATATTCAGTTAAGCAAAACGTGACCGTCTGGATGAAAGGCATAATCTGTTAAACAAAAACGTGACCGTCTGGATGAAAGGCATATTCGGTTAAACAAAACGTGACCGGCTGGATGAAATGCATATTCAGTTAAACAAAACGTGACCGGCTGGATGAAAGGCATATTCAGTTAAACAAAACGTGACCGGCTGGATGAAAGGCATATTCAGTTAAACAGAACCTGACCGGCTGGATGAAAGGCATATTCAGTTAAACAACACGTGACCGGCTGGATGAAAGGCATATTCAGTTAAACAAAACGTGACCGGATGGATGAAAGGCATATTCAGTTAAACAAAACGTGACCGGCTGGATGAAATGCATATTCAGTTAAACAAAACGTGACCGGCTGGATGAAAGGCATATTCAATTAAACAAAACGTGACCGGCTGGATGAAATGCATATTCAGTTAAACAAAACGTGACTGGATGGATGAAATGCATATTCAGTTAAACAAAACGTGACCGGCTGGATGAAAGGCATATTCAATTAAACAAAACGTGACTGGATGGATGAAATGCATATTTAGTTAAAGAGAATGTGACCGGCTGGATGAAAGGCATATTCAGTTAAACAAAACGTGACCGGCTGGATGAAATGCATATTCAGTTAAACAGAACCTGACCGGCTGGATGAAATGCATACTCAGTTAAACAACACGTGACCGGCTGGATGAAAGGCATATTCAGTTAAACAAAACGTGACCGGATGGATGAAAGGCATATTCAGTTAAACAAAACGTGACCGGCTGGATGAAATGCATATTCAGTTAAACAAAACGTGACCGGCTGGATGAAAGGCATATTCAATTAAACAAAACGTGACCGGCTGGATGAAATGCATATTCAGTTAAACAAAACGTGACTGGATGGATGAAATGCATATTCAGTTAAACAAAACGTGACCGGCTGGATGAAAGGCATATTCAATTAAACAAAACGTGACTGGATGGATGAAATGCATATTTAGTTAAAGAGAATGTGACCGGCTGGATGAAAGGCATATTCAGTTAAACAAAACGTGACCGGCTGGATGAAAGGCATATTCAGTTAAACAGAACCTGACCGGCTGGATGAAATGCATACTCAGTTAAACAACACGTGACCGGCTGGATGAAAGGCATATTCAGTTAAACAAAACGTGACCGGATGGATGAAAGGCATATTCAGTTAAACAAAACGTGACCGGCTGGATGAAATGCATATTCAGTTAAACAAAACGTGACCGGCTGGATGAAAGGCATATTCAATTAAACAAAACGTGACCGGCTGGATGAAATGCATATTCAGTTAAACAAAACGTGACCGGCTGGATGAAATGCATACTCAGTTAAACAAAACGTGACCGGCTGGATGAAATGCATATTCAGTTAAACAAAACGTGACTGGATGGATGAAATGCATATTCAGTTAAACAAAACGTGACCGGCTGGATGAAAGGCATATTCAATTAAACAAAACGTGACTGGATGGATGAAATGCATATTTAGTTAAAGAGAATGTGACCGGCTGGATGAAAGGCATATTCAGTTAAACAAAACGTGACCGGCTGGATGAAAGGCATATTCAGTTAAACAAAAAGTGACCGGCTGGATGAAATACATATTCAGTTAAACAAAACGTGACCGGCTGGATGGAAGGCATATTCAGTTAAACAAAATGTGACCGTCTGGATGAAATGCATACTCAGTTAAACAAAACGTGATCGGCTGGATGAAATGCATATTCAGTTAAACAAAAAGTGACCGGCTGGATGAAATACATATTCAGTTAAACAAAACGTGACCGGCTGGATGAAATGCATATTCAGTTAAACAAAACGTGACCGGCTGGATGAAAGGCATATTCAGTTAAAGAAAACGTGACCGGCTGGATGAAAGACATATTCAGTTAAACAAAACGTGACCGGCTGGATGAAATGCATATTCAGTTAAACAAAACGTGACCGGCTGGATGAAAGGCATATTCAGTTAAACAAAACGTGACCGGCTGGATGAAAGACATATTCAGTTAAACAAAACGTGACCGGCTGGATGAAATGCATATTCAGTTAAACAAAACGTGACCGGCTGGATGAAAGGCATATTCAGTTAAAGAAAACGTGACCGGCTGGATGAAAGACATATTCAGTTAAACAAAACGTGACCGGCTGGATGAAATGCATATTCAGTTAAACAAAACGTGACCGGCTGGATGAAATGCATATTCAGTTAAAGAAAACGTGACCGGCTGGATGAAAGACATATTCAGTTAAACAAAACGTGACCGGCTGGATGAAATGCATATTCAGTTAAACAAAACGTGACCGGCTGGATGAAATGCATATTCAGTTAAACAAAACCTGACCGGCAGGATGAAATGCATATTCAGTTAAACAAAACGTGACCGGCTGGATGAAAGGCATATTCAGTTAAACAAAACGTGACCGGCTGGATGAAAGGCATATTCAGTTAAACAAAACGTGACCGGCTGGATGAAAGGCATATTCAGTTAAACAAAACGTGACCGGCTGGATGAAAGACATATTCAGTTAAACAAAACGTGACCGGCTGGATGAAATGCATATTCAGTTAAACAAAACGTGACCGGCTGGATGAAATGCATATTCAGTTAAACAAAACCTGACCGGCAGGATGAAATGCATATTCAGTTAAACAAAACGTGACCGGCTGGATGAAATGCATATTCAGTTAAACAAAACGTGACCGGCTGGATGAAAGGCATATTCAGTTAAACAAAACGTGACCGGCTGGATGAAAGGCATATTCAGTTAAACAAAACGTGACCGGCTGGATGAAATGCATATTCAGTTAAACAAAACGTGACCGGCTGGATGAAAGGCATATTCAGTTAAACAAAACGTGACCGGCTGGATGAAAGGCATATTCAGTTAAACAAAACGTGACCGGCTGGATGAAAGGCATATTCAGTTAAACAAAACGTGACCGGCTGGATGAAAGACATATTCAGTTAAACAAAACGTGACCGGCTGGATGAAATGCATATTCAGTTAAACAAAACGTGACCGGCTGGATGAAAGGCATATTCAGTTAAAGAAAACGTGACCGGCTGGATGAAAGACATATTCAGTTAAACAAAACGTGACCGGCTGGATGAAATGCATATTCAGTTAAACAAAACGTGACCGGCTGGATGAAATGCATATTCAGTTAAAGAAAACGTGACCGGCTGGATGAAAGACATATTCAGTTAAACAAAACGTGACCGGCTGGATGAAATGCATATTCAGTTAAACAAAACGTGACCGGCTGGATGAAATGCATATTCAGTTAAACAAAACCTGACCGGCAGGATGAAATGCATATTCAGTCAAACAAAACGTGACCGGATGGATGAAAGGCATATTCAGTTAAACAGAACCTGACCGGATGGATGAAAGGAATATTCAGTTAAACAAAACGTGACCGGATGGATGAAAGCCATATTCAGTTAAACAAAACGTGACCGGATGGATGAAAGCCATATTCAGTTAAACAGAACCTGACCGGCTGGATGAAAGGCATATTCAGTTAAACAAAACGTGACCGGCTGGATGAAAGGCATATTCAGTTAAACAAAACGTGACCGGATGGATGAAAGGCATATTCAGTTAAACAAAACGTGACCGGATGGATGAAAGGCATATTCAGTTAAACAAAACGTAACCGGCTGGATGAAAGACATATTCAGTTAAACAAAAAGTGACCGGCTGGATGAAATACATATTCAGTTAAACAAAACGTGACCGGCTGGATGAAATGCATATTCACTTAAACAAAACGTGACCGGCTGGATGAAAGGCATATTCAGTTAAACAAAACGTGACCGGCTGGATGAAAGGCATATTCAATTAAACAAAACGTGACCGGATGGATGAAATGCATATTTAGTTAAAGAGAATGTGACCGGCTGGATGAAAGGCATATTCAGTTAAACAAAACGTGACCGGCTGGATGAAATGCATATTCAGTTAAACAAAACGTGACCGGCTGGATGAAATGCATATTCAGTTAAACAAAACGTGATCGGCTGGATGAAATGCATATTCAGTTAAACAAAACGTGACCGGCTGGATGAAATGCATATTCAGTTAAACAAAACGTGACCGGCTGGATGAAATACATATTCAGTTAAACAATACGTGACCGGCTGGATGAAATGCATATTCAGGTAAACAAAACGTGACCGGCTGGATGAAAGGCATATTCAGTTAAACAAAACGTGACCGGCTGGATGAAAGACATATTCAGTTAAACAAAAAGTGACCGGCTGGATGAAATACATATTCAGTTAAACAAAACGTGACCGGCTGGATGAAATGCATATTCAGTTAAACAAAACGTGACCGGCTGGATGAAAGGCATATTCAGTTAAAGAAAACGTGACCGGCTGGACGAAAGGCATATTCAGTTAAACAAATCGTGACCGGCTGGATGAAAGGCATATTCAGTTAAGCAAAACGTGACCGTCTGGATGAAAGGCATATTCGGTTAAACAAAAACGTGACCGGATGGATGAAAGGCATATTCAGTTAAACAAAACGTGACCGTCTGGATGAAATGCATATTCAGTTAAACAAAACGTGATCGGCTGGATGAAATGCATATTCAGTTAAACAAAACGTGACCGGCTGGATGAAATGCATATTCAGTTAAACAAAACGTGACCGGCTGGATGAAATACATATTCAGTTAAACAATACGTGACCGGCTGGATGAAATGCATATTCAGGTAAACAAAACGTGACCGGCTGGATGAAAGGCATATTCAGTTAAACAAAACGTGACCGGCTGGATGAAAGACATATTCAGTTAAACAAAAAGTGACCGGCTGGATGAAATACATATTCAGTTAAACAAAACGTGACCGGCTGGATGAAATGCATATTCAGTTAAACAAAACGTGACCGGCTGGATGAAAGGCATATTCAGTTAAACAAAACGTGACCGGTTGGACGAAAGGCATATTCAGTTAAACAAATCGTGACCGGCTGGATGAAAGGCATATTCAGTTAAGCAAAACGTGACCGTCTGGATGAAAGGCATATTCGGTTAAACAAAAACGTGACCGGATGGATGAAAGGCATATTCAGTTAAACAAAACGTGACCGGCTGGATGAAAGGCATATTCAATTAAACAAAACGTGACCGGCTGGATGAAATGCATATTCAGTTAAACAAAACGTGACTGGCTGGATGAAAGGCATATTCAATTAAACAAAACTTGACCGGATGGATGAAATGCATATTCAGTTAAACAAAACGTGCCCGGATGGATGAAATACATATTCAGTTAAACAAAACGTGACTGGCTGGATGAAAGGCATATTCAATTAAACAAAACGTGACCGGATGGACGAAATGCATATTTAGTTAAACAAAACGTGACCGGCTGGATGAAATGCATATTCAGTTAAACAAAACGTGACCGGCTGTATGAAAGGCATATTCAGTTAAACAAAACGTGACCGGCTGGATGAAAGGCATATTCAATTAAACAAAACGTGACCGGATGGATGAAATGCATATTTAGTTAAACAGAATGTGACCGGCTGGATGAAAGACATATTCAGTTAAACAAAACGTGACCGGCTGGATGAAATGCATATTCAGTTAAACAAAACGTGACCGGCTGGATGAAAGGCATATTCAGTTAAACAAAACGTGACCGGATGGATGAAATACATATTCAGTTAAACAACACGTGACCGGCTGGATGAAAGGCATATTCAGTTAAACAAAACGTGACCGTCTGGATGAAATCCATACTCAGTTAAACAAAACGTGATCGGCTGGATGAAATGCATATTCAGTTAAACAAAAAGTGACCGGCTGGATGAAATACACATTCAGTTAAACAAAACGTGACCGGCTGGATGAAATGCATATTCAGTTAAACAAAACGTGACCGGCTGGATGAAAGGCATATTCAGTTAAACAAAACGTGACCGGCTGGATGAAAGACATATTCAGTTAAACAAAAAGTGACCGGCTGGATGAAATACATATTCAGTTAAACAAAACGTGACCGGCTGGATGAAATGCATATTCAGTTAAACAAAACGTGACCGGCTGGATGAAAGGCATATTCAGTTAAACAAAACGTGACCGGCTGGATGAAAGGCATATTCAGTTAAACAAAACGTGACCGGGTGGATGAAATGCATACTCAGTTAAACAAAACGTGACCGGCTGGATGAAATGCATATTCAGTTAAACAAAAAGTGACCGGCTGGATGAAATACATATTCAGTTAAACAAAACGTGACCGGCTGGATGAAAGGCATATTCAGTTAAACAAAACGTGACCGGCTGGATGAAAGGCATATTCAGTTAAACAAAACGTGACCGGCTGGATGAAATGCATATTCAGTTAAACAAAACGTGACCGGCTGGATGAAATGCATATTCAGTTAAACAAATCGTGACCAGCTGGATGAAATGCATAGTCAGTTAAACAAAACGTGACCGGCTGGTTGAAAGGCATATTCAGTTAAACAGAACCTGACCAGCTGGATGAAAGGCATATTCAGTTAAACAAAACGTGACCGGCTGGATGAAAGGCATATTCAGTTAAACAAAAAGTGACCGGCTGGATGAAATACATATTCAGTTAAACAAAACGTGACCGGCTGGATGAAATGCATATTCAGTTAAACAAAACGTGACCGGATGGATGAAAGGCATATTCAGTTGAACAAAACGTGACCGGCTGGATGAAATGCATACTCAGTTAAACAAAACGTGACCGGCTGGATGAAAGGCATATTCAGTTAAACAAATCGTGACCGGCTGGATGAAATTCATACTCAGTTAAACAAAACGTGACCGGCTGGTTGAAAGGCATATTCAGTTAAACAGGACCTGACCAGCTGGATGAAAGGCATATTCAGTTAAACAAAACTTGACCGGCTGGATGAAAGGCATATTCAGTTAAACAAAATGTGACCGGCTGGATGAAATACATATTCAGATAAACAAAACGTGACCGGCTGGATGAAAGGCATATTCAGTTAAACAGAACGTGACCGGCTGGATGAAAGGCAAATTCAGTTAAACAAAACGTGACCGGCTGGACGAAAGGCATATTCAGTTAAACAAAACGTGACCGGCTGGATGAAATGCATATTCAGTTAAACAAAACGTGACCGGCTGGATGAAATACATATTCAGTTAAACAATACGTGACCGGCTGGATGAAATGCATATTCAGGTAAACAAAACGTGACCGGCTGGATGAAAGGCATATTCAGTTAAACAAAACGTGACCGGCTGGATGAAAGACATATTCAGTTAAACAAAAAGTGACCGGCTGGATGAAATACATATTCAGTTAAACAAAACGTGACCGGCTGGATGAAATGCATATTCAGTTAAACAAAACGTGACCGGCTGGATGAAAGGCATATTCAGTTAAACAAAACGTGACCGGCTGGACGAAAGGCATATTCAGTTAAACAAATCGTGACCGGCTGGATGAAAGGCATATTCAGTTAAGCAAAACGTGACCGTCTGGATGAAAGGCATATTCGGTTAAACAAAAACGTGACCGGATGGATGAAAGGCATATTCAGTTAAACAAAACGTGACCGGCTGGATGAAAGGCATATTCAATTAAACAAAACGTGACCGGCTGGATGAAATGCATATTCAGTTAAACAAAACGTGACTGGCTGGATGAAAGGCATATTCAATTAAACAAAACTTGACCGGATGGATGAAATGCATATTCAGTTAAACAAAACGTGCCCGGATGGATGAAATACATATTCAGTTAAACAAAACGTGACTGGCTGGATGAAAGGCATATTCAATTAAACAAAACGTGACCGGATGGACGAAATGCATATTTAGTTAAACAAAACGTGACCGGCTGGATGAAATGCATATTCAGTTAAACAAAACGTGACCGGCTGTATGAAAGGCATATTCAGTTAAACAAAACGTGACCGGCTGGATGAAAGGCATATTCAATTAAACAAAACGTGACCGGATGGATGAAATGCATATTTAGTTAAACAGAATGTGACCGGCTGGATGAAAGACATATTCAGTTAAACAAAACGTGACCGGCTGGATGAAATGCATATTCAGTTAAACAAAACGTGACCGGCTGGATGAAAGGCATATTCAGTTAAACAAAACGTGACCGGATGGATGAAATACATATTCAGTTAAACAACACGTGACCGGCTGGATGAAAGGCATATTCAGTTAAACAAAACGTGACCGTCTGGATGAAATCCATACTCAGTTAAACAAAACGTGATCGGCTGGATGAAATGCATATTCAGTTAAACAAAAAGTGACCGGCTGGATGAAATACACATTCAGTTAAACAAAACGTGACCGGCTGGATGAAATGCATATTCAGTTAAACAAAACGTGACCGGCTGGATGAAAGGCATATTCAGTTAAACAAAACGTGACCGGCTGGATGAAAGACATATTCAGTTAAACAAAAAGTGACCGGCTGGATGAAATACATATTCAGTTAAACAAAACGTGACCGGCTGGATGAAATGCATATTCAGTTAAACAAAACGTGACCGGCTGGATGAAAGGCATATTCAGTTAAACAAAACGTGACCGGCTGGATGAAAGGCATATTCAGTTAAACAAAACGTGACCGGGTGGATGAAATGCATACTCAGTTAAACAAAACGTGACCGGCTGGATGAAATGCATATTCAGTTAAACAAAAAGTGACCGGCTGGATGAAATACATATTCAGTTAAACAAAACGTGACCGGCTGGATGAAAGGCATATTCAGTTAAACAAAACGTGACCGGCTGGATGAAAGGCATATTCAGTTAAACAAAACGTGACCGGCTGGATGAAATGCATATTCAGTTAAACAAAACGTGACCGGCTGGATGAAATGCATATTCAGTTAAACAAATCGTGACCAGCTGGATGAAATGCATAGTCAGTTAAACAAAACGTGACCGGCTGGTTGAAAGGCATATTCAGTTAAACAGAACCTGACCAGCTGGATGAAAGGCATATTCAGTTAAACAAAACGTGACCGGCTGGATGAAAGGCATATTCAGTTAAACAAAAAGTGACCGGCTGGATGAAATACATATTCAGTTAAACAAAACGTGACCGGCTGGATGAAATGCATATTCAGTTAAACAAAACGTGACCGGATGGATGAAAGGCATATTCAGTTGAACAAAACGTGACCGGCTGGATGAAATGCATACTCAGTTAAACAAAACGTGACCGGCTGGATGAAAGGCATATTCAGTTAAACAAATCGTGACCGGCTGGATGAAATTCATACTCAGTTAAACAAAACGTGACCGGCTGGTTGAAAGGCATATTCAGTTAAACAGGACCTGACCAGCTGGATGAAAGGCATATTCAGTTAAACAAAACTTGACCGGCTGGATGAAAGGCATATTCAGTTAAACAAAATGTGACCGGCTGGATGAAATACATATTCAGATAAACAAAACGTGACCGGCTGGATGAAAGGCATATTCAGTTAAACAGAACGTGACCGGCTGGATGAAAGGCAAATTCAGTTAAACAAAACGTGACCGGCTGGACGAAAGGCATATTCAGTTAAACAAAACGTGACCGGCTGGATGAAATGCATATTCAGTTAAACAAAACGTGACCGGATGGATGTAAGGCATATTCAGTTAAACAAAACGTGACCGGCCTGATGAAATGCATACTCAGTTAAACAAAACGTGACCGGCTGGATGAAAGGCATATTCAGTTAAACAAAAAGTGACCGGCTGGATGAAATACATATTCAGTTAAACAAAACGTGACCGGCTGGATGAAAGGCATATTCAGTTAAACAAAACGTGACCGGCTGGATGAAAGGCATATTCAGTTAAGCAAAACGTGACCTTCTGGATGAAATGCATATTCAGTTAAGCAAAACGTGACCGGCTGGATGAAATGCATATTCAGTTAATCAAAACGTGACCGGCTGGATGAAATGCATATTCAGTTAAACAAAACGTGACCGGCTGGATGAAAGGCATATTCAGTTAAACAAAACGTGACCGGCTGGATGAAAGGCATATTCAGTTAAACAAAACGTGACCTTCTGGATGAAATGCATATTCAGTTAAGCAAAACGTGACCGGCTGGATGAAATGCATATTCAGTTAAACAAAACGAGACCGGCTGGATGAAATGCATATTCAGTTAAACAAAACGAGACCGGCTGGATAAAATGCATATTCAGTTAAACAAAACGAGACCCGCTGGATGAAAGGCATATTCAGTTAAACAAAACGTGACCGGCTGGATGAAATGCATATTCAGTTAAACAAAACGTGACCGGCTGGATGAAATGCATATTCAGTTAAACAAAACGAGACCGGCTGGATGAAATGCATATTCAGTTAAACTAAACGTGACCGGCTGGATGAAATGCATATTCAGTTAAACAAAACGAGACCCGCTGGATGAAAGGCATATTCAGTTAAACAAAACGAGACCGGCTGGATGAAATGCATATTCAGTTAAACAAAACGAGACCCGCTGGATGAAAGGCATATTCAGTTAAACAAAACGTGACCTGCTGGATGAAATGCATGTTCAGTAAAAAAACAAAAACAAAAAAAAAAAAAAAAATAACGTGAACGGCACTGGTTAATCAACAATGTCCAATTCTGCTCCCATGAAAAAGTTTGGCACGTATGACACTGCAGAAATTCATCGACTTGAGATATGAGAATTTGCCACTTCCACCATATTCTTATGATCTTTGACTACTACATTTACAAACATCTGGTCAAGTTTTTATCTCAAAAGATATTTCGTTACAAACAAGATGCAGAATCTCCATCCAAAAATTTCTTGATGTCCAAAACTTCAGAGTTTTAACTCTATGTCAGAAATGTGTAGATGCTCGGTGTTCTAGTGTATTTAAATCAGTCACAATTGATTTAAACACTGTGTAAATACACTAATCCAACAATAAAATTTCATTCTAAAATCGGACATTATTTTCTGAACAAACTAACAGTTGAATATGAGAGTTTTGCCATGTATATGTGACTACTAAATGTGAAGAAAATTATGATTTTTAAAGCGAATTCTGGCTTATAAATTACCATCATTTGATTATAAACAGGGAGAAATTTACGTTTTGTCTTCTGTTGTAACACCGGGGTTTTGGTATGGAAGGGGACAATTTTATTAGACTTCTTACAGTTTTAGAAAAATATTCGTTACGGACATTGATTCCCTGTCAGTTGCAAAAATACAGTCAGCGGCCCACATTCGGCTTACGGGTCGTCTATTTGAGAGCCTGTGGCACAATCTTGAGTCTAAAACTAGACGACATTATTTCTAAAATCAGTTAAAATACCAAGAAGAGTTTTACAAAAGTGAGATTACTTACAGTCGCTTGATTCCCAGCGAAATTTTCCAGTGTGAAAATTCAGTAATTTCAAATATTACGAAATAAGTAATAATTCATTAACGTGGAGATGAAATAATGATGAAGACGTATAATAATAATAATAATAATAATATACTTTTATAACAAAATATAAATATTTGTAGATTGCACACACACACACAAACACGCACACACACATACACACATATATATAGAATAAATGCAGATTCTGTGATAAATATC
>OZ010577.1:83547861-83575361 GCA_963932145.1 Acanthosepion lycidas | reverse complement strand
TTTTTTAAAATGTTTATCTATAAGTTTAAGAAAATATTTTCCTATATTAATGTTCGACAGCTTACAGAAGGGTGGGTTGAACCATATAATTTTCCTATTTCTATTTCTAGATTTAGAAGACGTGTCGCTAGTAGATTTATCTATATAAGTGAGTGTTTGTTTGAATTTGCTTTTTGATAGGGCTTGATTGTATGTTGATTTATTTTGATCAAAGATGCTTTTACTAGAGGATAGTTTATTTATTCTAGTATTTACAGTGTTAGGGATCTGTTTCATAATTGCTATAGGGTGGTTTGAGTCGATATTTATGTATATGGGCGATTGGTTCTCCTTTTGGAAAGGTTTATATGTGTTGTTTTCAAGATCAAATGTTACGTCTAGAAAATTTACTATTTTCAGGTTAGATGATATTTCTATTTTAAAACCTATATATTTGAAAGCCTTGATTATTTTCTTCTGGAGTTGGGATGTAAGAGGTCCATTAGAGTTAGGTATAATAATGAGACCATCATCCCTGTAAAGCCCTACATTTTGGGGGTTAAGAAATCTGCTCAGAATATCTAAAATATACATCCCTATTAGATCCGCTATTTGAGCAGAATCAAACGCTCCCATTGGGACATCGAAATTGTCACTGTTATTTTTAAACCAAGTAGTTTCGTTAAGTTTAAGTACAGAAGTACAGATTTTCTTTGGATTTACCAATTCGGTTTACCAAGTTCCTTATAACTTAATTATATATATATATATATATTCTGTATTTGGCCAGCAATCCCTCTTTTATGTAATTTTCATTAAAAGCCACTGACAAAGTACTGCGATTAAGCGTTTTGTTTTTCTTTTGTTCATATAAGTGATTTCATTGTCTGTAAGCATTATTAATATAAAAAACAAAAAACAAAAAAAAAAAAAAACACTCAATAATGTCTACTGTTAACACGGCCGCAATTTGCTGACCGGGTGAGGAAAATAAAACATTCCAATAACTCTAGATACATACATAAAAAAATGCATACACTCAGTTAATATTAAAAATAAAATGGATAACAGAAAAGCCGAAAACGCTCAGATATACAGAACGTTCGAACACACTTTATGCCCAGAAAAGAAATGACTGAAAGCTTAATCGCAGTACCTTGTCGGTCGTTTGTAATGACTCTCTCTCTCTCATATATATATATATATATATATATATATATATATATATATATATATATATATATATATATATATGTTGATTCCGGGATGAAATCCGGTACCAATAAATATTAGGTTGCTGCAAAAATAATGACGTTTTTGACATTAAAAAATACGTCAAAAAACGTCATTATTTTTGCACCAACCTAATAACAAACGCCAATAATTAATATATGAAAATAATGTATTAACGTAATAATACAAACTGGTAATGCAGGTTAGTAGTTCCAGGAATACTGGTTAGTAGCAATATATATATATATATATATATATATATATATATATACTTTGCTTTTTTTTTTCTTATTTTACTCGATTGTTTTTTTTTCTTTTCGCTAAGTATTACGGTGCTCGGCGATTTCTTTTTCGACCTACACGGGTGTTTTTAGTCTTTTCTTTTTTTTCAAATTTTTCCCTCAGGTACCAGTTTGTTTAAATATATTTTTATTTGCAAATTGTATTATCCGTTTTTTTTTTTATAACAGTCGAGTATAGGTATTAAAATAAACACACACACACACACACACACCCACATATATATATATATATATATATATATATATATATATATATATATATTATGAATTAATTGACTTAAAATATGGACGTCCTGGGTATGACGGTAAACTACATCCGCGTCCTGTGTATGGCGATAAACTGCATCCAACAGCAAGGTCTCAGATAATGTTTTCAGAACAATAATGTTGCCAGCTCTAAGTTTTTGAAACAATGATGTTGCCAGCTATACGTTTTTTATTCCATACAAAATAGGCATTTAAAATTCATATAAACTGGATTTGGCATTAAATAACCCACAGTGGTTGATATGCCATAAAACCCAAACAAACAAACAAAGAAACAAACAAACAATTAAAATATGGTTTTTTCGCTACACAGTTCTAACCATGTTTCAAAAATGGAAGCTAAAAGCCCCGAATTTAATTTTGTAATTAAATTAAAGACATTAGTTCCATTTCATCCTCAAGCGTATTTTGGAGTAACTTTAAAAATTACTGGGTTTTAAATACACAGTTAAAATAAAATTCATGTTTCCAAGGTTACAGATAAATCTATTTTGCTCGACTAGGGGTGTCAGTATGTTCAATATGTTTATATTTTAATGTATCAGTTATTGTTACGTTTTGGTAGTGGGTAGGGATGTATTTTTCAATGAAATCTAACATCCTTTAAAAGCGTGTCGTCTGGATTTTTTTTTTTTTTTTAATTTTATTGTTGACGGCTAAAATTCTTCCGGCATTTTTTTCCTTCGTATATTTAAAGATTTTTGGGAGGTGTCTACGTCAGAATACTTTTTTTTTTTTTTAACTACGATTTGAAATATTTTTACTTTTAATTTTTAATATACTATATTTCTTTCAAGAACAATTAAATGTAATTAGAATCCCTTACAGTTTGTAGAATTCTTATCACATCAAGTATATGACGATTTTTAAAAATTTTATATTTTAATATTATTTAAGTAAAATTTCCATTTCTCTGATTTAGTAAACTCTATTTGTTTATTTAATTACGATTTAAAAGAAGTTTAGATTAGAATTCATTTTAATGAACTACAATGACCCATGTCCTTTGTGCATACATGAGAAACTATATATTACTAAGTTTATGAAAAATAAAAATTTACTGAATCAGAGAAATGAAATAGCTATTTTATGCCGGCATTGTCAAAAATTTTCCTTAAATAATATTTAATAATAAAAATAAATTTATAAAATAGGATCAGGTAATATACATACTTAAATTTAACATGAATAATTAATTTTATATACTGTAAGTAATTCTATTATATTTACTTGTTTTTTCCTAAAAAAATAGTCTATTAAAATAACTGAAAATATTTTAAAATTGTATTTAAAATTGTAGTTAATACGAATTCTAACCTAAACATCTTTTAAAATTGTAGTTAAATAAAACGTATTCTAACCTAAACACCCCTCAAAAAGAAATACCGACACTCAAATGAATCCAATAAAACACCTACCGAAAAATGAAATTATGATGAAAAGCTAGCGGATGTGGGCCATTGAATGACCCATGTCCTTAGTAATATATAGTTTCACCTGTATGTACAAAGTTTATATATATATATATATATAAAATTTACTTAAAGAATACTTAAAAAATATTTAAATGTAAAATTTTTAAAAATCGTAATATACTTATACTTGATATAGAAAAATAAATTTACTTACTGTAAGTAATTCTAATACATTTACTTCAATTAAATGAAATATAGTCTATAAAAACTAACAATGAAAATATTTTAAAGTTGTAATTATAATTGTAGTTAATTTTAATGAATTCTAACCTAAACTTCTTTTAAATTGAAATTAGATAAATAAATTAAGTTTACTAAATCAGAGAAATGAATTAGCTATTTTTGCCGTAAGCCAAAATAAAAAAAAAAAATTACTTAAATAATATTTAAATATAATTTATTTTAAAAATCGTAATATAAATATACTTGATATAGAAAAATAATTTTACTTACTGTAAGTAAGTCTAATACATTTCCTTCTATTAAACGAAATATAGTCTATAAAAACTAATAATGAAAATATGTGAAAAATATTTTATATTTGAAATTAAAATTGTAGTTAATTAAAATGAATTCTAACCTAAACTGCTTTTAAATTGTAATAAATAAATAAATAAAGTTTACTAAATCAGAGAAATGAAATAGCTATTTTTGCCGTAAATAAAAAAAAAAAATTTACTTAAATAATATTTAAATATAAAATTTTTAAAAATCGTAATATAAATATACTTGATATAGAAAAATAATTTTACTTACTGTAAGTAATTCAAATATTGGGTTGGTGCAGAAATAGTGGCGTAGTGATGTTGTTTTTTGACGTATTTTTTAAGGTCAAAGGGCAACATTATTGCGTCATTGTTTTTGCCCCAACCTAATACATTTACTTCTATTAAATGAAATATAGTCTATAAAAACTAATAATGAAAATATTTTAAAGTTGTAATTAAAATTGTAGTTAATTAAAATGAATTCTAACCTAAACTTCTTTTAAATTGTAATTAAATAAATAACTAAAGTTTACTAAATCAGAGAAATGAATTAGCTATTTTTTGCCGTAAGAAAAAAAAAAAAAAAAAAAATTACTTAAATAATTTTTAAATATAAAATATTTTAAAAAATCGTAATATAAATCTAAAATAATTTTACTTACTGTAAGTAATTCTAATTCTAATACATTCACTTCTATTAAATGAAATTATATAGTCTATAAAAACTAATAATGAAAATATTTTAAAGTTGTAATTAAAATGGTAGTTCATTAAAATGAATTCTAACCTAAACTTCTTTTAAATTGTAATTAAATAAATAAATAGAGTTTACTAAATCAGAGAAATGGAAATTTTACTTAAATAATATTCAAATATAAAATTTTTAAAATTCGTAATATACTTGATGTGATAATAATTCTACAAACTGTAAGGGATTCTAATTACATTTATTTAATTGTTCTTGAAAGAAATATAGTATATTAAAAATTAAAAGTAAAAATATTTCAAATCGTAGTTAAAAAAAAAAGAAAAGATTTTTAAAAAATTTTATATTTAAATATTATTTAAGTAAATTTTTTTTTTTTTGGCTTACGGCAAAAATAGCTAATTCATTTCTCTGATTTAGTAAACTTTATTTATCTAATTTCAATTTAAAAGAAGTTTAGGTTAGAATTCATTTTAATTAACTACAATTATAATTACAACTTTAAAATATTTTCATTGTTAGTTTTTATAGACTATATTTCATTTAATTGAAGTAAATGTATTAGAATTACTTACAGTAAGTAAATTTATTTTTCTATATCAAGTATAAGTATATTACGATTTTTAAAAATTTTACATTTAAATATTTTTTAAGTATTCTTTAAGTAAATTTTATATATATATATATATATAAACTTTGTACATACAGGTGAAACTATATATTACTAAGGACATGGGTCATTCAATGGCCCACATCCGCTAGCTTTTCATCATAATTTCATTTTTCGGTAGGTGTTTTATTGGATTCATTTGAGTCTCGGTATTTCTTTTTGAGGGGTGTTTAGGTTAGAATACGTTTTATTTAACTACAATTTTAAAAGATGTTTAGGTTAGAATTCGTATTAACTACAATTTTAAATACAATTTTAAAATATTTTCAGTTATTTTAATAGACTATTTTTTTAGGAAAAAACAAGTAAATATAATAGAATTACTTACAGTATATAAAATTAATTATTCATGTTAAATTTAAGTATGTATATTACCTGATCCTATTTTATAAATTTATTTTTATTTTTAAATATTATTTAAGGAAAATTTTTGACAATGCCGGCATAAAATAGCTATTTCATTTCTCTGATTCAGTAAATTTTTATTTTTCATAAACTTAGTAATATATAGTTTCTCATGTATGCACAAAGGACATGGGTCATTGTAGTTCATTAAAATGAATTCTAATCTAAACTTCTTTTAAATCGTAATTAAATAAACAAATAGAGTTTACTAAATCAGAGAAATGGAAATTTTACTTAAATAATATTAAAATATAAAATTTTTAAAAATCGTCATATACTTGATGTGATAAGAATTCTACAAACTGTAAGGGATTCTAATTACATTTAATTGTTCTTGAAAGAAATATAGTATATTAAAAATTAAAAGTAAAAATATTTCAAATCGTAGTTAAAAAAAAAAAAAAGTATTCTGACGTAGACACCTCCCAAAAATCTTTAAATATACGAAGGAAAAAAATGCCGTAAGAATTTTAGCCGTCAACAATAAAATTAAAAAAAAAAAAAAAAAATCCAGACGACACGCTTTTAAAGGATGTTAGATTTCATTGAAAAATACATCCCTACCCACTACCAAAACGTAACAATAACTGATACATTAAAATATAAACATATTGAACATACTGACACCCCTAGTCGAGCAAAATAGATTTATCTGTAACCTTGGAAACATGAATTTTATCTTAACTGTGTATTTAAAACCCAGTAATTTTTAAAGTTACTCCAAAATTCGCTTGAGGATGAAATGGAACTAATGTCTTTAATTTAATTACAAAATTAAATTCGGGGCTTTTAGCTTCCATTTTTGAAACATGGTTAGAACTGTGTAGCGAAAAAAAACCATATTTTAAGTCAATTAATTTATAATATTAATGTTCTGTAAATTTACATAGAGCACTATTTTGTAAAAATAAAAATATCTATAAGAACACCGGATTATATATCTTACTGTTCTTTCTTTTTATTAATATATATATATATATATATATATATATATATATATATATATATATATATATATATATATATATGTGTGTGTGTGTGTATGCGCACGCACGTTTAGGTAGAGTAACCAGTGAAAAAGATATTCTTCCTTGTGGATAATATTTATTTTGACGGCTTAGGAGGGGAGAGAGATATGAGAGAGGGAGAGAGAGAGAGAGAGAGAGAGACAACAAAGCACATTTGGTAGTTATAAAGATACAATTTCTTAAAGCGAATCCTTCATCGTAAGGACATCTGAAATTTACTTAATTTTGTAATGTCAACTTTTTCATTGCATTTTTTTCCACAACTTTATTTTTTAAATGCGTCTTTAGACATTTCCTGGGTGTTTTTTTTTTTTTTGTTTTCGATTTCAGATATTCAACTTCTTCGTTCTTTTTATAATCCTCACCATTTATGGTTGTTAAGCTTCAAGTAAAAATATCTCTTTGGACAGAACTTCTGCAATGTCTGCTAATTAGTGTCAAGGGTGGCTTGAACCGTGCCGTCGTAAATAAATATCGTTCACATGGAAGAATATTGTCTGGAGTCTCTCCATTTGCTTGGATACTCTCCATTTGTTTATATACTCTCCATTTGTTTATATACTCTCCATTTGTTTATATACTCTCCATTTGTTTATATACTCTCCAAAACACCTGACAAAGAAGTGATAAGTAGAATACGCTGCATGTAGAAAATCTCGCATACCACATTTACCATAATTTTACATATCATTAGCAATGGCATAATGAACTTTGGTATTGACTATTTTTCCTACACAGACGATCAAGTCACTGTTTTACTTTCACGATTTTGTCTCCAGTAACCCATTAGAGTCGTGACAGTACCACATGTAATGCAGCCACAGCGACAGTGATGTTTCTAGTGTAATATAGCCTGACGGAGTCCAAACATCTACAGACTAGTTTGAATTCAGAGTTGTCCTTTTCCTAGACTAGTTGCAAACCAAGGTTATAGGACCTTGTCTGTCCTGCTATTTAACCACAGCGGGGGGAAGTGATAGATACACGTAAGTGAGTGTAATGAACTCGACTGGAATTCGAAATCGGAGCTCGGATTCCTCAATCCGAGTCGCTATCAATTACTACAATGTTTCTCAACCTTATGCTCCCTTCAATTCAATGCGAGTTCTTTATAGCCCCTCATTCCAACTTGAGTTATTATCCGCCCCCACCCCGTGCCTCAACTTAATACATCTAGGGAAGTTGGAATATTAATGGCTGTAGTTTGGATAGTATTATGGCATCAAAACACTAACTCCAGTTGTAAATGAAAGAATAATATGATTTGGATAAATATTTTATTTGAATAAACGCATTTATTTACATAACAAAAAATGCATAGACCATCAGCTCTATCTAGTATGGTTTCAGTGGGGCAGGGCTGCCAAACTGTCAGTGTTTGGCTTGAAAGACGTCAGAGAGAGGCACAAATCATCTCTTTTTTTCCCCGTCAAGGCGATTTCGAGTCTTTGACAGCAGATGCATCATCCGACTGAAACCAAACTCAATCAAGTAAGATGTGGGAAAACAGATTTCTGTTGACTCAAACATTACATCTTTCCAGAGTAGTGGATAATTCTTATGCATGTCTTCATTCATCCACAGCGCCTGGTATCCTCCACGCTTGAACCTCGCTTGAGCTGCTGTGTTACTTTGAAATTCAATGAAAGTTTCTTGTAGGGTGATATCAACTTCAGATGCATCAGCAATGAAGGGATCCACAAACCAGTGCGGTATTGTCATTTGGAGTAGATCAAAGAAGCGAGTTTTCATATCATTATGCAACAGCTTCAAATGATCAACATACACTGCTAGGTCTTCATCAAGCAGCTCGGTGGATGTATTTGTTATGGAAGCAAACTGGGCAAATTCCCGTCTCCCAAGGTTCGACAAGAATGGCATTAGATTCCTTTCGTTAATTGCCTCCTTGCAGGGAAACAGGGTGGAGTCATTTCCTTGGAGGTTTTTGTTCAGGATATTTAGCTTTTCAAAACTGAAAGACAAGTTGGTGAAAACATACCTTAATTTAAACTTTAAATTATGAGTTTTAAATTTTAAGAAATTGAAAACTAAAATCCGGCCATTTTGCATAGCTCAGATAAAAAATTACAATAAATAAATATTTATGTTTATAAAATGGCTTAGATTAATTTAACTTAATAAATTTAATATTTTATTTTAAATAATAATTATTAATTACAAAATACTCCATATACAGTGGTGTTCGATAAAAGTGACATACCTGATTTTTTAACTAAATGTTCTCTTCCCCGATGAAACGAAAGTTGAGCTAAATTTAAAGGATAAACGATCTAAAATCTGAAGAAGAAGCTTTGAAAGCTCTTTGAAGTTAGCAGTAAGTACTGTCAAGCATCCGTTCAGTATAATGTTCTGGGGATGCTTTTCTTTTCATGGAACTGGTTTCTTAAAATCTCTTTCGGATCCTAAGTGTCATTTATGAGTTTAGATTAGACTTATTTGTTGGTTTCACGCTCCGTCCATGGTATTCTTAGTATCCTTCTGTAGAACCAGATTTCTGTTGCCTCAAATCTCCTCTTCATTTGTGAGGAAATAGTTCTGCATTCACCACCATAGAGCAGTTCATTATTCTTTTCTTTGTTTCTAACG
This sequence comes from Acanthosepion lycidas, assembly GCA_963932145.1. NCBI lineage: Eukaryota > Metazoa > Mollusca > Cephalopoda > Sepiida > Sepiidae > Acanthosepion > Acanthosepion lycidas. The sequence continues at coordinate 83,566,201 of OZ010577.1, read as the reverse complement.
AAATCTTCCTATTTCTTAATACTTTGCTTGCTTTTTGAAAGGCATCTTTTGCTATTCCAATATACGCTCGGATTTGAATGTTACATTTTCCATCCTCTGCTAAAACATTATCCAAATATTTAAACTTCTGTACTTGTTTCATTTTGACATCTGCATCCTGGACCTTTTTTTTCTAGCTGACAACTACATATTCCGTCTTTTTACAATGAATAGTTAATCCTTTTTTCCCCACTTTCCTTCACTACCTGTCCAAGACAATTCTACTCTCTTTTTATAATTCTAATTGTCTTTTTTGTCGCCATTTTCTTTAAAACCTCCTTGTTGTATAGTCTCTCTCTCCATATTATTCTCAGCATCCTTCTGTAGTTCCCATTCTTCCCTTCATCGTTGAGGAAATTGCTTAGGTGATATATTATTTCTAATATTTATTCAGGTTCTCGAGTCTCATCCTTCAAAAGGTTCTACAATTCATCAAAATCTTACAAAGTGCTCCCTGTCATTAATGTTATAATTTACTGAGTTAAACATCGCAATAAATTCCCGACACATGTTTGAAATTATTGCATCATTATTATAAGTATTCTATGCATTTTCTTCAAGATTTAACAGAAAGAATAAAAAGCGCTGAATGTGCGTTTTATATTCATCAATATCAATACACAAAAAATATAGAATTTCAACAAACACACCTTAAAGAGTTTACATGCAAAAGCCGTAAACTTGAATGATATTTCGAAGACACTCCGAAAGATAGCATTGAGAAATTGAACATCAGATTAATATAAACAGAATGTCCCAAAAATATACTCAATTTTTTTTAACTTCCTATAACTAGAATATTTATTCCCTTTATAATAATGGCAGAAGTATAAGTAAGTTTTGAAGAAAAAAATATCATGAAGTGTTAGTCTCTTCCCCCTCTCAGTATAGACCCATCAATCTGCTTAGTAAACTTTTTGAGGCTATAATCAACAAGAATGTCGTTGAACACCTAGATATGAACAACCCCTTGAGCGACGAGCAGTACAGGTTTCGATCGATTCGATCCACTGCTGATGTGCTGATACTCACAGTATTATTGAGATTCTTGACGACAAATACACCTCAAGGACCATAGCATTAGATATTTCGAAGGCCTTTGACAAGGAGTGACACAAAAGTTTTCTGTTCAAGCATTAGGCAGGCACGGTGAAGTAGTGGATAGCAGCTCGGATTGAGGATTTTTTATTGTATTTTCTAATTTCCGTATAAGGTGTTGAGTATTGTGTTCGAAGTTGTGGATAAACTGTCCGAAGTTCATATTTTGTTATTGTTGTTCAAGTACTTTCGACTATCGCAGTAGGAGTTGGGCTTAAATAGGGTACACAAGAGGTATCGGAATCCGACATAATGATAAGATAAAGAACAAATAGGAAATGTTTATCAATCTGACATGTTTCACTTCTATTAAAGCTTCATCCGAGAATCAGATATAGAGAATAAAAAGAATATATATATATATATATATATATATATATATATATATATATATATATATGTGTGTGTGTATATGTATGTATATATATATATATATATATATATATATATATAGATAGATAGATAGATAGAGAGAGAGAGAGAGAGAGAGATAGAGAGAGAAAGAGAAAGAGAGAGAGAGAGGATATGGGGGGGTGTTATTAAACATAAAAAACCTATATACCTATATTATATACATTTTCCCTTATTGACTTTCAACTTCATGACATTCAGTCGTGTGCTTCTAACTACAAATCTATTATGCAGTGGCAGGGGTAGATATATTTTGTAAGTTGTAAGTTTGTTTACCGACAGATACGCAAGTAATTGTTTTATTTACTTACTGGTATTGGGTTGGCTTCTCGAAACACGGATATGCTTCATTGCCACCAGTAAGCAAAGATTCTAAAGTCAGTGGTTCGGGGGTGCCAGTAAACAGTGAGTATAACTGAAATGGGGAACTGAGAAAGCATTTTAGCGAGCGTTTATAGAAAAGGCGGGAATTGAAACGAGAAGCAGAAGAATAACAGAAAAGTCAGTTCCGCTTAATTTAAGAGACCCTCATCTGGCCATTTCACCCTCAAAACACGTGTGATTGTGGATTTGTAAATGTCTGGGTCGGCTTATTTCGTATACGTGTTTACTTTTCTTGTGTGTGGATGTGTGTGTGTCTGCATTTTTTGTGCGTACTTTTCCTGTGTGAGGCTACTTTCGTGTATGTATGCGTGTATGATTGCTTTGCGTATTTGTGTGATTGTTTTGCCTGTGTGTGTGGCTGTAGATGTGCGAATGTCTATGTCTGCTTTTCTTGTCTGTATTCACTTGTCTTGCCCGCGTGTGTCTCCTATATGTTTTTGCGTGTCTGACCACTTTTCCTGCCGTGTCTACTTTGCATGCGTGTACTTTTACCTATTGTCTACTTTACTTTATTTGTTTTTAAATAACCATGTCCTTTCGTCGATTATGGGTCTTCACAGCTTCCCTTTTTTGATATAAATGAATTGCCATTACTTAGGAAAGATAGGGGAATGCTTTCCCGCTGCGTTATCTACAATTTTGGTTATTTTATATTATTGTTCACAATATAAGACCCAAGAGCCACTCAAGGTAGTTGTTGGTTAGTTTTTTGTTGTGGTTGCATGTCAAGCCTTTGGAGGTTATTTAATGCCGAAATCTACATTATTCCGGTACACAATTTTATTTTTGCAGATAAGATATGATTTAGTGATAGAAGTCTCACTAATTAAACAATAAGAAGACAAAGGTGGATTCATGCCTTTCCCAAGGGTATTTGCGCGTAAGTGAATATAACAAACCCGACTGAAATTGGAACTCGGTTCTACGATTAACAATTCCGTGTCATTATTCATTCCACCACTCACACAAGCTTTCAGCACCTAGCATTCCCAAGGTACTAGGTACTGACCGGGCTCGACGTTGCTTAATTTCAGTGATTGTACGGGAAGCGATGTTTCAACGTGATGTGGTCGTAAACCTCATGGTAGAAGCTTGCAGAATAAGGTTGTTGCAACGGCGTAAAAGGAGGAAGTAATATGTATATATTATGAGGATTATATTATGAGGTTCAGGTTGTATTAGGTTGGTGCAAAAATAATGACGTAATAATGTCGTTTTTGACGTTAAAAAATACGTCAAAAAACGACATTATTACGTCATTATTTTTGCACCAACCTAATAGTAATCAGGGAAGTGTCCTCAATGTAGCAGCTCAAATTTTATCTATAGTTTGTATGATAAAAGATTTATTCATGTTTTCGGAAAGGCATTAATCCGTTTTTTGCTGTATTCACTACGGCACTATAAATCCAACAGACATTGCCGGGAATTGAACTCGGCCCGCTGATTCCATTTTTTCCCCTGATCTCTTTTACGCGACCTGCAGATCATTCTTTGTTTCTCACTGCCGTTTATATTTGTGTATACTTGTTTTTTATATTATGAGCCTAGAATGACAGAGTAACTAACAACAGTGTCAACTGAAAGCGATTTCAATGTAGATTTCAATACTTATTGCAAACTAACTAAAACCAGAATAAATTTTAGAATACTGGCATTATCTTCTTTTATGTACCTTTAGAAAGTAGGCTATCATGGTCCTCCACATCTTCTTGTCCTTTGTAGATTTTAAGTTTTGTTTTTGTTATTTCTCCCCAAACCTTTTCTACCATCCATTTACTTAAAATCAAGCATATTACGCACTGCTTTCCTCTGTCCCTCTTTCCCTAAGTCTGTCCTGTGAGTATCTTCAAAATCTCGTCGTTGCTCACATGTATGGTTCATGGTATCCTCAGCATGTTTCTACACATTTTTATATTCATTACATCTTTATTTCCTTAGCGATACGAACCGTGTATACTCGCGTATCATGCGACTCTTGAGGACATAATTTTGAAGATAATTTTAAGGAGGTCGCATCATACACAAGATATAAAATTAACATATGTACTGCCGGCCCTGGCTACGCCGATGACCAAACTAAATATCCATTTACTGTACTCAAAAAGTACAGCTGTATTTAAAATAAACATAATTTTGATAAAACTGATGTTTTACTTAACTGTATCCAATAATAATGCAAGTAATATTCACATATTAGTATCTTATTATAAAATACAAACATAGCTAATATGCATATTTTCCATTGTTTACGTCTATAAAATGTTTAGCTGTTTCCTGGTCTGTACGCGTTTACGCAACGAGTATAGCGTTACAAACGATACATTTATCATTCTCTTTTACTTTTTTTGAGTATTTAACTAGAAGATGATACAGTGTAACCCGGATATAAGAGAAACCCGGATATAAGAGCGATCTTATTTGGTCCCAAATTAGAGCCATACTTACCTAAACAAAATAGACCAAGCCCGGATATAAGAGAAACCCCGATATAAGAGACTTCTTCTCCGGTCCCGACAACTCTCTTATATCCGGGTTACACTGTATAAAGAGATAGAGGAAAAGTAATTTGATCTCTCAAAAAAGGAACTCGCATGATATACAAGATAAAAATTAAAATCATTTTTTATATGTGAAAATTAGGGAGTTGCACGATGCGCGAGATCGCGTGTTACACGAGTATATACGGTATGCTTAGTGGGATTCAATACAGGACTGGTGGCGTGAATTACGAAGTGAAGTTAGTGTAAGCAATCCATGGGACAACATATTCGTTTCACAGGCTGTTGTAATTGAGTTCAGTTCACGCTAGATGCTAAATTAACCTAGCCTTGCATCAGACTTAGAACACTGCCAAAATGTATGTGAGTTGATATTCGTTAAGTTTTATCTTGTCTGATACAAGAGAAAATATTTGAACATCCAGAAAAGATTGAATTCATTATCAGTAGCTTTCAAGACTAATTTTCACGTCTTCATTCCACAGAGGACATCCCCAAAATATCTCGCAATATCTTTATCAGAATTTCTCACTAGACGTATCAAATTAGTTTTTATAGACAAACAGAAAGAGAGAGAGAGAGAGAGAGAGAGAGAGAGAGAGAGAGAGAGAGAGACATACATACATACATACATACAGACAGACAGACAGACAAACATACAGACAGACAGAGAAACAGGGAGATGTTTGTAATAGGATAAAAGTGCGACTAGTACGTGTGTAAATATTGTACTTCTGATAAGCTTGCAATTTGTAATGCCAAGAAAGGCTTGTATGCAGACAGAGAAGGATTGAGCTCAGAAAAATAGAAAGAGAAGGACAAGTATGTATTTTTCGACCGATTAAATCCCCTCCACGCATAGGCGCCTATGTCATCATCATCTGTAATCCAGCTAAGTGATATGCATACTTAATTATATATAAATTGAAACATATATTCATATACACGGTTTTGCAATTTTATTTTCATTTAGTACATATATATATATATATATATATATATATATATATATATATATATATATATATATATATGTATAGGGACCTCCAAAGTTGCGCTAAAAATGAGAATACATCATAAAAAAAGAAATGATCCAAACTTAATAAAAACGAAGATTTATCATCAAAATCTTTATTTTATTATTAAGAGGAAAGATCAGAGGAATTTATGATTATTTTATGTTTTTAATCCTTTTTAGAACATTCAAAATTCTGGTTCAAAATTCTGGTTCAAAATTCCGGTTCAAAATTCTGGTTCAAAATTCTGGTTCAAAATTCTGGTTAAAAATTTTGATTAAAAATTTTCATTGTTTTTTTTCGTCAGAAAAATGAGTATGGAAAATTTTAGCGTCTTTTTTTGCGGTGAAAACGCATTGATTTGGAAATTCTTGCAAATGTCAAATAATTGTTGGGTTTTAATTAAAGTTTCAGAACTTATTCACAAATATATAAAATTATTTTAGAAATGTTTGTTTTTTAGAAAGTCTTGGTAAAATTTTTTTTTTTTTTTACATATGTTACCGCACACACTTATTTAATTTTATGAAATTTCGAGAAACTTCTTTTTGTAGTGTTTAATGTTCATATTAGTAATACGGACAAGTCCTTGAAAAATCATCAATTTTATTTTGCAAAATAGTATCTCCAATTAAAGAAGATATGCTCTGAATCGCAACAAAACTAAGAAATCATTTAATTAGAATATCTTTTTAATGGCTTTTTATGAATATTATGGACACTTATAAAATAAATTTCGATGAACAATGAATATTTAACAGAATTAATTTCATTGCATCAAAATTTGAATTATAATAATTTATACAGTTTTAAATCTTTTACAATTCTGTGTTAATTTGTATGAGTTAAGTGATATTGTTATTAAGTAAAAACTATATTTATTATTCATAAATGGAGAAGCTTACTACAATTCAGCGACTCCCCAATATTTTGAATTTATGCATATGTCTATAATCGTGCCAATTTTTGTAAACAACGGCGTCAATACATACGTTGTATTGACCCCTCATGCTGGGGTTGAGGGTCTTGGGCGACGGCGTCGATTCGATAATAAAGTTGCATTCTTCTTTCACGGCCGGTGATCGCTAAATGTTTTCAGTCCAGAGATAAAAGAACTTCAACATAAGGAATTTTAACTCAACTGTTTTATTAACGTCGACGTACATATCTTCTATTTATCCAGTGGGTCCGTTCTCCCTCGACTGGGGAGCCGTTTCAGACACGAAAGTGAACACGTCTACATTGTCTGACGGTTCAGAAACAACTCACTGAAAAACCTTTCTCCATCAATCATTCTTACGCTAGTTCAGCCAATCAAAATCGACTTACTTTATTTTGTATTGTATCTGATCCCTAAGGTCAATCTCAGGAAGTCCGAGCAGAGATACACTCTCCTCTTAAAATTAATAGTCTGCTAAACTATTATTTAACACATGATATTATCAGAAAATAAGTGCTAGCTATATTATATTTAAAATCTTTTTGCAATTTTCTAAAATTTCCTTAAGTGTCTTTGTAAGTAACATTTTAAAAACAAAGTACCTAAAATTCAATAGAATATTAGACTACTTAGAATTAAACTAACCTTTTATCACGCCCTTCCAGCATGGCAAGTAAATGCAAAGTGTAGTATCTGTTCTTCTTATCTCGATCGTTAATGGTGAGATTAGCCATTTCATTATCAGAAAATTTTCTGCATTCATTGACCGAGCAGTTAGTGTTCTTGGTTGAAATTTATGAAGTCTTTCTCTTAAAGCAGCCTTTTAGGAAAACAGATTATCAGTTTTTCTAGTATTGATAGGGGTTTCCTCCTAACATTCTGTTTAAAGCTGTTTAAAACGGTGTGGAAAACCAATATGTTGATTATATCATTATTTTCTCTTCGATTTATATGATCTGTATCTTTTAGTTGTTGCTTCTAGTGAAAGCCTCTTTCCAAAGAATGTATGGTAATTCAAACATTATAAAAAAAAAAGAATCTATGGAAAGTCATGATTGCCAATGTCCTGAAAGGATGTGGTATTATATTATATTATAATGTATGATATCAATGGTTATCCTTCAATATCTGTCTTTATTTCTGAGATGAGGTATTATGTACATTATTTACATTATTCAGACTATTGTCCTCATCTTTGTCGCCATATTTCTTACAACGACACATGGCACAGTGGATAAAGGCGTTGGTTAGATCCAGTGACAGAACCCAAAGAGTGTGAGTTCAATACCCGGTTAAGGCAGTGGAGAACTTTCAGAGGGAAAAATGAACAGGAAATAACTGATAACTGACATCCATTAAACATGGCACGTGGAACTAGAACAGTCTACCCCAGTGAGCGAACCAACTGAAGAAGGCCGGAGCGTACAACGACCGAAACGTTGTAAGACATATGGCGACAAAGATGAGGACAATAGTCCGAATAATGTAAATAATGGTTATCCTGTTCTAATTATTGCATTTACTGATGTATAAAACTCATTCATTCCCGCTTCTCCTACACAAAACAAAGAGAAAAATATTAAATATTTCACCGTGTTCTATACATTTAGATTATAGTTGGGAAGTTGTCACCGAAGGTTTGAACTGTACATTTCGGCGGTTAGGATGAATTGTAGAGACGCGTTATCTAATCTCCGCTTGAGTAAAACGTACTACTTATAAGTGGGCAAGAACGGTAATTACACGTGGTTTGCTTAGTCTCGCTTTGGTAAGCAAATAACTATTAAGATGCAGTGCATATTTCCCACCGACCCAGACTGAATAACATTTTGACGGTCGCCATATATCCGTCAACAAAGAGATGACTAATGGGTTAGAAGATATAAGTAAACCTGTCGAGACCTAAACGCACATAACGTGGTGATCACTGCAGTAAGAGCTTGCAATACAGATTGCTTACGATGTGACAAGCACTGATTGTCACCGGTACTTAAGCCAAAATTGAACTACCTATGACGACCCGCTAATCAGATTTGTGGCTGACTCGCTAGGCCATTAAAAGAAAACGGTCTTTCCGAAAGAAAAAAAAAAAAGAAAAAAAAAAAGAAAAAAAAAGAAAAAAAAAAAGAAAAAAATGGACGGAAGGAAAGAGCAGAAAGAAAGAAGGAAGGAATGATAAATTAAAAACGATTTGTTAATAGAAAGAATAATTAAAGCAAAAGAACGAGAGTAAGAAGTTAGCGTGAACGAATGAAAAAAGAAAAAGGAAGACAAAATAAAGGCAAAAGAAAAAGAAAAGAAAAGCAAGAAATAATGAAATGAAGAATGTCAGAAAAGAAGAGAAAGAAGAAATAATAAAATCGAAATGGAAAACAAGAAAAATAACGAAGAAGACAAAATAAGGAAACGACATAGAACTGTTTAGGTTGAAAAAAGAAGAAAAGAACTACAAATAATAATAATAATAATAATAATAATAATAATAATAATAATAAAAATTTTGCCTTTAATTATGATTGTATTGTTGTCATGTTGCTCCGTTTTTCTAATATTTCTTTCGTTCGGTTTTTATTTTTATCTTTTTCTGGTTTTTCGGCGTCACCTCTTCGGGTCAGTGCTGTCATAAAAATACTTCGTAGAGCAATGACCATCATTTCGGCGATCCGTTGCATCATTTCCGAGCCACAAAGAAGGAGAAAAAATATAGCGACAGCTACGTTATATTTATGGAGCTCTTCTCGCGAGAGCGAAAACGGGAACTTCTGCGGGATAATTTGCGTTGGTCGAAAAGGTGTGAACAGTGCATAATTCACGTCATGCTCCAATTTTGTAGTGATTCTCTGGCTAGGAACAAAAAGAAGAAAAAACATAAATAATAAAATAGCCCTCTGAACAATAACAATTTTTTTTCCTTTACGAAAGAATATGGCATTTACAGACCCAGTTTTCTTTAACAACAGAATATGGCTCCTCAGGATGGAATAAAGCTAAAAATATGGATTCGACTATAACTAAAATTTCGTTTAGCTAACACTAACAAATAAAAATCATAAATATTCCTATGACTGTGTTTTTATATCGGAGACAAGTATAGTATTCATTCTTGTAAAATATTATTTTTTGTTATTGGCACGTTATCAGATTTAAAATTTAATGTTGCATTTTTCCCCTTAATTCTGAAGCTTTTGTTAAAAAAAAATATTAATACTCTCAGTCTGAATCTTTAGTAATTGTGAGTTCAATCGAGTGTACGCGAACAAAGTGTAAACAGTTTAACTAATAACTGATTAGTACTAAAAATAAGAACTAGACACGATATCCCTAGACATGGGTAGTGGAACGAGAACAGGTTACCCGGATTGACGCACGAAAGCCAGAGGACACAACGGCAGAAACGTTGTGATAACAACAAAAAAGGTGAGGACAATAGTCAATAAAAATGTAAATAGTGTAAATGTAAATAGTGTAAAGTATATTAATACCCTGTATTCACATGAGTTTAATTGTTCGCTTATATTTAAAACAGTCTTATATAACTCCAAAAACAGAAATCTCCTTCATTGTGAATAGTGAGCAATTTATAAACAGCTAACGACACACCCTCAAGCGATTTCAAGAGTTGAAATCTCAAGAACGATAACTCATCTTAACAAAAAAATCATTTATGCACTAGCATTTACGAATACACTATAAATTCTATTTACATTATTCGGACTATTCTCGTCATCTTTGTTGCCGTATTTATCACAACGTTTCGACCGTTGTACGCTCCGGCCTTTTTCAGGTGGTTGGAATATCGAACTGAAACCATTATTTCGCTCGCTGGGGTAGACTGTTATAGTTCCACAGTCTAATGGATATCAGTTATCAGTTTCCTCCTGTTAATTCACCTCTCCAAGTTCTCCACTGCCTTACCCAGGTATTGAACTCTCAACTCTTTGGGTACTGTCACTGGATCTAACGAACGCCGTTATCCACTGTACCATGTGTCCTTAAGGACTATTTATAGTCCTTAAGGACACATGGCACTACCTAAAGAAGTCCAGAGCTTACAACGGCCGAAACGTTGTGATAAATATGGCAATAAAAATGAGGAAAATAGTCTGAATAATGTAAAGAGTGTACATAATGCCTCATCTCATAAATATGGACAGATACATGTTAACTACCATATTTGTCGGCATATAAGAAGCGCGGGTGTATAGGACGCACCCCTATTTCAGCAGGACAAGTCAAGAAAAATTATTAGTAAATGGTTCAGCCTAGACAATATTTCTGAGGTATTATTTTGGTTAAAGAAGCCATGATTAGAATTAAACGAAAAATAATAAGAAAAAAGAACACGGGCCTATAAAAACTTTATTTATCCTTTATATGATCTGTACAACCTGCGTTTTGTAAACGTCTTATTGGAATAATTAAGATATAATAAATTCTGATTGTATTTATACCAATGCAACTGGAAGTTATCGCAAGAAAAATATTAATGAAACAAATATAATTGACAAATATATAATTTGAATTTATTGCATATAATTTTAGTGAAACAAAGTACTAACATTAAACGTGATGAAATTAATATAATGGATATTATCAATGATAACACTTTTAATCTGCATAATAGCCTTTTAAATACTGACAATAGGTATATAAAAGTTACTCTAAAGTTTAAACTAATAGGAGGTAGCTAATTTCGGTCGACTATTATAAAATTACATATGACATAAAACGCAGTGGAATTTTAAAAGATATATTTAGTAAAAAAAGTGCGCCTTATGTGCCGTCAAATACGTTAATTGTTCTGTGTTATATATCTGATATTTTATTTACTACAAAGTAAAAGTGGCGATGCTATATTTATTGCCAGGTTTTTGATTAAGTTTCAAATACTGTTATTGTCATATTGAAGTTTTCCTGTGACCTCGCTGTATATCAAGTGACAACATATCTTTTCAACATTTCAACATTAACCAATATTCATGCCGATTTTAAGAATGGTGTTTCCGGAATTGCGTCAACAAAATCTTTCACACTTCAAAACATTTTACAAGCATCTTCAAAATTCTATTTCACCGCATACCAGTGGGATGCAGATTAATAAAAACAGCCATCTTCTCAGAAAGTAAAATCAGCGGGCCGAGTTCAAATTTCGGACCAGTCTGTTACGTTCACTTTAACACAAAAGATCTTCGAAAAGGATTGAATCCACATTGTCCTTTGACTGTCTTAAATAGAATGATAGCGTGGGCTCCCTGGCTTTACTGAGACAATTAATCTAAAAATCTGAATTGTAGGAGAAGAAGGTAAAATTACTCCATTATCTCTCCCAACACGTTATGTCAGTTCATAAAGAGGAAAAGCAAAGGAATATGTGGAGAGCCATTTTCGTCTATGTCCTGAAGAGACATATTATTAAAAAAAAAAAAATTTTTAAATAAAGAGTGGGAATTGGCAAGTAGGTAGGTATGTACTCTCGTAGCTGTAGCTGTGGTGTTAGTATTAATAACGCCACCCTTACAATTACGACATTATTATGTTACGACTTTGGGTACGTGGCCGAGTGGTTAGAACCTTCGCATTCTGACAATGAGACCCGGGTTCGAATCTCACCATGGTCAATTTGTCAGAAAGGAAACTTCCTGATGTTATCGAACTGTAAAGTGCCAACCCATACCATGGGGTGAACAAGTCTTGTGAATGAAATTGGGTAGACGGAACCCTTCGGGTGTCGTCGATAGCTGCGCTATCACACTAGCACGAAGTCACAAGTCATCGTGGTCGAGCACTTGAGCGTGCTGACCATGTTCAAATTGTTGATCACCCTAGATAACAGGCTCTTTCCCAGTGACTGTAACTAAGGTCTGCTCAGCATAACCACAGGTGGGCTCTGTGGATGTTGACGAAACACAAATGCGCCTGAGCAAGCGTCTGCAATAGGGATTGGCTAGCCGCCCTAGCAGACAGATATCCTCGAATACGAGCGGCCAGCTATACATACATGTTACAACTTAATTACAACTTCGATATTAGTATGTTACAATTTAATTACAACTCCGACATTATTATGTTACAACTTAATTGCAGCTACGGCATTGTTATGTTAGATTAATTCTCTAGTCGTTAAAAGTTTATTCCCTAATGTCCCCGTCAAAGAAACTATAGATGTTATCCTGCAGAATGAATACAATCATCCCATCCCTCCTAAATTTAGAGCAACTATTCTGCGAAAACTTCTTTAAACCTGCAAGACACAGATATCATTTTACAACCACAATGGCAATATATATACATATATGATATGAGATAACGGTATATATTTGTATGTATTAAGAACAGTAATGAGGACATTTTCAAACAAAATGTAATTTTTTTATTTGTGACGCGTTTCATGAATAAACTATTTTCATTTTGTCTTACAACACACACACACACACACACACGCACACACACACACACACACACACACATATATATATATATATTGTTTTAATTAAAACAATTGTGGCACAAGGCCAATGGGGAAATGGGGAAAGGCTGGTCGACACTTTCTATCCTAGACCTAGACCCAGCTAATCTGATTCACGACCCATTCATTCATTACAATTTGCTCATTCACCACAAAAACTCAATACTATATGCACTCCAATACCACATATTCACAGGGAGCCTAAAAACACCCATGGCATAAATTGTTTAAATGTCTCTTTTTTCCATTTTTTTAAAAAAATATATAAAAATATATGCTCATGAAATGAGAGGGGAGGGGACGAACCCATAAAACGAAACTAAAGTATAACAACACTTCCAAACTAAACATAGCAGATGTTTGTAGGACCCAACCACCCAACCAAAATAATGAGTGGCCGCTGTATTCTGCTTTGAGACAAAATCAAGAAGCACACTCAATAACCTAGAGGGAAGGATGAAAAAAGAAAAGAAATAAAAGACGATAAAATCTATCTATCTATCTATCTATCTATCTATCTATCTATCTATCTCATAGACTCTCTCTCTCTACACACACAGATTTGTTTTGTTCTATAGTGGTGATTGTGTAAAAATAGGTAGAATTTTTGAATGATGTAATAACAAAAAAATGCTAAACCGTGTATTACCGAATATCCTTCAAGTTGTTTTACTGAAACTGAGTTTAAAATGTCCGGAATAATCTTAAAGTCTCCTGACGTTACATGTACTTAAACATAACACATAATTTAGACAAGAATTCAGGGTTTTTCTTCCAATAGACTGATTGCAATTAATTACCTTCCCAGAGTAACACAAATTGCTAAACAAACGATCAGAACTCATCTCAAAATGCAGACACCAAAAAAAAAAAAAAAAAAAATGTTACTACGTTACTTGAAATTCGAAAACTAAAAACGAATTCGAAAAAAACAAAACAAAAACAAACAATAAGTAAAACAAAATAAAATAAACGAAAAATCTAAATCAATAAATAAGTAAATAAATTAAGTAAAAAAACAAATTGACAAACTACGAACGTAAACATAAAGACAAGAAAATTTAACAGCAATAATCAGCGACAAATAAGAAAGCAAACAATAATAAATAATTTGTAAAACAAGTTAACAAACAACACTATAGGTACAAATAACTGCGTTCGGATCCACAATTATTTCTACTTAATAGCCTGGAGAATAATTTGAAACATATCCATTACCGCCCATCCACTAATCGTTAGGATAATACAATAGTTCTTCTAACCACAATGCACAAATGACAAGCATATTTAAATAGTCGATCCAGAACACAATAAACATGGCCTGAAGATTGCGTTTAATCATGAAACAGACTGTCGCCGTAGAGTACTGACTTCAAACTCCATTTTTATATCTAGATACGCTCTATCATAGATATTGATCACTTTAACCCATAAATATAGTAAACCTTAAAACAATGATTTTATTATATCTATCTATCTATCTATCTATCTATCTATCTATCTATCTATCTATCTATCCGTACGTCTCTCTCTCTACACACACATACACATACACATATATGGTATGCATGTATTTCGGCAGCATGTTTTCATTTAGACAGTTTTCGTTAAATAATTTAGACACGTTCTGTCTGCCTATTTTCGATAAGATCCTATCATATTCGCGAATAAGCTTTTTTTGTGAGGTTGTTAAAAGACGAGAGGAAAACACCGTGTTCGCTCATATTTTATTTATTCCGTGTATTTTGGACATAGCAAAATGTCATCATCAGGGTATTGTTAAATATAGAGTAAATATTTAGTGTTCATGGTTGTGAAGGACAAAAGTTTTTGTGGTCATCCGAAGATTATCATTTTTATATATCGAGACACAAACACAGTGTCATGGCTGGTTTACAGACACCGTTTAAGGGGAGGTAACTAGGTATGCTGTAGAAAAGTTCTGGGTTTGAGTAGTTGCTAGATAAAGGGAAAAACTATTAATGACAAGCGCTAACATTTAAAGACTATCTATTGTACCCATTTTAAAATGTTTGCGGAGTATTCGTAATTAATTTATTGAGGTTTGGTTTCAATTTTTTTTTATATAAATAGCTTCGAGATGTTTTAGTTTGTGTTTATTCTTTTCGCGGAAAAGTATGGAGGTATTTTCGACGAGGATTTTTCTGAATTGTGAATGTGGACAGGTATTTGTTGTAAGTGTTTTAGAACAGGACAGTTTAAAACTCCCAAAAATCTTAGACTGATTGCTTCTAAAGGCGAACTGCTAGCTCGTCGGAGGGGCAAGGACAGATTAATAATTTTCTTGAGGGCGAAAGTGAACGAAATAGATTAATAGCAGGAATGAACTCGAATCGATATCTCTACTACCCATTAAACTACACACACATTGTACATTATGTCAGATTTTATCATGCAAGTCAATATGGTATTACCTAAAAGACGTTTGGTAGAATATTCAAGACATTTATGGTAATGGTAATATTAACCGTTTCCTTATAAGCAATCATTCAGCATTCATTTATCAAGCAGTCAGTAATACTGCCAGTTGAAATTTATAAAAGATTTCTCTTAAAACAATTTTTCAGGAAAAAAAAGTCTATTAGTTGCTATCGCTCTTTCCAGTATTTATTGAGGTTTCCTTCGTAACCTTTTATTTTAGGTAGTGTGGAATGTCAGCATCTTGATTATATCATTATTTTCTCTTCAAGTTGCATGTGCTAGTCATTTAAGTTGTCGCTACTGCTAAAAGTCCTCAAGTTATGTCTTTTTTTATGAGGGACAATTTTTGTTTGTGATTTTTTAACGCCATTTCACAAACTTCTAAGAAGTTTGGTCTTCAACATGAACCATAGGCTTTACTCCCTCGAAGTCGTTTTTAACCATTGATCTTAGACAACGGACCAGAGAAATTTAATCATATATCTGTTTTTATTAGAAATATTTACAATAATTTATTTGTTTATGTGAGAATTTTTATGCAATTTGATTTATGTTTGACAACTTTTCTGATCAGCACGACCTCCAGTTCCCTATCGAATATGAGGACCTGAATATACCATATTATGTGTTCCCTCCCAGGTATAAAGTATAAACCATAGATAGGTTGCGTGGGTGTTGAACAAAAACAAACATGACTGAGCAGGAATCGCAACAGTGTTTAACTAACCGCTCTAGCGAATGATCTTACTTGGAAAACGATTATCCGCCCATTATATATATATATATATATATATATATATATATATATATATATGATAAACAATAAAATCCCAAATCACTTCATATAGAGAATAGTCCATTTCAGCGAAGATATCGTTAGTCTGTCTTATTCACCCCGGTGTGGACTGAGTTCGTGTTAGAAATATAAATTTAACTAATTTAATTAAATATATTTAGTTAGATTTATATTTCTGACACGAACTTGGTCCACACCAAAGTTGATAAGATAGAAGACTGATATCTTCGTCAGTCGAAATAGGCTATTTCCTATTTAAGGTGATTTTGGATTTTATTGATTATTAATTATATTGCTTTGTAATAAATACATTGAGGTCATTTTGTGGATGAGTTTTAATATTCCACTTGGATTATATAGCAACGGATTTGTTACCTTTACTACTCTTCGGTAAATCGAATCGTGTTCTCTCAGTCACTGTGTGTTTATCTAAAAATAAATATGCTTAAATTCACCTTTATCCCTGCTGTCCCTCAACGACTTAGGGGTAGAAACCCCAACTGACGCCAACCCAGTCGGGTTTCGACCCTAGCTAGAGGCAACCGGACGTCTAGCGACACTGATGAGTTGTGATACAACGAAACAGTCTGTCTGCGGATGACTATATATATATATATATATATATATATATATATATATATATATATATATATATATATATATATATGAAGAAATATAGTCTTAAGATGTGCTATATTTATGGGATAAAGTGCTCAATATCAGAGATAGAGCGTGTGTAAATATAAAAGTGAACATAGAAGTCAACACTTAGGGGCGACAGTCTGTTTCATGCTATATGCAATCGTCAGGCCACGAGTGCTCTGACGATTGCATCTAGCATGAAACAGACTGTCGCCTCTAAGTGTTGACTTCTATGTTCACCTTTATATATATATATACATATTCACCTTTATATATATATATATATATATATATATATACGTGTGTGTGTGTGTATGTGTGTGTGTGTGGAATACTACCGGGGAGCACATATTTTTCTTTAATAAGAATTTTCGAATATTCAGGCCGGTAGACGAAAATAAATAAATATACTGTTTAATAAATAAAGAGAGCGTCTATTCAAATATGAGTATCCACTAAAAATAAAGTGACAAAATCTGTGGGATTGATAAATAAAAAAACATTTCCTTGGAAAATTACTTTGTTTAGGCTTGGATACGAAGCTGTTCAGGATTTCTCCGTGGCCAAGTCAGTTAACGTACGTTGGATCTCCCGACGATTTCTTTCTGCTCGGTGGTACACAGGTTTGAATCCTATCGACGAGCGTATATTTGAATATTCAGGCCGGTGGACAAAATATTAAAAAAAAAAAGGCACTGTTTAATACTTAAATATACTGCTTAATAAATAAACCCAACGTCTATTTAAAAATGAGTATCTACTAAAAATAACGTTTAATATATATATATATATATATATATATATATATATATATATATATATATATATATATATATATATATATATACAGAATTTTGCATCGTCTTACACGCTCGGGATATATTTATTAAAGCATTTAAAATATTTTCTAATTAAAAACTTGCTGCGTACTTAACACTCCTGTTATTGACTATATACCTAATCCCAGGAGCCTCCTCTACTATTTTCGTT
The DNA here is from genome assembly GCA_963932145.1 of Acanthosepion lycidas. Lineage (NCBI taxonomy): Eukaryota > Metazoa > Mollusca > Cephalopoda > Sepiida > Sepiidae > Acanthosepion > Acanthosepion lycidas. The sequence goes on along the minus strand of OZ010577.1, from coordinate 83,548,476 downwards.
TCTATTTGCACACAAAGCTTTGAGATTAGAAAGTAATAGCAGTTTCAGATTGGCATAACTCTCTCTCTCTCTCTCTCTCTCTCTCACACACACACACACATATATGAGCCCACCCTCCTCCGATTTTTTCATCATTTTATTTTGCAGTTGAGCTGTACAAAGCTTAAATCTTTCGCTCTGGAATAGCAGTTCAGAAGATAATCGCGCCGCTCATTACGATACCATCAATTCTCAGCCTTGCGAAATTGTGGCCTTGTGTTGAAATAAACTGCAGTTGTTGAATATCGATTGCTTACCTGGCGATAATTATTCATTAAAAAGCATGATTCGTTCGATCGTTTTTCAGTGTAGCGAGGTATATCCTCAGAGATCACCCCAAAACCCCACAGATTGCCCCAAATCCTCGCACCAGACAAGTCTAATCTTAGTAAGTATAAATAAGTATATATTTTAAAAATATATTTTTAAATTTAAAATTCTCAGCGTTTCCCTTACATTCATGCCCTTGTGTGATCGTATATATATATATATATATATATATATATATATATATATATATATATATATATATATATATATATATTATATATATTTAAAAGTAAAACAGACCACTTT
>OZ010577.1:83452861-83542861 GCA_963932145.1 Acanthosepion lycidas | reverse complement strand
GATCAAAGGAGAAATAATTCATTATGACGTAAATGACTAGAGAGGGCCTTAATCGCAAGGTCATCTGCAGTAAATTTGCGTCTTGGCTCTTACAAAATTTCACCATTCCTGGAATATCTTCTAATATGACAGTGTGGAAGACCTTCTTACAAAAGTGATGGAAAGAAAAAGCAAAAATCTATAAATGATTTCAGCTCGAAAAAAGAATCTCAAATTTGCCAGCACCCTTCTGTCGTGCGCATGTGCAGTCGTACCAACATAAATTTCGTCCGATGAAGTCCTAAAGGACGAAATGTATCAAAAGCATTTTCCACTTTGTCATACTATACTATATATATATATATATATATATATATATATATATATATATATATATATATATATATAGTACAGTTAATAAATCCGTAGGTATATAATCCAGGTGGATCCTAATAATATCAAATATTAAAACTGATATATATATATATATATATATATATATATATATATATATATATATATATAAATATTATGACAAATTGCTAAAATGTTTCACCCACGTGACAAATCTTCTTTCGAATTTATCAGAATATTTTTCTAAGTACTGCTTGTTGATATATAAAATCATACAAAATTATATATGAAGAAATATAGTCTTAAGGAGTGCTATATTTATGGGATAAAGTGCTCAATGTCAGAGATAGAGCGTGTGTAAATATAAAAGTGAACATAGAAGTCAACACTTAGAGGCGACAGTCTGTTTCATGCTAGATGCAATCTTCAGGCCACGAGTGGTATGACGATTGTATCTAGCATGAAACAGACTGTCGCCTCTAAGTGTTGAATTCTATGTTCACTTATATATATATATATATATATATATATATATATATATATATATATATATATATATATATGCGCAGTGCTTAAATTTTTTATTAATTTATCCATGTAATTTTACTTTACTTTATTATTCTGCGTGAACATATTTTTCTTCAACAAGTATTCATCAATATTAGTATTTTTCTCAGATACTATGGCTAAGGCCGTAGTACCTAGTTATCACCAAATTGTGAACCAGTTCTGAGATTTTTAGGTTCGTTTCTTCCTTCAGCAATATTGTATATATCCGTCAGGTTCTGTAATACACTGAGTGTTATTGTCATTTAAATTGGTCACTGAGGTGTTCCGTACCGCAACGTCACAAACACGTTCTTTGGCTAAACATGTAAATCATTTCGAACGCATGACTCTAGAACAAGTAAAACAACTACTTTCTCATGTAAGGGTCGGTGAATTTTAAACCATCGAAGCAACTAACTGGAGAGAGTAATGGTTAAGGTTTAATAACAGTAAATTATCAAGGGAGAATAAGATTGAGAAAATAAAGGTCCACTGAGTTTAAGCATTTTTTTTTGCAGTAAAGATGATAGAAACAATTTTTTTGTGGTTGTGGGATATTTCGATTATTTTGTTATCTCAATGGAACGAAGGGTTTAAGTCTATCATGTTTTATAAATCCTATATGACCACATACCAGCCGTTATCTTAATGACTGTTCGTTGTTTGCAACTCTTAAGATAGAGTAAAAAAAATTTTTAAACACAATAACGCGTGTTGAAATCCTTACAGTATTTAGTATTGTTGATGTTATCGCTAACATTTTTGTCAAGATTTACAAACTCTACTTTCGTTTAATTTCGCAAACCACTTAATGGAATTTGAATAAGCTAATTTGTTTGGAAAACACTTTAACAAAAACCCTACTTAGCGGTTTAATAATTAATTTGATTTAATTTTATAGGACTTCATGGCAAACAATATTTTTTAAGAAAATTTCTTTTTTCCTTTTTACTTTTGAACAATAAAGAATAAATTCTTAGCATTTCTTATTGTTGAGCATGCAACATACAACTGAACATGCGTAAATATTTCTTCCTGTGGTTAAATTCCAACTTTTTTGAAGCATTTGGACTTGTGATTTGTTTATAGTTCTCGCATTTGCAGGGCGAACTGGAAACTGGATTCATGTATATATATATATAAAAAAAAAGCTGGTCAGGTGGGTTCGGGAAACATTTTTGCGAAGCCCCAGGAAGTCTGGAAATCCAGATTCCTTCAACAGCATCTTGGTGTGTCGCAAGGAAATGCTTGCGAATAACAAGCAGCAATTCGTTCAAGCTTTAAAGTCATATGACAAGCAAAAGCGCAAGCAATTCTGTGTCGATATGCAAGAGAAACTTTAAGAGGACGAGTTTGAAGAACATCTTGGTTTTAGTGATGACGTCACATTTCATAGGAATTAAAACTTGTGAAATCCTTTATCTAATCGACATACCTTTGACCTTCTCATTTAAATTTTGATGAATAAATCTCATTTTGCTCAACAATACGTCTATTTAGTTCCATTTGCCAAGTTTATGTAGTTTCTAAGATATTTATATCTCAAATGATATCATTTTTTTTTGAAACTCCATATATAAAAACCTTTCTTTTAAAGATATTTCGTTAAATATGGCAGACAAGAAAGGTTTTTAAAGACAAGGACGCCTACAAAACTAAATAAAAAATGAATGTACACATATCGGCTGTAACAGCAAAATTGTCCAAATATGTAACAGATAAACTGTCTAATTGTTAGATTAAGCTCTTACTAGAATACTCCGAGCTTTTTATAACACAATGGGACTCTACTTTAAGGAATAAGAATGTATAATTACTCTCTAAGCTTAATAGAAGTATCGTGATGAAATCGATCATAAACAAAAATGACATGTTCATCATTAATTAATCATAGCTAAGCTTCGGAAGTTCATGAAGTATTGAAATAAATTTCAATTATATATATATATATATATATATATATATATACATATATATAGGTTCCGCCATTAGGTCACGTAAAAAAAGCAGCATATCACGATGAAAAAAGGTCCATAAATCAAGGAAATCAAAGTTTTGTATCAATATGTTTGTGGTGTTATGAAAAGTATAGACCAAAGTATTTTTTAAGTATTTTTTGAAATTTTTAAGAAAATTAAACAAAAATCGAGCATATATTTGACGTTCCAATCTATATAATTTCTGTCTGAAAGACACCAGAATATGTTACTTACTGTAAGTAATAAATTTAATGCTTTAGCTTTCAATTAATAACAACATATTGAGACAAAACTTTGTTTTTGTTGATTTATGAGCCTTTTTTAATCGTAATATGCTGCTTTTTTACGTGACCTAATGGCGGACCCCCCCTCTCTCTCTGTCTCTCTCTCTCTATATATATATATATATATATATATATCTTATTATAAATGTGCTTGTTCCTTCTTTAGTTACTTAGTTCGTCCGTCCGATTTGTTCTGATCTGTATTCGGCGTTTCACTGGCGGCGATTTTCAAAGAAACACCCTCACCTACACAATCTCACTCTTGCCGTCAGCAAATGCCGGCGATTTTCAGAGAAACAATTTCACCCTGACCTACTCATAACAGTTAGAGGAACGGCAATGGAGGATGACTATATCAGTCCATTTTTATCAAATTTTTTCTTCGTGATTTATATATATATAATCTTGTATTTCTTTTTATATTTTCACTTTCTCACCGAAAAAAAGCATAACACGATGAAGAAGGCCCCAAACTTAATAAAAACAATTTTTTTGTTACTATTAAGATTTAAGGCCAAAATTTTTTTAAAATTATTTTATTAAATTTTTAATCATTTCTAGCACGTTTGAAATTTTGATAAAATCTTGTTTTTTTTTAAGTCAGCAACCCAGGTCATATTTTTGTTAGTGCTTTTGCGTCTATTCTTCAGCTGAAAAACACATTGATTTGGAAATTCTTGTAAATAATTGTCGGATTTTAATGAAACTTTCAGGACTTATTCGGAAATGATGGAAAATATTTTTGCGTTCTTTTTTTTTTTTTTTCAGAAAACTGTTGTAAATATAATTTTTTTTACATATGTTACAACCCATTTAGTATTTTTAGTTTCACATAACTAATTAGAATCTAATTCTAGAAAAATAATATTTACTTTAACTTATTAAATTTCTATTTGAAATTTTTATTTTTTAATTTGTATGTCACTTTACAATTTCCTTTCAAATTATTTTTATATTTAACTCCTATTTCAAACAAAGATTTTTTAGTTTTTATTTTACATTTTCTTTTTTATTCATTTTTTGTTAGAATTGTTTTGAAACAAAAACGTTTGAAAGATAAACTAGAATTCAATTTTAAATCTAATGTTTAATTTAATTATTTTTAGACTTTATTTCATTTACATTCGAAATTAGTAATTTTCAGTACTTATTCGGAAATTAATTAAATTATTTTTGCGTTCTTTGTTTTTCAGAAAATTGTAGTAAACATATTTTTTTTTTTTACCTATGTTACAACCCATTGATTAATTTCATGAAATTTTGAAAAATTAAATTGTCCTCAGAAAATTTTTTATGGTGGCTTCTAAATGACATTATCGTTAAAACGTCACTTTTTTTTTAAGTGTTGTCTTCCCCTTACTTGGAAAATCCCTTCAACTTTTTGCGAGTGCAATTCTTTCATTTAATTTCTGTTTCATCGTGTCTCAGGAGGATCTGAAAATGTTTTTTTAATCAGTGAAGAGCATTGAATATGACTTAAAGTACGTGTACAAGGGACATAACTCTGCTGCTGTTGAAGTAATAGATTTACCCAGCGGCGATGAAATTACTAATTATCTTGCTTGCCGATACGTTTCACAAATTATTTTGGTTTTTGGTTTTTGGAAAATATATGTTTTCAATTTTACTATAAAATGTACCGATAGACATTTTGTCATAAAATATATTGTTGATAATTTTTTTTATAAAAATGTAATTGCTTGTAATTTCACTACAAAAATATATTGTTGGTAATTTTTCATAAAATTATTTTTGATAATGCATGACATGTCTACAATTTTAGTAAAAAAAAAAAATGTGCTGATGGACATTTTTCTATAAAAATGTATTGTTGTTAATTTTAATATGATTTTACTATTGGTATACTTTCCTAATATTTTGATTTTTTTGGGGGGGGAGTCATTATTTTCACATAACTGGGACCACAAAAGGTACTACCACACCTGGTCAGGCTGGACTCTGGAAGAAGAGCAATAAAAAGGTGGTTCCACGCTCCTCAAAACCTCCAATCTCTCGATCAGAAGCCTTGTTGCCGGGTGTAATTTATCGTTATACCCAGGACTACTACCTTAGGATATAATTCCTCTGTTGCACTGCTTAAATTCCTCAAGTAAATGAAATAAGAATAGATCGTTTTTCGAACTCCTGCTGCAACTGTTGAGCAAAGTGATATACCACACTTGACGAATGATAAGAATCCATTTATGACGAATACAGTATTATGGAGTTAGGCTAGGTACTCGTATTCTGTGGCATCTGAATAAACATTAGCCTCCTCTCATTTTCTTGTATAAGAGCAGAGAAATATATTGGTGCAATTTTTTTCAGGGAAAAAAAGTAGAGGTCTTATATACGATCAAATATGGCAATACGTCGCTAACGTGTTAGGTTATATTTATCCTCCTATATAGGTAAGAATACTGAACAATTTCATCAAAAATGAAGAAAAGACTTGAAGCAATAGAGATGTGGTTCTACAGAAGGATGCTGATAATAACTTGGATTGAACGTGCGGACAATGTAGAAGTCTTAAAGAAAATCGGAACTAGAATGGAAACATATATATAAAATTAGAGAAAGTTAAAATTTCTGGGGCATTTAATGAGGAAAGAGAACATGGAAAATTTATCACTCACAGAACATGCTAAAGGACAAGGGGCAGAGAGAAACATCGATTCAACTACCAAATATGTTTGTGCAAATGGATGGCATAGAGAAGACGGGGATTTACGATAAAAAGTCGAAATTTGCTTAGAATTTGGGGATTTATTCATACTTGGTTTGGCTTTCACCCTTAACCCAAGAATGAGTGACTGGGATGCCGACATGCTGAACTGTCCACCAGTCTCCTCTATCTGTCGCAGTTGTGTGCAGAGCTTGGGTCTTCGCGAATGGTTTCTTGGTGTGTTCATAATGTGGCATGTTTTGAACGTTTTAAACTGGCGGAGCCCATCCCACTCCAGGTTAGACCACAGCTGATGTCCTACAGCTAGATGGCTCTCCGTGGTCATGAAAATTTGGCCATTGTATTCCATCTGAGGAAGCTTTCCGCCCTGGTTGGTGACCTACGTTGAGGAAGTCTTTCACTCAGTAGTATCATCTTAACACTACGCTCTCATATAAGTTTAATCCATCATCTGAAACTGTGTACCAGGGCACGGCAACTTTGAGCCATCACAGGAGAGATTTAAGAGATAGTTGAAGACTAATGATGCCCATTCACCCGCTCGCATCACGATCATCATTCTCTCCCCTTATTCCCTTTCTCTCCTCTGATGGCAGTGACGGTGATGGCTGTAAGATCTGGCCTACTTCTGAAGAGTCGTTTGATGAGACCATTCACATGAATTTTATTTTGGTGGACAAATTTTCGCGACTGTGAAGACCACACACTTGGCCAGAAGTGCCTCACTCGCGGCTGAAAGGGGATTGAGACAGCATTTGATTAAATCAAGTTTGCGTGATCAACTAAGAAAATGTCATCAGGTGTTGGTGTAGATTTGTCTAAGACGCGCACATATATTCATCCTTGTATTTACCCCCAGCATTCGCGTTCAGTTTCTACTTGCTTGCCTTTCGAGCACCAAGAACTTACAAAAAGTGCCTGATACAACATACAGTGATAAAAATGATTAGATTATTTCAAATTTTTCTCTGACTTTTCCTATCTATTTTATGTTCAAAACCCCGAAGAAATCAACGATTCTCAACCGCAGAGACAGTGAGCTGTATTGGGCTTCATTACCATTGCAACAAAAGATCACTGATGCCGCTTAACCCGTTCATATTATATCTCGTTCATATCACACAATTTCTATCTGATGAGGAATATGGCGGCGTGCTTGGCTTCAAGTGGTAAGTATAGATTTAATCCCTCCCCGCCCCGAGTCATATACAAACACACACACAGAGAAACGCACATCATATTCTACTTACACTTATGCCCATTTTCATTCATGTTAATCATCAGGAGCCTTATGTTGTAGAAAACCACGCACATTCCCTCTGTATTCTATAGGTGAGAAGTCAGCTTCTTACCGCGAACCACTGCTATGTGGAATCGACTCCCAAGAGGATGTTTCCCTGAGCACTGCAATCTTGACCTGTTCAAGACTAGATTTATCCGTTATCACCCCTTTTACTCGTGTAAACTACTCCTTAACGTAACTCTCTGCCATGAGTGACCGCCGAGTCTTGTATAGGGTGAAACTTACTGTTAAAAAAAAATAAAATGAAAAGACTTCCAAAACAACTTCTTGGTAAGGCTGTCGGTCTATACTTCACTGGTGTAGACGACAAGGTTAACATACATATAGTATAGATATTCAGTATCCGGAGGTTTTTTACAAACAGTTCCTGATGTTCTCTTTTTAGTATTGTTCACCTAATATGAGGCATAAGTGCCACTCAAGGTAGAGAGTTTATGAATTTAAATTTAAGGCCGTATAGGGTGTAAGAAAGGGTTGCCTATTATGATAGATAACGGCCCGGGAGTTCGTTCCACATTGTAACAGTTCTGAGGAAGAAGCTGCCTGAGTGGAAGCCTTACCAATAGAATATGAATGAAGTCGACTCGTAGCTTTGAATGTCTAGACTGGTGAAACAGAGATATGTAATTCTGCCATGAAAGTAACGGTAGAGTATTGAGAAGCAAGTAATGTTTCGTTTGTGATAAAGGGGTTTGAAGGGTGGAAAATAATTTATCACGCACAATGCCGTGCAAAAGACTTTTGAATTCGGTAGAGGCTGGAAAGTGAGGAATGGACAGGTCTGTTACGACCTGTACATAATATATTTGTAAAATCCTGAATATATCTCGATATCACGATCTCTCTCTTCATCTCTCTCTCTGTCTCTCTTTCTTTCTCTCTCTCTCTCTCTCTCTCTCTATATATATATATATATATATATATATATATATATATATATATCAAAGTGATAAAGAAAATAAACAGACAATAGCCTAAAAAGAGGCCATTGAGATACAAAGAAATAAAAACAACTAATTGGTAAGAATTATTTACCTGCCACACGGCACAGGAGACGAACAGTCAACTCCAATAACCGAGTGATACTGTTCGTAACCGAGCGTATCTGATCGACGTCCTCTGTTGCAATTTTATGACAGTTTAATAGTTCAAGTCAGACAATGGCTGCCAAGGTGAGAAACTCGGGGTCCGGCCAGAAGCGGGAAATGAGAGAAGCAAGGTAATCAGAGTAAGCTTGAAATTTCGCATTTACGAGGGCGGTGGTGTTCAGTGTGAAAAGAGTAGCCAGACAGACAGACTGATAGAGAAGATGAAGAAACGGGTGGCTTCTTTGGAAGCTACCCGTCAAGTATAAACAGTTGTCCTCTGTTTTATGCCCCCTCCCTATCTCCCATATATCGTCTTTGTCACCGACTGATAAGATCTTGCGCACGTCACGCGTGGTCACATCTCATTGTCACGTGCCATTGTTCGTCTTGTTGATACTTTTAACCTGTATCGTAAATTAATGTAGAAAAACCTACATTTTTTTTTCCTCCATTTTTTCCTGCAACGTTTATGGACTGTGTAACTTTTAAAAACAAATTTATTTCATTTCTTTTTTTGTTTGAATTTCTTCTATCCTATTTTTTGCTTGTATTTATTATCTCCCTTTCAATTGACTTCTGATTATCAGGCTTTTCTGTTACGGCCTTTTAATTTTTTTTCTATTGTGTTTTACTTCTTTTTCTTATATATACTTTGCTTAATTGATCAATAACTTTATTAATTATTATTCCTCCAATAAAAGAAAATATTGCAAAAATAAATGATTTTATTTCTTAAATTATTTATTACATCGTAATCTTTTCTTTCTTATATGAACCGAACTCTAATTCCAGTCAGGTTCATTATATTCACTTACGCGCAAATACTCTTGGGATAGGTATAAATCCACCCCTTCTCCCTCCAGATATGGGTTAAATTAATATGACTTGTATCAATAAATAATTATTGTCCCCCGAAATTCTTATAATCTAAAAATATTTTATGGCTTTAAATAATCCACGAAAGATTGTTAAATGCGGCTACAATGTATTTTTAAAATATGTTTTAATAATAATAATAACAACTGAATATCATCGGAAATCTCTTGAGAAGAAGGAGAAGTAGAAGAGAAGGAGGAGGAGAGAAGAAGAAGAAGAAGAAGAAGGGGGAGAAGCAGAAGAAGAAGAAGATGAAGAAGATAGTTAAATCGTAATAAATCAGTCAGTTCCTACATGATTTAACTTTAATGACTTTCTTTCTTACGTTGTCAGTTTCTTCTTCTTCTTCTTCTTCTTCTTCTTCTTCTTCTACTTCTTCTTCTTCTTCTTCTTCTTCTCCACTTCTTCATCTTCTTCTCAAGAAATTTCCGATGATATTCAGTTATTATTATTATTATTATTATTATTATTATTATTATTATTAAAGCATATTTAAAAAAAAAAACATTTTGACCTGCATTTGTTTTATAATCACATGTCGAGACATAACCAGTGACCAATGACAAGCGAAGAAAGTAAATTTTGTTGTTTCGACGTAATTAAACAAAAGACAGCTACTAACAACAACAACAACAACAAAAACAAAAAACAACAAAAAAAACAACAACAAAAAAAACAACAAAAAAAAAAAAAGCAAACCCTAAATGGGCAAAAGACTTCCCATGAAATGGGCTCTGCTTGTTAGAACTATTTTGGGGAATGTCTTGGAGAGATGGTGCAACACGGATTTTGTTGACTTGTAGTTGAGCTCACTTCTTTATCAAACCCAAAGCTCCAACAACAACAAGAACAGTTTTACTGCCCCATTATTTTTCTATTTCCATCTCTAGCTTTTTGTATTTGCTTAGTTTTTCAATCACATTCGCTGAAATTTTTATCACTTGGTACGCTTATGTCAATCAGTGTGGAAAAACTTTCCTTTTCTGTCTTTGATAAAAATGTCTGGGTAAATTGCTTCTATTATTCGATCTCTGTTGAGAGGACAGTCGTGGAGGATGGGAACATCTCCCTCAAGAACAGATTCAGAACGATATTCATACCAGTTTGTGGCTGTTTTTATCCCGTAGTGATAACAGATCTTCTAATGTAGATACTGACCTATCCTACCATGACGGTTATTTTTACTCATTGGGTGTGAGCATCCTAAGATGAGATAATCAGCTGTTTCTTTGTATTGATAACAGGAAACTGTATTTTGGATCTGCAGGTGGAGGTACGGTGGAGTAATGGATAGTGGCTCGGATTGAGGAAATCAAATCCATTAAATTCACTTACGTACTAATAATCTTGGGAAAAGTATGAATCGTCCTCTTCTCACCCCAGCTATGGATTAATAGCAAGACAGACTGGGTTCTGTAGCCTTGGATGGTAACTCGTCTACCGCAGAAAGAAATGGCAACCTATTTCAAGAAAAAAAATCTGCCTCGTCATACATATATTGAAAGATAGATTATCGCCTAAACGTGTAAGTGGGCTCTGGTCCTGTGCAGTAAGAATAAACCCTTCAGTCTTAAGACCTGAACTCCTTAGGGACTGGTGGTTTTTGCTAATTACCATTAGCGACTCATCAGGCTATGTAGAAGCTTTTTATTTCAATTTTCTTCTGCTTATTTTTGACCTAGCTTTTTTACTTCTTCTTTGATTTTGTGGCATTTTTATCCACTTTACCACTATTTTCCAGATTTAATCCGAATTCTCTTGTATATTTATGGGCTTCTTTTGACACGGAATAAAGCTTTTCACATTTTTCAAGCTCCATTACGAGTTGTAACATCCGATCTTGTATAGCTGCATAATACTCCTCAATGTCCTCATTGTTGAAATTTTCTAAGACAATTCCAGTTGCTCCTACTCCCATTGCTCCTTGGCAGATACAGACAGCAGATATAGTCTACAAGGATAGCGCATTCTATTGCATGTGAGATGTTTGCGAATTTTTGCAGCAATTTTCTCGAGTTCTTGTAAGTTCCGATTTATTGTGTTGAAGCTATGTTAGAAACTGCGATAGGAAGTGTGTTAATGGCCGTTATATTTTTCGAATTCAATTCATCTTTCTTTATTACTCTAATCGTCTGATGCATTAGTTTCTCTTACATCATCGAATACTGTATACCACTGCCTACAGTCACACCCAGACACTTGTAAGTACATCTCTTGTCGAATTCCTTAATCACAGAATCAAGAATTAAATTCTCGTTACTCATAAGCTTTCCTCATTACGACTGAGTAGTGAGTTCGATCCTCACTGGGTGCCTCATAATTTCGGTCTTGTGCCACATTTTAGAGCATGCCAACGTGGTGTAATGCTTAGCAAGCTTGTCTCGCTAGATCAATTACGACTGAATGGTGACTTCAATCCTCACTTGGTGCTCCTTACTTTCGACCTTGTGCCACACCTTAGCTACGCTTAGGAAATCATTAAGGCCATTTCGACATGGTGTAATGGTTAGAAAGCTTGTCTCCTTAGATCAATTACGACTGAATAGTGAGATCGATCACTAGATGCTCCATAGTTTCGGCCTTAGAATGTCACTATGATCTTTTTTTCTACCCCCCAAATTGGTGCATATATTATCGCTAAAACTTTTTCACATTATTTAAAAGCCTTTCTAATTTAGCCCTATTTCTTGAATAGAATTTCAAGTCTTCTATATAAAACAGATGATTTATTATTATTATTATTATTATTATTATTATTATTCATGGTGGTAAAGGCATTTACACTGTTTTTGTGGCCTAATAAAAAGTGTCAATCTAGCTTTGTACATGTTTTTATAGAGTAAAATATCTTGTTGGATTGCCGAAGGCATACTGCAGCCGGATGCAATAAATAAAATAAAATAAAATAAAACAGGCAAACACAATTGTAACTTTACGTGTAAGATTTATCCATTCGTTTAGCCTCTTTAGGTTCGCATCAATCATTCGACCGATTTCACCGTGACCAGTAAAGTGTACTAAAAAATTTATTAGTAGTCATTTTGTCACGTTTACTAGCTAATAATGCACTCACATTCACCTGCATGTTTTATTTAAATACTTTTATAGTTTATGGAAATATTTGACAATACTATGAAGTATATTTTGTTCAAATAATAATAATAATAATAATAATAATAATAATAATAATAATAATAATAATGATAGTGTATGAAAAATAATGAGAAATTATATTTGTAAGATTTTGTAAAACTGTCGGTCGGCTGAACCTGATGACTCCCTGTGGAGCGTAGATCCACACAATTAAAACTTTAGGTGTTGCTGTCTTGTTTTCATCGCAAGTAGGAATTTATGAGGGTGAAATTAGTAGTCCTACTTTTAACTGGTTTTGAATTCATACTTGTCCTTCTCCTAGAATGGTTTCTAGCCAAGTCTAAAAAAAAAAAAAGCTCAGTTTGCCTGTGATTTAACTCATAAGTGAGTAGCATAGAGGGGAGAGTAGCCATGCCTTTCTCAAGGACATTTGTGTGAAAGTGAACATATTCCTCGACTGGAATTTGAAGTCGTTTTGCCAATCTCACTTTCATCGCTGCGGGTACATTGGATCGTTGCAATGGAAAATTATTATTATTAATAATATTGGCGAACTTGGACCTTCGTACCTGTAAAAAAATAATAAAAAAACAAAAAAAACGGAATGACAAAACGATATTATTTTAACTGTCTTTACTCCTCGATAATGTTTATTGTTTAAATATCAGAAGACGAAGAAGATAAATAAGCAATCTAATAAATGAAGTGCTTAATTTTTTTTATTAGAAATTCTCAAGAACAAAAAATATATAAATTCACTTTCATCATATCTTTGGGTTTTATTACAATTATAATCATCGTCTATTCAAACAATAAACATTGCCGAGGAATGAAGATAGTTAAAATGATAGCCGTGCAAATGGAAAAAGCCGTTCCTTTTATATTCTGTTTTTTGCTGGCACGAATGTCTAAGTTTCCCAAAATATCATTTTGTTCAGTTAATGCACGGACAGTGGGCCTTCGTATCAAGCAATATTACACGAATTTAAGTGTTCATCATTTTTTGCATTATAATTGCATTCCCTAAGTGGTTTTCTTTCTGCAACAGTTCCCCGGGGTAATAAACGTCAATTTTTTTTATCCGTGTCTTTATTGTATCAGTCACCGTACCAAGTGTGCCAATGACAATCAGTATAATTTTGACTTTCTTCAACTATCAAAACATTGCGAGTTTAAAATTCAATGGATCATAGTTGATTATTTTCTCTTTTTATTTTTACTTTGTCTTTGTATTAAAACAATATGGTGGACCAATGAGTAAATGTTCTTTGCCAATTTATCTTCCACCAATATATCCGGTTTGTTGTTTATCCTCCTTTTTATTATTATTTGTCTTTTTTCACAGCTTATTCCATATCATTAGGTTGTTTTAGCTTTATTGGATTTCAATCTATATCCTTAGCCTTAGGTATCCAGTATATCTCTGATTTTTCTTGATATTCCAGGAAAAAGAGGCCTTCTGCAAAATGGAAAACCCACTGGTAAATTTAATATTTTCAACCAATGGGCAAAATCCTTTGACACAGTTCCCAATGCTCTGATTACAATAGACGCAATCTCAGTTTATTGATAATTACATATTCATATGATTTTGTACATTATGTCTTCTTCTTCTTCCCTCCTCCTCCTTCTTTTCTCTTTTCTCTTTTTTATGAAAGACACATTCTCACTTCTTCTTTCCTTTCTTCTTCTTCTTCTTCTTCTTCTTCTTCTTCTTCTTCTTCTTTTCTTTTTTCTCTTTTTTATGAAAGACACATTCTCACTTCTTCTTTCCTTTCTTCTTCTTCTTCTTCTTCTTCATTTCTTTTTTCTCTTTTTTATGAAAGACACATTCTCACTTCTTCTTCCCTTTCTTCTTCTTCTTCTTCTTCTTCTTCTTCTTCTAAGCAATACTTGACTGTTTTTATGAAAGACAACTCCTCACTTCTTTCGCCCTCGTTCTTCTCCTCCTCCTCTTACTTCTTCGTCTTCTTTTTCTACGGAATACTTGACTCATTTTTATGAAAGTCACCTCCTCACTTCTTCTTCTTCTCCTCTTCCTTCCTTCCTTCCTTCCTTCCTTTTCTTCCTTTTCTTCGTCTGCTTCAATTTGGTTTTCGTTCTGGTAAGGTATGCAATGATGACTAGAAATTGCTTACTTCTCTGATAGGAAACTATATACCTGTTTTGCTGACCTCACACCAGCATATCAACACGTCATTGCATTCTTATGCATCCGAATCCATTGAATGCGTCGACATCAGAATCTTGCATGTCTGGCGAAGACCACAATATGGAAACATTAAAACCCTAAACAGGAGTACAGCAAGGAGGAAATGATGGACCCACTCTATTTGGTCTTTTCCTAGACTAAGACATGCGCATTTACAAACATTGATCATTTAAGCATTCCATACAATATCCCAAACGAATCTACCAATAGAAAACAACTATCTTTCTTCCTTTCTGGGGCCAATGTACTGATGAGAAGTTGGGGGCTATGTTGATGAGATAGGTGTTCATAGTTGGGATAAGAATGATCTTGAAAAGAACCTCAGTATCCTCAATCAAGTGTTCCAAGAAATAGCAATCAAGATAAACATTTCCAAAAAAAAAACAAACTATGATCTGAATTGGAATAAAAGCAGTTATGGCACATACCATTAATCTATCATAAAAATACAAGATGTGGAATTAGTAAATGCTATATATTTCAAATGCCTCGGTGTATGGACCAGTTATAACAAATTTAGCACAGGAGAAAAGGAATTGGAATATAGAATAGGCTACGCTAGAGTTAGTTTTGTCCGACACCGCAAACTGCTACAAAACCAGAATTTCAATCTGAAAATGTTCTTAAATAGTCTCGTCAGATCGCGACTTTCATATAGATGCCATGCATGGCGCCAAACCCGTTCACAAAATATATAAACTTTCAGCTGTTTACAACCGCTTTCTAAGATCAATGGTTAAAAAATTAAAAAAAAAAACAAAAACACATCTCTTAAGAAATATCGACAGCAGCTAAAAATAAAATGGATGGCGCATTTAACTCGAAGTGAAAATAACGACATCATCAAAATGTTGACACTATTTGAAATAAAAGGTGAGGAAGGAAACCCCCATCAGTACTGGAAAGAGCGATAACAGCAAGTGGACTTGAAACACCAGTTTTCCTGAAAAATTGTTTTAAGAGAAAGATTTTATAAACCTCGATGGAAAGCTGTATTGGCTTCTCGGCCAATGAATGCCAAATGTTTCCTTGTAGGGAAACGGCTAATAAAACTATTACTATAGTTTAGCTGTTGAGATTGATTTTGTGTTTTTACTTTCTGAATCAGAGCTTTGCTCCGTCTAAATGGTCAAACTATATTGTCAATAACATTGTGTAAAATAATGTTTTTTTCGCCAGTGATTTTGTAAATATATAATTCATTATTTAAAAGTCTGATTATTGTATATCTTGGACATGTGTGTGCGTGTGCATGTGGTGTGTGTGTGTGTGTGTGTTTATTTTATTATAATAAAATTAATTCGGAAATTGCTCAGATTCCCGGTGGACATTTCACTGGTCCTACAATGACGCCGACCATTAACACAGCGATTGTTTTAAATAGTATTTATCATCATACGAAGGACCAAAATAAAATAGCATTATTTGATAAGTAGAATGCAAAAATGAGCAGGATATTTCAATGGTGATAGAATTTTCTTTTCAGAATTTGTAACGCGCGTTCAAACAAAGATACAAAATGCTGATCAGTACTATCGGGGTGAGCGCGAATGAGGACAAAATTATTTTTGAATATATTAACTATAATCATTTTTTCAGTTGGAAATTGAGCAGGAAATGGGTGCATTTTAACTGTATTGCGCTAATGGAAATATCGCTACAATGTGTCGTGTTTTTCATATTCTGGTAATGCACCCATTAACAGAAATATGACCATTATAGCATAGATTTATACTCAGGTGCCAGCTGATCCATAGCTGCATCCTTGCACTTATGCCGATGCAACACATTTATTGAATTGACGAAAAACGACTAGAACATGGATTGCTTCGGCGTGATGGATATAAATCATGAAAATCATTGTTACAGTTTTTATTCTTTTGCTCTTAGTATTGTTTTTAGAGTTGCAATCCCCATATGTAAATGAACGCGGCCATTTAGGACAGATAGATCCCTTTTGGTTCATTTTACAGATGTTTTATGACACTTGAATGATTAGAGCGGAAGGAATGTTTCAGTTTTAATTCAGACTCTCTAGGGAAATGTCCAGTTACACTTCCTACCAGTTTTAGACAATTTAACATTAAAGTGTTTTGTATATGCTTACTGAATATTGAAAGTGGCGCAATAAATATATGACTGTGTGGGTGCGTGTGATTTTGTGTACTATATTTCCCGCTATATACGCACGGGCGTTAATTTGGCAGGGAATATTTAGGAAAAAATAATAATATCCAGTTGATAATTTGTCTATACTTACGTGTCGTGTTTTTAAAATATTTTTTTTACAGTATTGTGATTTGTAATCATAATTTAATCATTTATAACCATATATATTTCATTCTGATGTCATAAGGGACTAGTGTGTCAAACAGGAGTGTTTAACTGTTAATATGGTGTCAGTAACCTAACGATTGAGGGTTAAGGCACAAGGTGATTTTGGGAGGAATTTTTAGGCAGGAAATTCGGTACGTATAATTATAAATGTCACCATTTTTTTTTTCAATTTCACTCTTCGACGCTAAATTTTTTTTTATGCCCATAACAAAAACTGTATCGGTTGGAAAATAACATGAATTTAATATGCAAATAATTAAAAGACAAAATTGGACGTACGTGCCCGAAAAAAAAAAAACGGAGTGTCAAAAGAACTTTTTTTTCTCTTGACACCGCTATTATTTTAACTACCTTCACTGCTCAGCAACGTTTATTATTTTAAAGATCAATGATTAGAACTCAAATAAAACCTAAAGATATGATGAAAGTGAATTTATACATTTTTTTGTCCTTAAGAATTGACAACAAAAATATTAAATTCTATATTTTTGGGATAGGGGTGGCGGTAAAATGCTTCAAGTTTGTCGATTGATCTTTCTGCATTTTAAAAGCATAAATCATTAAACGGCGCATTCATTTATTTTCACAAGGCAATATTTATAGATCACTCCGTTAAAACGAGTCAGTTATGCGTCATGCTTGAAACACGCTTAGGCGATCATGTATCTTTCGATACATTACTGAAGAAGCAGATTTTTTCCAGCCGCAGGTTGCTATTTCTTTCTGTGGTAGACCAGTTGCCATCCAAGGCTATAGAACCCGGTCTGTCCTGCTATTTACCCATATCTGGGTGGGGGGAGAAGAAGAGGATTCATACCTTTCCCAAGGGTATTAGCACGTAATGGATTTGACTGGAATTCGAATTCGAAAGAACAAAAAAACAAATACAGTTTTTTTGCAGTGATTTTATTGTAGGTCTTTAATTTTTTTTTCTCATCTTCATTTCTATTTTAAGAGGGATGCTGCCCAAATTAAGCTTCCCGCCTACAGCGAGTTACAACATTTTAAGCCAAATCTTGCTCAGAATCAAACAGAGAAATTGAGATGGCAAGCAATGGTGTCTGCTTGGAATGTTGCCTAACTAGTGTTTTAATTTGGATCCACACTCTGACTGAAATTTTTAATGAGACCCATTCTGCAATTTTCTTAGGCAACTGGAAGTAGATTTTATCTTTGTTCAGCTATCCTATGGAAACTTTATTTTCAATGATTTACTTTATCTTAATGCCATGCCACATCAGGATGTGGGCGATCACGATATTTCACAGATTCATTTCTTTTTTATTATTATTTGTAAATTGCTATATCTTCCTGGGAAATATAGTGGAATGGTCTCCTGTTTACCCTCTCCAAAATTTGAAATTTAGAGTTTTCATTCTCTTGATTTCCACCCAAAGCTAGAAAACTCAATTTAATCTGGTATTTTTCTAAAAGTATCAATAAAATATAGATGCAGGTAGCGCAACTTCTATTGCGCAGGGAGTAGAGCCGATGAAGCGAGTTCAAATTGCTGTCTAGTCTGTTTCCTTTACTTCTTATTCTTAGTTGGAGCCTTTCCCGCTCCAACTATGTATCAACTACTTTTCATAAGGGTAAGGAATGAAGGTGGTATAATGAATATCGACTCGGTATGAGAAATCGGAGAGCCGAGTTCGAATTCCAGTTGGGTCCGTTACGTTAACTTAAACACAAATATAATTTGGAAAGGTATGACTCCACCCCTCACAGATATGGGTTAAATAGTAGGACTTGTGTCTGGAAAACTAATTGTTATTCTGAAAATAATTGTTAATGCAATATTCGCTTGCAAAAAAAAAAAAAAAGAAGAATTATTCTTAGAGTCACAATATGTTTCGGTTTTAAATAACACATAAAGGGTTGATAAGCCGTAAAAAACAAATCGATCAAAACATTTTCCAAGAGTATTTTTAAGGAAGTAAAGGAAACAGACTAGACAGCAATTTGAACTCGCTTCATCGGCTCTACTCCCTGCGCAATAGAAGTTGCGCTATCCGCATCTATATTTTATTGATACTTTTAGAAAAATACCAGATAAAAATGCGACACAAAATCAAAACTGACGTATAAAAAAAAACACTGATCTTTTCTATTCTAACTTTGAGTCAGTTCACTAACTCAGCCATTTTTTTTTATTTATTTTACCACAAATTCAGGAAGATGACTTTCACTTCACATTCAAGACTACAAGTAGTCAATTCTTAAAAAGAAATGATACAAACAAAAAATATTTAAAAATACGTTTCTTGGTTGGATTGAGAACTTTTCAGTACCACCTCATTTGAAACTAAACTAAAACTAAACATAATAAAAACTTGTAATTCCAATTCCAATTTATTGTTAAAATAGATATATTTCGGAAGCTTTTGCAATTGATCACTCTTGAGAAATAAATGAAACAATGACTAAGTTACATTGTATGCGTTATAAATTTAAATTAACAAAACAAATTAACATTAATTCAATTCGATCGAATTTTTTTTCTTAATTTGAATGTATATGTTGGTACGGGCGGCTGCGACGGGCTTGGGCGATCATGTCTATTTTTGGTCCATGATCGCCTAAGGCTATTTACACTTAAGTGAATGTAACGAACCCGACTGGAATTTGAACTCGGCTCTCTGATTTCCCATTCAGAGTCATCATCAAATGCATTCACCGCATATCACACATCTAAGTTCGGAACAGGTACGAGGTTGTTTAACTTCGATGATCTGACGAGGATCGGTGTTTCAACGTGATATGGCCGTAAGCGTAATCGAAGGTGAAAAAATTGAAAGGATATCCATATACTGTAATTATTCCATCTGTTAAATGGAAGTGGTCTTATAATCTGGTGTCGCTTTTCTGCTGAGGCTATTGATGTTATCCGCTTCTAAAATGGCTTAGTGGACAGTGGAAAATATAACCAGATCGAAATTTGGTTACGAAGTAGTATCTCTCTTATTGGGCGTGGCTTATAGTATAAAGAAAATAATGACTCCAAGCACAATTCTAATCTGTGTAGAATTTATTTAAGTGTTTTGTACCATAGATTGCTCGTTCCAAATTTCGGATTTAAATCCTGTTAAATAGTTGTGGGCATGGATTGATTTAAAACAACCGAAGAATAAAATTGATCTCCCTGCCAAAACAATATGAGAACTAATATACATTTTCTTATTCTAATAAGAAAACAGATTTTGATTAAATATGTTGAAACTATAATCCAGAACCTTAGAGATGTTCTAAAGGTAAATAATTGCCATACAAATATTTTCACTTTTTTCCTATTATTTTCAAACCCCATTTAATTTTACATTTTTAATGATAAAAGCCTCAATATATGAAGCTTTTATTTTGCATTTAATGTTATATATCATACGTGTATACTTTACGAATGAACTTCTAGCACTACAGATAAGACAAGCTAATGATTAAACGGGTGATTAAACATCATCTAGCATATAGTAGATATTAGGAGTAGATAGGCATCACAATAAGTGTAGATAGGTTCACTTATCGCACGACTCACACTCCTACTCGGTCTTTTGAACATTAATAGAGGTTTATACTTCATTTCCTGCTTAAGATTGTGTTTCTGATGCCTTCTAAAGTCTACTTCAACTCTATACTTCTAACGGGTCCACCTAAACACTAAAATTTTATTTACTATTTATATATTTTTCCTCAATAGGAGTAGATAGGTTCGCCTATCATCTAATTCACACTAATCCTCGGTCTTTTGAACAGGAGAGAAGTTTATCTTTGTTTCCTGATTAGGATTGAGTTTCTGGTTCATTCTAAAGTCTTTTTAATTCTCTTTCAACCCCAGTAGCCCCCCCCTGGAACTTAGTGGCACCATCGTCTTGCTTGGGGTAAACTGACTAAACAAATAGCATTACTCATAGAAAAGGCGTGCATCTCATGCAACTGAAAGTAAATATTGATTCATTTTATTATAAGGGAAAAGTGAATAACAAGTTTAATGGGCAATAATAACTTAACATAGTGGGCCTCGACAGTAGAATAGCTCTAATAGTAATTAGATTCAGTAAAAGATTTATTGAAAGTAATTCCAGTGTATGCACCAACTTCGAAAAGTTGTGAAAAAAATGGAAGAGATTCGCAGTAGCGTCAGTAAGATTATAATCAAACAGAAAATAAATTACATCATTTTGAGTGCGATTTTAATGCAAAAATATTCTATGTGGGAAATAGGAATAAGAGAAATATCAATTATGTGCCATGCGTGATACACACTTAGGCGATCATGTATCTTTCGATACATGACTGACGAAGCAGATTTTTCCCGCAGTAGGTTGCCATTTCTTTCTGCGGTAGACCAGTTGCCATCCAAGGCTAGAGAACCAGGTCTGTCCTGCTATTTAACGATAGCTGGGTGGGAGAAGAATAGGATTCATACCTTTCCCAAGGGTGTTTATAATTCAATCATTACTTATATATTAGATTGCGTTCAAGAATAAAACAAACTGTTGTCACTCGTTGTTTACCTCAGTTCAACACTCACAACATATATATATATATATATATATATATATATATATATATATAGGTAACATTAGTGGTAAATATACACATACATATGCAAAATATATAAATATATATACATACATGCATACACATATATATCTTTTTGAATAAAAAAATTCCAAGAGGGTAGAAACCAGGTAGAACTCAATGTCCAGGACAGAGTAAGGATATAATAATAAAATATATTTGTAGGTCTGAGGAATTGGATCGTATTTACGATTTCAATGGAATAAATTATGACCATGGAATATTAGTGTTTAAGCCTTTTTATTATATATATATATAGTGCTCAAGGGCGTAGGTCAGATTAATTGACGTTTCTGGTATCAAAAATCCACTGCTTAACAAGATAAGCCTAACACGTTATTTTGGTAATAATCAAAATAAGCCACTGATATCTGTTGGATTTCACTAATTTTTAACTCACGTCCGTATCCCTGAATATACAAATTGTAAAAAAAAAATCGCTCTCAACAGTTTATAAAGCTAGTCGTTTAAAAACTTCATCATGATAGGTACTTTGTTATTATTGAAGTTAAAAGCTTGTAAAGTAACATTATATTTCGTGAACCTTTGCATGTTAAATCAACTTCATAAATAGTAATACTAGTTTTGAGTGTAGGAAAAACTTTATACACTTGTTTATAAAAAGAAAGATAGTTCACTGTCATGATAGATAATTTTTCTCGCCTGTATCTATCTTAGATATTTATAAATTTGCCATTCATTCACGCTTTGAATATTACTGCCACATAAGTTGTGGTGGTCCTGGTATATATTTAGAGAATGCTTTATAAAATCTAAAGAAAAGTATGTAATATCCCTAGTCTTAGTCTGGCATCTTGCCTTCAGTCACTTTCTCGTCGCCGTAATGTAGCTTCTCTCTGCCTTTTCTATAAATACTTGGTAAATGTTCTGATGAACTTTCCTCTGTTATTTAGACTTCATGAATTTAAGTGCAGAGCTAGGTTGGGGGCAAGGTCTTATTATCTTATTAGTTGAAATGGCTAGATATAACTGTTTATGATAACAGTTTCTTTTCTCGCATTTCTCGCTTGGAGAACTCTCTTTCGGCTTCTTGCTTTCCAGTCAAGTTTGATATTCAAAAATTTAAATGCAATTTAAATCGTCAGCTTCAATCTTCTTAATTTCTGTTCTGTTATTATTCTCTTTACTTAATAATGTTTTTCTTTTTTTTTATATTCTTTCACACTTAGCAACTCCCTAGCGGCTTTGTTGCCTTGCTTGGAGTGAAAAGATAAATAAAAAGAATAGTTAATTTTTTTTTAAGCATTACGCCCCGAGCAAGACGTGAAGCCACTAGGATGCAGGCGGTTGCAGAAGATTTGGAGCGAGAGCAGATAGGAGTGATAGAAGAAAGGATGAGGACAGGGATAGTGGATAGATTAAGGTAACTGGAGATGTCGATTGACATTACATTTGAATAGTTGGAGATTATAGCTCTCAGGGAAACAGTAATTGGGAAGGGTGTTCCACAGGCGAGAGGTGCGAGGTATGAAGCTATTGGAGTAGAAGAAACAGCTACATTTAAAAGTTTCTACAGTATAAGAGTTGGAGCGGGATGTCAGCCTCGTAGTGCGCTTGAATTCATGGAGTCTGGGAACTAGTGAAAGCAGCTCATCGGAGCAATTACCATGAAAGTATTTGTAGAAAAGACAGAGAGAGGCGACGGCGCGTCTGTGAGAGAGTGACTGTAGACGAGACGCCAGATCAGGGACAATTATATTACATATCCGTCTCTGGATCTTGTCAAGAACTCCGAGGTAAAAAGAAGTTGCCCCAGACCATATATGGCAGCAATACTCCATGCAAGGGCGAATGGTTGTTTTGTGTATTTGAAGCATCGATTGCAAGAAGAGAGAATATATGGTTGTTAATAAAACACACAGCCTAAGATACAAGGTACAAACTGAAGACGTCAGCATCTAGTAAGTATAGTAATTGAACTATCTGGGTAATTAATTACAGCACAAGAAAAAAAAAGAAGTGAAATCCGAAAGTGAGTTGCGGTAGCAAAAGATGTCTCCCAGAAGGTAAAGAAACGACTAATAAGCTGGAAAATTTTGCGAGAAACGAAGTGAAGCGTGCACACTTGTTATGTAATCTCTATCCTCCTATATAATAGCGAATGCTGAATGTGGTTCACTAATGGGTTTCCATGAAAGAATGATATGAATAGCATAGGCGAAACATGTGAGTGATATGAAAGTTTTAATGAAAACGGGAACGAAATTTCTGGTACACACAATGAGGATTGAAGCCTTGGAGAATTTGAGACTCACAGGACATATTCAAAGTAAGAGGGGCAAAGGGAAACGGCGAGTAACCTACCTAATGAGTTTGTATGAATGAGTGGCATAACAGAAGCTGGAAGGTATAGTGAGGGTACTAAAATTGCAACAAAAGATAAGAAGTTGTGGAGATCCATGATCGCTCATGTTCTGAAGTGACTCGTTACATAAAAGAAATGGCTGACAGAAACAGATATTCTTTTTGTTATAAAAAAATAAAAATGTGAAGAGGAAAAGAGTAGAAGAGGAAAAGACCAGTACCCCCCCTAAAAAAAAACAGAAAAAAAACCCAGAAAAAAAAACAGAAAAAAAACAGAAAAAAAAACAGGAAAAAAAAGGAAAAAAAAAACGGATGGAGTTATAGAAAATCTAGAGAGACGAATTTAATATCCCCACTAAAAAAAGCATCAAAAAAGAAGAAAAGGTTATTTAAATGACTTTCACACATCTACCTTCAAATAGATTTTTTTTGCAAATATCTTTAAGACGACTGTGTCCTTTTCTGTAATCTCGGTTTGAAAGTTGTCGAAAAATGACAAATAAAATGTCCCAAAATGACAAATAAAATGTCCTAAAATGATAGATGTATCAATAAATAAATTCATATAAGTCAAAATTATCTTAACGATGACGTCAAATGTTACAGAAAAACAGGTTATTTATATTTCTGGCATATACCAGTCTAATTCATATTTTCCCTTGTTAGTACGATCACGTTCGGCGAATATAAAAAAAAAAAACAGAAAGGGGCGTAAGGCAAGGATGCATCTTCTCACCCGACCTGTTCAAACTATACAGCGAGGCAGTTCTAAGAGAATTAAAAATCCTACCGGGTTTTGGATTGGCGAACACAATCTTAACATCATAAGATACGCAGATGACACAGTACTAATAGCGTACACGGAAAAGAAATTGTAATATCTTCTACAGAAGGTAGCGATGGAGAGTAAAAAGAAGGGACTAAGCATAAACTACAAGAAAACAGAATGCATTGTCATCAGTAAAAGGATGAGCCCAAAATGAGGTTTTCAGGTCGGGGAAACTAGAATCAAGAGGACGCGGAAGTTTAAATATCTGAGAAGCGTTCTGAGAGTGAACGGTAAATATGACACTAGGGTCTGTAGACGTATTGGGATGGCCAAGGACGCATTCCAAAATCTGGGCAGAGTATTGCGAAACAGGAGGTTTTCTTTGGTAACGAAGTAAAGAATATTGAGCTGTTACGTGACATCTATCCTTCTTTATGGCAGCAAATGTTGAGTGATTTCCTCAAAGATGAAGAAGAGACTCGAGGCGACAGAGATATGGTTCTACATAAGGATGCTAAGGATATCATGGACCGAGCGTATGAGAAACGATGATGTCTTAAAGAGGATGTAGACAAGGAGGGGACTTATAATTAACACCAGGAAGAGGCAGCTGAAGTTTCTGGGATACATAACGAGGAAGAATGGCCTGAAGAATCCGATACTCACGGGTCGAAGAGAGGGAAAGAGAGACAAAGGAAAACCAAGCGTGACATACCTGGGGCCTTAAGCAAATAGATGACAGAACATAGTCTGGGGGAGGTGGCAGAGGGGAGGAACTTGTTGAGAGCTGCAAGGGATAGAGGAAAGTGGAGAGTCATGATCGGATACGTCCTGAAAGGACACGGCACATAGAAAGAAAGTACGATCACGCTTTTTTTTACTATATCATTCAAATGGAACTAAGTCTTATTCGCTTTTTTGTTTATCATCTCACCCCAAGCAAAGTGCTAATGCCACTAAGACGCAAGGCGTTACTGGGAGTGGTATAGAAATCTTTAGGGAAGAGAAAAGACAATAAAAGAACGGATTCAGGAAGACAGAAATTGATGATTGACGTTGCATTTAAATTTTTGAAGATTTTAGGTGACAGGAAATCAAGAAAACGGAAGAGATTTCCACAGGTGAGAAAAGAAAATATTAGAATAAGACTTACAGTTAGATTGAGCGATTTCAACAGTCAAAGGATGAGACTTAGTTGCCAGTCTAGTAGTACGCTAAAATTATTGCGGTCTAGGCACCATGGACGAGAGCTTATTAGAACAACTGTCGTAAAAATATTTACATAAACGACAGGTTATGCCACGTCACGGCGGTAGGAAGCCGAGATGCCAGGCCAGGTCCGATAACATCACAGTCCCTTCTTTGGATTTTGGCGAGAATCTTATGATATATAGCCAGAGCATCAGACGAGATATGGCAGCGATATGCAATGCCCGGATGTTTATTATAATATGTTCCTAGTTGTCTGATGTGCGTCAATGCCGGATGTTGTTATTCATCCTCTTCCTCCGTTACCTCGAGAATGCTGAGGTGGTTTACAGGTCTTACCAAGTCTCCATGAGATTCGTTGGGAGGGGGTGTTTGGGAAACTGCATACCTATAGATACGTCTCATTGCAAACGTGTTCAGATTATATTTACATCATTCAGCAAACAGCATAATTTGTTAAGTTCTTGAATATACCTCCATTAAGATAGCGAGGAAAATTTATGGGGACAATTCCTCGTGGAAACGTAGGTTTCCCTACTCCCACACTTTGAATTGAATTTATTTTACATGTTTACGATATTCTCAATTATATATATTTTAATACAATAGTTCAACTAGAACATGGCTCGAGAGTTAATCACCGGTTGCTCTTAAAATGGTAATGATGAATTTGGTATTCATTCGTTAAACAGTTTATTTGGTAATGAAAGAAACAATTAAGTATAGTTACTTTTTGAAAAAAACATATTAACAGTGTTCTAATTGTCAGTCGGAATAAATAATAGCATCACAAAACTACACACTAGGTGATTGGTTTTCCTCTCAGGAATAGGTTCATTTTTCAACAGAAATCTGTCCTTGGAGAATAGATAATTGATTTTAAATTACTAACAGAGAGCCTTTCTTCAAGGACCCAGTGTATATCAAATAAAATATGCAAGATTGAATGATATCAGAGACAAATTTACACATATATTCTCCCTTCTTCTGAGTGATTTTTCTCTTTCCTTTCCTCTCTCTTTCTCTCTCACTCTTTCTCTCTCTCTCTCTCTCTCTCTCTCTCTATATATATATATATATATATATATATATATATATATATATATACACACACACACATGAATATGTTTGTGTATTTGTTGTGTGATTATATCTAAAGTTACCCAGCCATGTCAGGATTAAAATAAAATATTAGCTTTTAAGTTTCTAATCAAGCACTAGACAATTTTCAAACTACATTAATAATAAAGAAAATCTCAACCAAAAATACGATACCATCTCGAAAAGAATTTTGATAGCTTGACATTTTAATGTGGGGAAAATGTTATGAAAGAATTAACCAATTGCCTTTGGAGAGTTTTGCTTCATACCCCAACTACACACACACACACACACACACACACACACACATATATATATATATATATATATATATATATATATATTAGGTATGTGTAAATGATTCAGGCGATCAGTTTCTGAAAGCTAGACATTGAATATACAGTTGAATATATTTTTTTGGTGGAATGGCTTGCACCCCCCATATATATATATATATATATATATATATATATAGAGAGAGAGAGAGAGAGAGAGAGACAGAGAGACAGAGAGAGATGGAGAGACAGAGAGGGGGCGAGAATGTGTGTTTGTGTGTGTGTACGAAATAAGCTGTTAAATACACAACTGAAATACAATTCTGCCTAACACAGGCGAGGGATGATTTTTTTTTATATTTTTAATTTAAATTGTTGCACTTGCTTGATATTTGTATCTTCAATTTGTAATTTGAAGCAAGTACAACAATTTAAATATCTTGGAAGTGTTTTAAACTAGATGGAAATTGTAACACCCAAATCCTAAGGCGTGTTTGGATAGCGAAAGATACCTTCCAAAAGCAAAGCAATGTATTAAGGAACAGTAAAATTTCGTTAGAAACGCACAAAAGAGTACTGGAGTGTTATGCAATATCGATCCTCTTATATGGAAGTGAATGGTGGACAATCTTCTTACACATGAAAAAAAAACTTGAGACGACAGAAATGTGATTCTACAGAAGGATACTGAGAACACCATGGACTGAATATGTGAGCAATGACGAGGTTTCAGAGAATCTATCTATCTATCTATCTATCTATCTATCTATCTATCTATCTATCTATCTATCTATCTATGTAAGTTCTCTGAACTAGGAACTTCCCAAAATCTAGTGAAAGGACCCAATATCAGATATTTTGGGAAGGTCCATTCGAAAATTTTCACAATCCTTATATATATATATATATATATATATATATATATATATATATATATACATATGGATGTGTATGCATAAACGTTAATTAGAATACCATTTGTGTGCATTGTAACGAAGGTGGAGAAATGTAATTCTACAGAAGGATACTGAGAACCCCATGGACTGAACATGTGAGCAATGGCGAGGTTTCAGAGAAACTATCTATCTGTCTATTTATCTATCTATCTATCAATGTAAGTTTTCAGTACTAGGTACTTCCTAAAATCTGGTCAAAGGTAGCAATATCAGTTTATTTGGAAGGTCCATTCGAAAATTTTCACTATCCTTTATATATATATATATGGGTGTGTATGCGTAAACGTTAATTAGAATACCATTTGTGCGCATTTTAACGAAGGTGAAGAAATCTAGCGTCTCGCTTTCAGTTGTTGCTTTTTTCCAATAAATTTTAGTATTAAAAGAAACAGGTCTTCGATTACAAGGAGACGAAAAATTTTGGCGGGATTCACTCACCCACTTAGCCAGCGAGATGTAATGGTGAATTCATTAACAATTTCGTCAATGTAGCAACGGGTGATTCTCACATGATGAAGTCATTAAATATAAATACAATATGGCGCCCATAGTATACTTTCCCACGGTGTAAAAAGATCTGAACGTAATTGGAGTGTGTGTGTGTGCGTGAGAGAGAGAGAGAGAGTGAGAGAGAGAGAGTGCAAGAGAGTAAGAGAGACAGAGAGGGGGAAATGAATGTTGGATAATAGATAGGGAGACGTATACACATAAATACAGAGTAAAAATTATAAATACATATACATACATACACACACACGCGCACACACATATATATTGCGTGTATGTGCCTCTCTGCGCGTGGTGAGATGGAAAGAGATATATGAGTGAAAGTGAATCTAAAAAGAAAGCAAGTCCTTAAAACGAAAAAAAGCATGTGGTACTAATAGAATGTAATAAATGTTTTCGGGTTACCATCAAAGAGCTTAGCAAGACATTAGCGTTATTAACGATCTAAAATTACAATTTCTAAAGGAAACTCAGAAAACAGTTTGAGCTAAGCGATAAACAAGGAATATAGGCTCGAAAAAGATATATTGATAGAAAGAAGAACGAGAAAAAGAGAGAAAGAAAAAAGGAAAGAGAAATCGAAAGGCTATAAGAAAGTAAAAAGTGCCCTCATTCGATGGTTTAAGAAGGAAACGATAATCTTTATAAGAAGAGGCTTAGTTTTATAGTATTTTAATAGGAATAAAATCATAAGATTGAAATCTATTATTTAAAGTTTGTAAAGGGAGTGCCACGCTCGTGTAAACTATGTTCCGGGTTCGGATTTTATGGCGTGATTTAAATAATTATTGCCTTTTGATTAACATCGTCACTCATTTAAAAGCATGCCCCACCTGTAGGTGATCTTTCTCGCTTTCATTAATCTCGCAATCATCTCGCGAGACATTGCCGATATGCGGTTGTAACTTTATGGTTATTCACATTATAGTTTCGTCCAACAATTGAGTTGAATACAAGTTGAATACAAAACGAAAATATTAGCCTAAGAACTCGAGTCATATTCTTAAAAAGCCTCGTCAGATTGAAACTTTCATATGGATGTCATGCATGCCGCCAATCTCGTTCAGAAATATCTAAACGCTGTATGCAGTCATTTTCTTTCTAAAAGTAGCTTTGGGCAAATAAAGCCTGTAGGTCTTAGCATGGACCATTCTTCTTCGGACCTTGGATTGGCGATACAGATTCACAGAAAAAAAAAAACAACAAAACAAAACAAAAAAAAAACAGGAAACATATCACCTGAGTACTTTCAACAAGTAAAATATATATGAAAATAAACAAGTGGAAAACATAGTAATCATAAATTTTTAGTGTGTGAATCGATAAAAAATAGTGACATAATCCAGATGTTGAAGTTCCACACTATTTAAAAAAAGAAAGCCCCATTAATGGAAAGAATTATAACAACTAATGGACTTGAGAAACCTATTTTCATGAAAAAGTTATTACAATAGAAATATCTTATAAATTTCAACCGATAGTAGCACTGGCTGCCTGGTCTATTAATAGCCAATGTTTTCTTATAAAAAGACAACTAATATTAATATTACTATTTCATGTGCCTTAGTATTTGGGTTTCTATACCTAAACTGGAAAAAGTAGCAAGATATTTTTTTAGAATTGAGTTTGGTGCTTTGACAGACATGACGCTATTAGAAGATTCTATTGTGCAACTCTGAAAAAGAATATGTTTATAAAATCCGTAATCTAGCATAAAATACAAAACATTTAGTTGTACCATACAAGTTACTATCATTTCATTTGGCATTTGTACTTATTAACTTAACACAGTAGGAAAAAACGTTTTTAATTTAAAATCTATAAAATCGTCTAAATCACAACATTTTTATTCTTGTAAAATCGATATCAAGTAAATATTTCTACGTTTTCATTACCATATTTTATTACTAGCTTCACTTCTTATTACTACAATTTGTTTTTCCCAACATAGCTTGATGTTTGGATGATTTTGTTTAGCATATCAATCTCTGTGGGTTACTTAATGCGGAACCTAAATATTTTTTTTACACGATTTTATTTCATTTTTGGAGATAGTAATAGTTTAGTGATACAAATTTGACTAATTAATAGCTGGGCGTCGGGATGGCGTAGACATGGTGGATTCAGACCTTTCCCAAGAGTATTTGCGCGGAAGTGAATATAACAAACTCGACTGAAATTGGAACTCGGTTCTACGATTTACAATTCCGAAACATTATCCATTGCACAACATCAACATTCAAGCTTACAGCAAATAGTATTCCCAAGCGGTCACCATTCTAGATACTGACCATGATTGAAGTTTACTTAACTTTCGTGATTGCACGGGAATTTAAATGTGAAGTGGCCGTAAGCCACAATGTAGATTGAAATCTCTATCTATAAAAGGCAGGATGTGTGTGTGTGTATGTAACGAATGCACGGCCGCAATTTTCGACGAATTTGCATCAAAATTTACATGCACATGCTCCAAGTTAGTGAAAAGACCAAGACCGACTTTGCATTTCCCAACTCTCATCGATAATGAAAATAATCGATTTTTTCATGCTTCTACGGCAGTTTTCATGTAGTTTGCGGCCATTTTCTACTGGCCAGAGTGAGAGCCCATAGCTGGCTGCCACGAATAGTCAGGAAGATTCTCTTGGCCAGCGTGAGAGCCAACAGCTGACTGACACGAATGTTAACTAGCATGCTAGCATTCAAAAAAATCGATAGCTGCATTCGTCAAAAGTGGGAAAAATTTAAATCTGCATGGCACTTTACTCCAATCGCCCCATTCGCTTGCTTAAACGCAACGTTGATTCTGATTCCGCAGAACTGGGTTGGATGCGAAAAAGTATTTGTTGTTAACATTCTTTTTTCATTCAGTTTTTCCAGTTACGAGTCCTTTTTTAAAGCTGATCGTTTTGTGTTAATTTTGCTTGGTTCTTTTTTCGTAAGAAATTTAATGTTTAGTATAGAGCTTAGAAAAAATTCGCAGTGTGCGATAGGCAAGAAGTAAGGCATGTAGCAACATCAGCACGGCAAAGGGCACTCCTTTAAAGGCAAGGAAGGATAAAGATATTTTAAGTCAAGTGATAGCGATTGCTGTATGGCACCGGCAACGCCGGGACATGCTTCTAGTTAAAAATAAAGAAATAGCTTCTGATGAGACTCGAACTCTCAACCTGCACTTTGGGAACACGGTTTTACTAAATGTCGCATTATCGATGTGTAGGATGTGAAGTCTCAATGAAAGCTTTTTTTTTCTCTTATTCTTGTTTGATCCGGTGGTCGAACAGTTAATCGATTCAGAGTTTTGATTACAATGCAATAATATGAAATAGGATAACATCGGAAATGCTTCATTTGAAAATGTCGAAATAAATGTTTTTATAAGATGCAAATGTAGAGTGTGAAAAAGATAAGCAAATCAAAAGCGCTGAGAAAATAGACAGATCGATACAAAAACACTCATGTGATAGATATGGACACAATGAGGAAGAGGGGGAGAAAGACATAAAACAATATATATAAAAAGAGAGAGTGAGTGGGTGAGTGAGTGAGAGTGAGTGACCATCTTGACATCTCTTTCATTCATATCACACATCTTATTTATTATTACCATTTTAACAGTAATACTCTACATGCAGTGGCTCTCGAGTGGCTCTCGATCCTTGTATCTGAGGATTTCAAGTATTACAATTTTAATGAGAGAAAAAAAGAAGAAAGAGTTTATTCTACACAATAAATACTTACCAACATGGCATTATTTCGAAACTTCGATGTAATGGTTAGCGAGCTTGTCTAGCTAGATCAATTACGACTGAGTAGTGAGTTCGATCCTCACTGGGTGCGTCACATTTTCGGCCTTGTGCCACATCCCCATAATGTTGATTGTCAATGCCCTTAAATTCAGTCATGAATATTAATCAAGTAGACGAAACATTTCTACAGACTGATAAAACTTTAGGACCACTTTGGTAAATTCATGACTTTTGTTAAATTTACCCCCAAATCGAGAGTGATTGTCAGTATGGTTTTTTTAGTACAATTTATTATTTTTGAGGACCAGAAAAGTTACAGCCTTTTCGTTAATATTATAATGGAAAATAATAGAGCATCTTAACTATAGTTAGAATGAAAAAAGGACATTTTTCTTCTATAGGCTCCAGATCTACATATAATAACATGATTAAATAAATAATTAATTAATTAATTAATCTATCTATCTATCTATCTATCTATCTGTGCATGAATATATAGATTTTTTTTATGTCAGAAAAATGTTGGGTAACTGAATGAAAAATAGAATATATTCTGGGTAACGCGTTTCTTCCTCCAAAAGGACTTCATCAGACTAAGTTAATGTTTTTATTGAGGGAAGATATATTTCGTTGCTTATAATACGCTCCGATGCATTAGAAACTTCCCAAAATTTTGAAGACAGAAATCGGAAAAAGTTTTTTCATTGTACTTCATAACCTTCCCATGAATTGCATATTTCAGCATGAAAACCTAATTATGACAAATTCATCAGAGACCAACAAGTGCTAAATTTATGGTAACTATTTAGAATATAATAATTAGAAGAGAAGTTAACTCCCGTCACCCTTTGATTTATAGGACGCAAGGTAGTTTTGGGAGATATTCTATGAGAAAATATGTCTTATAAGCAGCAAAATACTGCATTCCGTCAATAAGAACATTACTTTAAGCTGATGAAGTCCTTTATGAGGACGAAACTTGTTAAATAGATTTTTTTTTCATTTTCTCATTGAAATATCTATAGATCTAGGTATCTGCCTATATATCAATAAATATAAAAGTTCACAACACTTATTTGAACCTACTAAGTTTATGACATCTGTAAGCCTATGGCTAACGTTAATGACATGATTTTACGTACGCCAATGGGTGTTATTCCTGTTGCTAATATTGTTATTATCCACCCCCTATCTATCTATCTATCTATCTATCTATCTATCTATCTATCTATCTATCTATCCGAATCTCTTCATTATCTATCTATCTATCTATCTATCTATCTATCTATCTATCTATCTATCTATCTATCTATCTATATCTCTTCATTATCTATCTATCTATCTATCTATCTATCTATCTATCTATCTATCTATCTATCTATCTATCTATCTATCTATCTATTCGAATCTCTTCATTATCTATCTATCTATCTATCTATCTATCTATTATACAGTAATTTTTTATATCTCACTCTAATTGAGTTCTTATAACTTCTTGATTTTTTTCTTTTTCAGATCGATCCATTTGATTTTATTTAATATTTAAATAAAACCGTTAATCTTCTTTGTAAGTCAATAAACAAAAATATTTCTTAATTCTAACCATTAATATTTGCAAGTCAATAAACATTGCATTTATTGTCATTTAGAGTGAGTACATTTTCTGAGACATTCTATATATATATATATATATATATATATATATATATATATATATATATATATATATATATATATATATATATATATATATATATTTCAGCCGCATACTTATAATACCGATACGTAATAATAGAAGAAACAAAATATGGACACATTTCGTCGTATTTTTTGGATATTTTTCGTCTTGGTGGGGTTTATTATTACACACACACACACACACACATACACACACACACACACTCTCTCTCTCTCTCTCTCTCTCTCTATCTATCTCTCACACACACGCACACACACATATATATATATATATATATGAAAATATGACATACCATATTGGGTAAATACTTTTACGTGAAGAAACATAAAACAAACACTATCTACATACGCGTATACACCATATATTTATCTATCTATCTATGTATATTTTATATATATATATATATATATATATATATATATATATATATATATATATATATAATGAAACGGAAAAAGAAGGAAAGGAGAGAGCGAAGAAAAATCATAGTGCACGAAAAAACACGGACACGAGCATTAAAGATTATAAAAAATAAAAAAAAAAATCTCTTTGTGTGGCTTTTCGTGCTAACGATTTGTCACTTTTGAAACCATGGATGCAGGCGCAAATAGCCATGGTTACCCGGGTATAAGAAAGTAATTACTGTGTTTTACTCAGTTTTTTTTTCCTCTCTCTTTTTCTTTTGAAATAAAATCAGAGTGGCTCGGCCATAAAATCCACACGCACGCGCAAAGACACAAAGGCTCGAATCAAGAAACTTTTCTTCCAACCCGTTTGTTTGTCGGCTGCCCATTGAATCGTTTCAAGGTGGAACCTTTCGTTTGATTGCTTATTGATCTTGTCCTTTTCATCTCGTTTCTTATTACGGTTTAAGGAAAATCAGAGTCCCCACGAAATAAACTTTCTTCGTCATCAACGGCTGGTCGACGGCTATAACGTATTAAGAAAGGATTTCAAATCGGGCCATATGAAAAACGAGCTGGAAACTGAGAGACACTTGAATCTGCTTCCGTTAGCAAAAAAAAAAAAGAGACGAATATTAAAACAGTAGAGATGCTAGTCTGGTGACACTATTGATCATTAATATTTGATATTCACAGAACATATCAAAGGTAAGAGAGAAAGATGGAAAGAGTAAGTTATATATTCGGTTGGTGCAAAAATAATGGTATTTTTAACGTCAAAAAACGACATTATTTTTGCACCAACCTAATAACTTCTTTGATATGTGACGTGGGCGATCATGGATCTCCACAACTTCTTATCCTTTGTGGCTGTTTACAATTTTTTCGTTCTTAATATCTCTTCTAATCCCTGTTCAACCATCAATTCACGGATTCCTTTCAAGAAGATTCCTTGTTTTTTTTCCTTTTGTTCCTTTTTGCCTTCAGTGTATGTCTTGTGATTTTCAAATTCTCGAAGACTTCGATTCTTATTCACTATCCAAGAAATTCCAAAATGTTTCAGTATTCACTACCATACAGGCGGATTTATAGCAGTTCAGAACTCTTTTCTTTGTTTCTAAAATTTTTTCCTATTTCTCAATACTTTGCTTAGCTTTTGGAAGGCATTTTTCGCTATTCCAATGCGCCTTCGGATTTCTGTGTCACATTCTCTGTCCTCTGTTGAATCACTTCCCAGATATGATATCTTTGTACTTGCTTGATTTTGACATGTCAAATTGGTAGTTCGCACATTGGACTCCTCCTATTGATGACAAATATACATTTTCTCTACTTAGTATTCATATTTAGTCCCTACTTCTTGCTTTCTTTTACTGATTTATCTAGGAGTTTCTGCAGTTTTCTTTAAACCGAGCCGTTCATAATGGCAATGTTCTTGTTAAAATTACTAAGATGCGACTTAAGAGATCAATAAAGAGTTTCTATTTTCTAAAATTCACAGAAAAAAAGGAAAGGAAAAGCAGACGTCCGTTTTGGAAAAAAAAGTTTAAGCCTTGCTCCAATCTATGTTAAATGAACAGACATAATGTGTTGCTCAGAGATTCATTTTCTTTCTTCTCGTTGTTTGTTTTTCCTCGCCATGCTTAAAGTCGCATTTCCAGCACTAATTAACAGCTTTCCAAATCAAACAGACCTCTACAGAATCTGGTTTTAATTTACAACTTTGATTAACGCCAACTTTAAAATATATGGCGTCGTCTTATATTAATAAGTGAATGCTGTTTATGGCCGACACTAATCAATTAGGGATAGTGTAATGTTTACAGAGGTTTGATTTATTGAGAATTCGCTGTAGCGTTTCATGTTCCAGTGAACAAAATCCAGGAATTTTCAAAACCATCTGTTCTTGATAACAATCTACTGATTATTATCGCGTTCTATACATAGGCATATCAATAAGTCCGTAGCCTAATGATGGGGAAACATGCATTTTACACAAGAAAGATATTTTTCAATTTATTCCTTTTCTTGACAATGCATGTGACTTTTAAAACCATCCATTATTGATAACAATCTGCAGATTATTATGACGTTCTATACACAGGTATATCAATAAGTCCGTAGCCTAATGATGGGGAAACATGCATTTTACACAAGAAAGATATTTTTCAACTTACCTCTTTCTTTGACAATTCACGTAACTTTTAAAACCATCCGTTGTTGATAGCCACCTACCGATTATTATCGCGTTCTATACATAGGTATATCAATAAGTCCGTAGCCTAATGATGGGGAAACATGCATTTTACACAAGAAAGATATTTTTCAACTTACCTCTTTCTTTGACAATTCACGTAATTTTTAAAACCATCCGTTGTTGATAGCCACCTACTGATTATTATCGCGTTCTATACATAGGTATATCAATAAGTCCGTAGCCTAATGATGGGGAAACATGCATTTTACACAAGAAAGATATTTTTCAACTTACCTCTTTCTTTGACAATTCACGTAATTTTTAAAACCATCCGTTGTTGATGATAATCTACTGATGAATATGTAGGTATTAATCAACGTACGATTTATTTATCGAGAGAATTAGAGTTATATTGAGATTTACTATTGTTGGGCAGAATCTTAACAGCATAAGATATGCAGACGACACTATGTCGATTGTAGAAACAGAATAGAACCTACATGAACCCCAATAGAAAGCAATAAAGGAAAAAGTGAGAAGAAAGAACAAAACTTCAAATGTAAAACGACAGAAGAGGTGGTTTTCAGCAAAAGAAACAGCCCAAGATGCGAACTACGAATTAGAGGTGTGTATTAGGTTGGTGCAAAAATAATGTCGTTTTCTCACATATGTTACTATGTGAGAAAACGACATTATTTTTGCACCAACCTAATAGAAATCAAGCAAATACAGAAATGTAATATCTGCGAATTTTTTTTTTTAACATAAGACGGAAAAATGTGACACCGAAATATGAAGGTGCATTGGAATATGGAAAGATGCCTTCCAAAATCCAAGAAAAGTATTAAGAAACAGAAAAAAATTTGTTAGATGCAAAAAAAAAAAAAAAAAAGAAAAAAGAAAAGAAAAAAAGAGTACCGAACTGTTATGTAATATCGATCCTCCAATATGGTTGCCCGTCCTGGCTATGACGATAAACTACACCCACGTCCTGGGTAAGACGATAAATTACATCCGCGTCCTGGGTAAGACGATAAACTACATCCGCGTCCTGGATAAGACGATAAACTACGTCCAACAGAAAAGCCTCTGATCAGGAGGTTTTGAGGAGCGCGGAACCACCTCTTAACTGCCGGTGTTCCCAGGTCCACCCAGATCCGGGGTGGTAGTACATGTTCCCACATATGGGCAAATAATTAACACCAAAACTTGTGTAAAAATAGGTTTTAATACCAGAAATATTTTGTAATAAAAAAAAAATATTACCAGAAATAATTTTTGAAGGAAAAATTATCAGCAGCAATACTTAAAAAAAATACCGGCAACAGCTATAAATTCTTTGAAAAAAAAAATGACCAGCTATAGATTTCTCCAAGGAAAAATATTCCCAGAAATAGATTTTTGAAAAAAAGAAACACATTGTTAGGTTGGTGCAAAAATAATGACGTAATAATGTCGTTTTTTTACGTTAAAAAATACGTCAAAAAACGACATTATTACGTCATTATTGTTGCACCAACCTAATACTAGCAATAAATTTTTTTTCGCCCATTGAGGTTGATGTGCTGTAAAGCAAAGCAAACCAAATCCAATATGGTTGTGAATGCTGGACAATCTCCGTATATATGAAAAAGAGACTTGAGGCAACAGAAATGTTGTTTCATAGAAGGATGTTGACAATGGATTCGACATGTAACGAGAAAGTTTTAAGGATATTGGAAACAAAAAGGAGATTGATCATTGAATGAAAAAAAGAGAGTTGAACCTTCTAGCATATATAATGAGGAAATAAGGCTTGGAAAACTCACATAATTTAATGAAGACAAAAAGAGCGGAGTAAGCAGCGAGTCAGCTGCCTAACGAGTTTGTGGTAGCGGAACAAGGAGTGGGAGGTATAAAAAAATAGACTTTACACAGAGGACAGGAAGATATGGAGGGCCACAACCGCTCACGTTTTGAAGCGACACGATATATAATAGGTTGCTCGGAAAATAATATCCGATTTTATAATCAACTTTTATTCCTGTATTAATGTATTTAAGTGGTGCTTAAATCATTCAAAAGAAAAACAACCATAAATTTCAGTCATCGACTTAAAAGGTTATTTCGGCCTTAACGATTAAAACTCTAAAAGTTTGGATACCAAAAAATCTTTGAAAATAGTTTCCGTATCACCTTTGCAACAGAATGTCTTTGACTTAAAAAAAATGTCGAGATGCTTGAAGAAGTGATAAGCAGTGGATAAACGATCTGGGGATTATGGTGGGTGGGTTAAAGTTTAGTTTCCCACATTGATGTGCTTCTATAGTGTAATTCTGGCAAATGGGGCCGAGCATTGTCATGAAGCAGAACTGAACTTCATCGAGTAACCAGTGCCGGTCGCATTTTGTTTAACTCAATGTGCATTTGATCCATCTGTTCACAGTAAACTCATAGGTTTGAGCCAATCATTTACGATTGTCATAAAGGATCCATTTATTATCACAAGTTATTATTAGATCAAGAAATGTACCATTCTAATTTCGCAGAATTTGCGCAGCATCGAACACACTTAAAAACTTCAAACTCTTTAACATTCACTGATTATAGAATTTCTTCATCTTGCCATTTTTTTTTTTTTTTTTTAGATGGTCCGATATTGTTGAAATACTAACACCTATTATCTGACTGATGTGGGGTTATTTTTATGTCTAGCGTTTTCGGTTGTTGTTTAGGAATTGCAGATGTACGTCTATGACCTTGATCTTCAAGACTCGTATCACCATTTTGAAACTTCAGAAATCAACGCTGTACTGTCTGATTTGCAAGTTGACACTTTACTCTATGTTTTGTCGTATTGTTTTAAAAACCTCCGATGAATTTCAGCCCCTAGCACACCTTCCGACCAGAGAAATCGGATCACTGCTTTTTGTTCCTCCTTGGTTCCACAAAGGAACCGCCATGTTTTACACGGTAATAACAGCACAATCAAGCTCATACTTCTATCACATAACTACAATAGCCTCAACTATAAGCACACATAATCAGAAGGCAGTGGGACAAACTTAAAGATATATTATGGTGAATGTGCGGACAATTTTTGACTTAACCCTCGTAAATTTAATTAGTGTATTTAATTTATTTTCTAAAACTCATGTCAGAGAATTTCAAAAAGGTATATATGGTGATTTTCGAAGCGTAACTTAGATTTGACACAAAGCTGAAATTGAGGTGCACACAGTAAGGATCAAACTCACTATTAAGTTGTAATTGATTTAGTGAGATAAGCTTGCTAAACATTACACCACGTCAAAATGAGAGATGATAGTAATATACAAATATACTAGCCGAATTACCCGCACATTGCTGCGTATCACACATTTTATGTAAGAAAATGATGATTGATTTTAAACTATTGTTATAATTTGTGGAGAAAAATTATTCATTTCAGTATTACTCAATGATCTTGCAGATGTGACCTCCATCTTTTTGCTTTCTACTTCTATATTTTGAATAGGAGTCATTCCCTTGTTCAAATTTAAATTTAATTTATATCAAAGGGAAGAAAATTTCAGTTATGGTTGCCCCCCCTCCCCAATTTGGCTTTGATCAAAATGAAATATACTTATCCAAGTACCCTGGATAATGTAGTTTCAGAATATATAGGGTTATGGAGTCTATCTCCAAAACCCTAGGAGGAGTTCGATAATAAGCAGACAGACTTTATATATAAATATATAGATATGGATTATTTAAAATTATATAAATCGAAATATACATATGAGTTTTTCACAGGGGATGAGTTGTACATATAATATTACTTTTCTGTTAGTAAGGCCATCATCAAAGCTTGAATGCTAATAATCACTTTTCTCTTATTTTCAGTATTTTTTTATTGGATTGTTCGGAAAATAATGCCTGATCTTAGAATAATCACTTTAATTGTATCCTAATATATTATTATGATAGTTGCACAAAAATAAATTACTCATTCCTAATGATTAGCGTGTCGTCTTTGCTAATTTCATATCAACCTTTTTTAAGAATTTGACTTAGGTTATTACGTACGACACATCTTGAACATGAAAAAGGAAGAGATGAGTTTACTTTTTTTTGCATCAGTTCAAGCTTGGCCATTATGCTTCTCAAACTGCTCAGTACCAACTATAAGAACGCATGAACAGATGGCAGCGTGGGAAAACTACAGATAACTTATGGCGAAAGTGCTGATAATTTTTAACTTACCCTAGTACTTTCTGTAGGAGTTCTTCAGTTACCATATTTTTGTATATGTATTAGTTATCAATTAATTTATAACATTGAATTTACTGCTGCTTCGTTTTTAACATAAAATTTTCTTTTATTTTTAGTCGTGCTCAGTGCAGCAAGCACCTATTCTTTCCATTGTTATGGTAATATAACGCTTGTTCATGTTGAGTGCCGCAGAGCATAAGATTAAATCAACAACGGATTTTCTCTTTATCCTATAGCCAAAATTCAAGTGCCATATGGGACACACGATTTGTCGATAATGTCCCTTTCCATTACTAACTAGGAGGTATATTTCCTGTAGTAGACCGCCGTTACTTTCTTTGGTAGACTGGTTGCTAAGAAAGGCTATAGGGTCTAGTATGTCCTGCCTTTCGACCTCTAACTTTATGGAGGAGAGATGGATTCATACCTTTCCCAAGGGTATTTGAGCTTAAGTAAATCTAACAAACCCAACTGGAATTCGAACTCGGCTCTCCGAGTTCTCATTCCGAGCCAATAGCCATTCCACCACACATACATATTATATATTAGTGAAACAAGATTGCTAAATATTATCTGGTGGTTGATTCTATATAGAAACAAGCATAAAGTTACACTGTTCATTTATAGATAGATTATACGTTGGAAATCAATCTACAAATGAACAGTGTAACTTTATGTTTGTTTCTTTATAGAATCACGCACTAGACAGTGGAGTAATGAAGTTTCTGGAACGATACAAGAGCTCAATAATTTTTCCAAGGTATCAGTCACTTATGTGACATGCGTGATACACGCTTAGTCGATCATGTATCTTTCGATTCATGACTGATGAGGCAGATTTTTCCCGCAGTAAATGGATAGCGGCTCGGATTGAGAAATCGAAAAGCCGAGTTCGAATTCCAGTCGAATCCATTACATTCAATTACGTTCTAATACCGTTGGGAAAGGTATGAATCCTCTTCTTCTCCCCACTACCAGCTATGGGTAAATAGTAGGACAGACCGGGTTGTATAGCCTTGGATGGCAACTGGTCTACCGCAGAAAGAAATGGCGATGTGACGTCCCCCCGGTGTCGCTGCGCCAAATGTGACGTCTGCCTAGCCGCGTCCGTCGTGCTATCCTGTCCTGTGACGACCAACTGGCTTGGTATTGGTCGCGGCACCAAATGTGACGTTCTAACCTTTTGGTGATTCGGATGGGAATCTGGTTAGATTCGGTATCAGCCTTGTCGTTCCCAGCTCGCCTCCAACGTCTGGTTACCGAAGTAACTGTTTTGATTTCTAGTCTAACCTACCCACGTTGTGATTTGATCTTAGGTAGACGAAATCAATCAGTCGCCGGGCAAGGGCAACATTGCACAAGTATATGTAAAAGAAAATAAAATAATAACTCGAAAAGTTCAAATGTGTTAAAAAGGATAACAATATTTTATATCTGGTTACTGAATACAGGACTGCGTCTTCTTCCCAACCCGCTATATGGATTCGTGACACTGTGTTTGTTAGGCGAGTCTTAACATCTTAAGTTGTTTGTTCTTTAAGAAACTGGTTCTTGGTGTATCTTCAGGCGATATTCGCAAAACTTGTTTTGGTGGTATGAGACTAAGTCGTTCTTCAAAAATAAATTGTTCTTGGCTAGAAGTTGAGGTTGTGATGCCTGGAATCTTTCAAGTCAGCTATCTCCGAGGCGGGTGCAACTCCAACTGCGAACTTGAACTCGAACTCGAACTCGAACTGGTTTTCACTCGCTGCGACTCTGCTTATATGGACGCCGACCAAAACCGGGGTGGGCTTGTCGGGGTTTGAGGTTCCTTGATAATTCTAAACCCACAATCCACTTTTTGTTTTCGGTCAGGAAACTTTTATTATTTTCCATTTTTGGAAGTCTTTCGTCTTCCCACCTTCTTCTGTTCTCATATCTCACCATGCCCTCAGAGGGTGTAAACGGGTTTCCCCTCTCTCTCACAGTGGCATCTCACACCTATCCCTTCATGGGAGCGCAACAGGCCTCCCCTCCTTCTTCACATGATTACCTCCGCCTAACGCTCATGCCACCATTCAGCCAATGGGCGCTCAGCAGCGTGGGTGAAGCCAGACTAGTTTCGGTTTAAAAAATCTAGCTCAAAGAAAAAAAAAATTATCTTCCTTTTTCTTTTTCTTTTCTTTCTCTTTCTTTACTTCTGCCCGGCCACAAACCCTTGGACTTTTATCTTAGCCAAATGTCACTTGGACTTTATCACCAGGGGCCTTCGCCAAACAAGTGGGTGGTCAATTGGACGTATTTGCATTCTTGGTGCCAATTACTGATCCGATAAAATAGTTTCCCTATCATAGCCAGCCCTGATAATAACCAGATGCTCCTCTCAATGATATTCTGCATATAGACAAAGGCTTAATCTTTCTCTCATGGTGGTCAGCGGACATTTTTTTTTCTCTGACAGTGCGTGCTTAATTAATTTTTTATTTTTATCTCTTTAGAATTCTGTGGGAGGTCTCTTGTCCAACTTAAAAAATCTTTTTTTATCATTGCCATGGGCAGATTGGATATATCTTACTCGCCGCCCCATAACATAAATCAGATTAAATTCTGTGTTTTACCTTCTCGACAATGGAAATAAAAATTTTACCACTTTTCTCTGTCAGAAAAACAACACCGCTCAGTGTCCTTTTCGTGATGGCTTCTTATCACCTAAATTTAATTCTCGCTTTTCTTTTTTCTTTCTTTCTAGCGACGTAAATAGTGTCACAGCAAGCTGCTGCGGGAAAAAAAAAACTGCCTCGTCAGTCATGTATCGAAAGATACATGATCGACTAAGCGTGTATCACGCATGGCA
This sequence comes from Acanthosepion lycidas, assembly GCA_963932145.1. NCBI lineage: Eukaryota > Metazoa > Mollusca > Cephalopoda > Sepiida > Sepiidae > Acanthosepion > Acanthosepion lycidas. Next base: position 83,499,289 of record OZ010577.1, on the reverse strand, counting down.
CATAATTGACTGATACTTTAGAAAAATTGTCGAGTTCTTTTATCGGCCCAGAAAATACCTTACTCCTGTTATGCTTTATCTTTATAAAAGTCAGATGAGACAAAAATAATGTCCTGCTGCCATGCCAGGGCCAGACCTGTCCAATCCTTATATACCCAAACTGATAGAGTTTTTTTTTTAAATCATTTCACCCCAAATAAGCCAAAAGAGCCAAGACCTGATGGGGTTATTGTGTGTGAAAGAATATAAGAAACATATTAATAAGGAGCAAGAACAAAAGAAGAATATAATTTAAGTGAACAAAAGATAACGATTGACCTTGTATTTAGATTATTTAAGATCAAAGTTGACTGGAAAGCAAGAAACTGGAAGAGAATTCCACAAGAGAGAAGTGCGAGAAAAGAAACTGTTAGCATAGAACGTACACCTAACCATTTTTACTGAAAGATAATGAGATTTGCTGCCAATCTAATAATGCGCTTATATGCATAGAATCTACGCACTATCGAAGAGAGTTCATCAGAACAATTACCATGAAAATATTTATAGAAAAGGCATGGACAAGCTTCATTACGTCGGTGAGAAAGATGCCAGGTACAGGACAAGTAACATTGCAGATTCTTCTTCGGATTTTATGAAGGTTCTCTAAATATATAACTGGAGCATCAGATCATATATGGAAACAATATTTTAAGCATGGACGAATGGTAGATTTCTAAATATGTAGGAAAGACAATGGCGAGAAAAATTGTCTAACACGATACTGAACAAACCTTCTTAGAAGCAGACACCCAGCAATCGATTCGATATAATCTTTCCTCTTGTCAGAGAAAAACAAGCCTGAGAGGGCGTAACGTGTCTTTCTCCTGGAGGCTAGCACCCGACATGCCGATGGAAGACAGAAAGGGTTCTGTCAGATGATTAATAGTGCGCAGTTTTGTTTTGGAGCGCGTTTCCGTGCCGTCTTGTGGGGGAATTAAGTATTTTTCAGTCTGCAGTCAAATTCCTAGTAATGCAGTGCCGCATTCTAATCGATCCTCTATCGCTAGTTCCATGACACATGTTCAGATGATCTACATTTTTTTGTTCCACTAGTTCGAATTTTTACAACTAGGACATGCCATGCTACGCCCACGTAATCGAATCACCCATATTCCCTCCGTATACCATTTGTAAGGAGGAAGTTTCACCCAGACAGATCTTCCTTTATAACTGCTAATTTGTGAAACACAATACTGCGTGCAGGCTTTCATGAACACTAAAATTGTAACCTCTTCGCTAACTGTTCGAATCCTCCTAGAAATTCCTTCTACCTCTTACGTTAATATCACACACTTCATTCGGTAACACGACTATGAGTGGCTCTTGGGACTTGTATTGAGTGAATTTACGTATAAAATATCATAATATTTGCATCGTTGAATATTATTTGTTTCAAATAACAAAGTGTATATTTATAACTTTGAGATTCACTATGTTCTCTTGGAGATCATTTGCCGAAGTTATGATTTAAGTGGCAACTATAGAAAATATAGCTGATGAGTTTCTACTAAGCGCTCCATGAACAAGATTAAACAGTGCAGAATGCACATCATCCAATGCCCATTCATTTAAATGATTTGATTAGGAATAGTGTTTTCTGAATATATAACCAATTCAAACAAGACAATGCTAATAACATATACATTGCTACCTTGTGTGTTCTGTTATGCTACCACTGAATTTAACAACTAAACAACCACTGGCTTTTAACTAATGAAATAAGTCATGGAATAAGATTAACAAAAGCTTGACAATATCACTAGTCCTTCATTTAATGGACAACAAAGGTATAATTCATTCGCGTAGAGTAGAATAGAGTGAAGTCCGTTTGTAGCTACACGCGTTCTGTCTGTAAGACTGGGTCATTCTCTGTTTTCCGAAGGTAGAATGACGTTCGTCTGTAGTTATATACGTGACTGAGCTGAAAGGTTCATAGGCTGACTGTGAAGGAGTGATACTAGAGCCGTGAATTCTTGCATGCATTAATTTCGAATTCTTTATTAATAACTCAATTGGTTCTTTCCAGTTAAACAAGCATCTGACTGTTCAAAGAAGACTTAAAATGTAACTCGTAGCGACTTCTCTTCAAAATGGACGTATTTTAGTATCGTGCTGTTATTAAGTACCGACCGAAAAAAAGTGTTTAGTACCCAACGATATTCGTACTGATATAGTTGATACGTAAGGAGACGAAGCTCCAACTTTATCAACAATGCAAAAGTGGACAACTGAATTTAGGATGGGAAGGGAGAAGCTTGATTAACACTCAAGATCTGGACGTCCTGCGATTGTTATCACCAAGGAAAATATTGATTTCTGTTCAACCTATGGTGATGAATGATAGGCGATTGACTAAAAATCAAATAGCCAATCCTATTAGCATATCGAAAGAGAGATTTGAGAATATTCTGTAAAAATGAATATGGCATGACAAAGGTCTCTACTCGGCGGGTTCCACGTCTTCTGACACCTGATCAAAAAGCGCAGCAGGCCGACATTGTATTAGGCGGATCCAGCTGGTTTTCTTGAACATTTCCTAATCTAGGATGAGTGTTGGCATCATCAATTGGGCCAGAGACAATTTATGCAGATAACACTATGACACTCCTCACCTGCCCCAAAGAAGGCCCAAATCATTTCATTTGCAGGGAAGGCGATAGCCTTAGGTTTGGGATGCAAAAAGCATTGTGTTTATTGACTCTCTTCAAAAGGGCCACACCATCAACGGAGAGCATTATGCCCACTTCCTGGGGCAGATAGGAAAGACTTAAAACCAAACGCCCAGGAAAACTGACGAAAGGTTTCTTGTTTCATCGAGACAGTGCTCCAGCATACAATTCTTTGTTTTCAATGGCTACTGTGCGTAACTGTGGCTTTCAGCTTGTTGATAACACCCGATTCTTCTGCTTCAACTATCATCTGTTCCCCAATATGGAAAACAATTGTCTGGGAACCAGCATCGCAGTCATGATGTTGATGACTTTTTGACCAACAATCTTTGAACAGTCTGATGTCAGTTTACCTGGAAAGAAACAGTGTAGTTATTAATAAGAAGAGCTGATCTTAACGCATGAGATATTTCACACTTCTAGTATCATTCTCTTCATAGTCAACCTATGAACTTTTCAGGCCACCAGCATATGCTGGGTTTATTTTCGTTTCAAACTGGCGAAAGATATTCCAGTATGACTGCCTTAATTTCTACGTTTTTACTTGATGAGGTCCGGTGAAGAAAAAGAAGAATTCTTGAACATGGCTCAAGCGAATAATGATTGCTTAACCGAATTTAATGATTGATTAACCGAATTTAATGATTGCTTAACCGAATTTAATGATTACTTAACCGAATTTAATGATTGATTAACCGAATTTAATGATGGATTAACCGAATTTAATGATTGATTAACCGAATTTAATGATTGACTAACCGAACAACATCTTTGTGCCTTGATTGATAGCGCAGGCGTTATATTTAGTTCTTGCATGTCCAGAATATTAGATTCTCTCTCTTCAACGAGGGTTTTTCTTTTTATTGATTTTTTTCGAGATCAAATGGAGAAAAAAAAATGGAGTGAAGAGAGCCTAATTTCTGAGGAATTCAGAATTCGAAATAGAGCTTCGCGTCGAACAGATTCAGATGCCGATAGAAAATACGTCAGTATCATTGCCATGAGACAGTCTACTTGAAAGTAATATGGAAGATATGGTGTGGGGATGAACAGATCATTAATTCCTTCTTGTTATTATTTAAAGCCTTCTCTCTTTGTAGCATTTTGGCAAAATTTGCACAGATTATAACGAATATAAGGAGCAAGAAATATCAGTTACAAATCTAAATTGTTTTTAAAGCCCTCTGAAGAACAGAGACATAAGCGAGTGTAGCGCTGATGCGTAAAATAACGGGTAATATTCTTTCTCGTGTTACTATTTGAAAAGGGTAAGTTCATTTTAATGGAGACGAAAGAAAACCCATACTCTTTACTCAGATATGATGTCGTACAGTTACGGATCCCTTCAAATCCTTGTTAAACACGAAACAGTTAATTTGAATATTTACTCCGGCAGCTTATTTAAGATAAGAGATGCTGGGTAGTTTTTTTTATGTCTAGGCATGAACCTATAGTTTTAGAGATGAAACTATTGTAGAAAACAAGAACATCATTGATACGCCATCCACGCAATAGGATGTACTTGTTCAACGGAAGTCCTTGTCAAGTAGATAGCAAGATTCGGAAGAAATCGGAATTTTCCGGTCCTCACGAAGTGTCTCGCAGCGAAATATCATATACGAAGGATGTCACTAGAATGACTGAGAAATTGCAATTGATGCACACCCAGCCCTCTTCCTCTTGAAGAACAGTTTTTCGCTACCGAGGAACATTCTCCGGAGCGCCCCTTGCTACCTCGAACAGGATTTCTTAAACGTGATAGATATCACAATTAAGGGATGCGTGGGGCTCATTTGCAACGTTAATTTCGACGACACAGACTGGAGGCAGAAGAAGCTCCCTTTGAGTTTCGGAGGCCTGGGCCTTCGATCAGCGGCAGAATTGGTCCTTCCATCATATCTTTCTTCATTTCCTTCCAGTCATGAATTAATTAATGAGATACTCGGTGGATCGTCTCAATGTTTTTCGTGTAGCTCTTTCAAACAAGCTTGCAGCGCCTGGGCCCAAGAATTACTTTCTATCCTACTAGACACATCAAAACAGAAAAGCTAGGATAAAATAAAATGCCAGGCCAATTTTACTAATTTGAGGCTCTCTCTGGATCAGCACCGCCTCGCTTGTTTACTGTTTGCTTCACAACCTAGTAGTGGTGCCTGGCTCAACGCAGTACCCTCTTGATATACCAGTATCCTTCTAGGTAATGAGTGCACTCAGGTCGGAGTCACGATCCGTCTTGGGCTCAAATTATGTGAGCGTCATAGATGTAGATGTGGAGCTTCCATTGATGAGTTTGGTTTGCGTCCTCTCTCCTGTCGTCGTAGTGCAGACCGCTTTCCAAGACATGCAGCAATCATCATCAGAAGAAGTCTAGATGCAGCTGGGTTCCATTCCCAAATCGACCGTGGTGATGGAAAGCGGCCGGATGGCATTACCATTTTCCCTTTTTAAAATGGGAAGTCGTTGATTTGAGATGTGACCTGTACCGATACATTTTCGAGCTGTAATTTGTTCAGGTCCGCCGTTGATCCTGGGTCTGTCGCTCTGGAGGCGGAGATAGAAAAAATAGTTAAATATTGTTCTCTTGCTGACAGATTTTTTTTTTTTACTCCTGTTTTTAACTTCTGGGGTTATTGGCCCTCGTTCAATAGCGTCCCTTTGGAGGGTTGGCGGGATGGCGTCTCGATTAAGGGACGAGCCTCGCGAAACCGAGTAGCTCTTGCAGCGTATCTCACTGGCAATTGTACGAAGTAATGCTTTCTCCATCATTGCAGCTGCAGAGGATAGCAAAAACTTAAAAAACAAACAAAAAAACAAAAACAAAAAAAACATTTTGTTTATAGATACTTTATTCAAAGTTTGTTGAAATAATTTCACTTCGTTTTCTTTTGAAAAATAAAGTAAAAAAAAAACAAAAAAAAAAGCGAAATAAAATAAGAAGAGAAAAAAGAAGACCGCTGAACATCCAACATCTGGATGATCTGAACATCCAACATCTGGATGATCTGAACTGAACATTCTTTTGTTTATATTTTTTAAATTTGGTTTAGATAAAGAACTAGTAAATACACAAGCCAAGTTTCACATATACACAAACATACGCGGATATAATTATTTACAAATTTGGAATGGTCAGGAACACAGCTCCTTAAGGGACATGTCAATTCGTAAATGATATTGGTTCTCTGTAATGTTGATCATGCGGGTGAATTATTTTTAACGATGATGTTACTGGTTTTAAACTTTTTTGTAATAAATAATTTAATTTTCTTGTTTTTATCGACTGGAGTTGGTTATTGTTAATATGCATTTGATTTTTGTAGAAACTGTTAATATTATTGTTTTTTTCTGTGTGTTTTGCGTTTCTGTTGGTTACCTTAGAAAAAAAATCTAATATAATAATCTATAAGATGTTTTGGAAACAGTTATTTACAATAGTTATTAACAAGAGCATCAAATCAACACATGAATTCCTCCAAATCTTTCAAACTACTAAACCAAACCAAAGCATTCTAGCGTCACTTGATGTTGAAGATTTATTCACAAATGTCCCTGTTGACGAAACCATAGATATAATCCGTAATTCCGTATATAACAAATAATTCAATTCTGTCTCCATCCATCAACCCCAAAATTCTCAAAAAATGATTACATGGATGTACATCTAAAGTCCCATTCTATGACCATAACGGAAAAATCTACACTCAAAATAATGGAGTTAGTATGGGAAATCAGACTGTGTTTCTCTATTACATGTCTTACGTAGAAGACAAGGTTTATAAAAAGATTATTAAACTAAAAATATACGTCCGCTACGTAGACGATATTTCATTTTAAATGAAATAGATAATCTCAAAATTACATTAAAAAAAAATCTGTCCTCAACTTATGAATTCAGCCAACAAAATAAACTCAAATTCTTGGATATTTTCGTGGAGTCTAGTAATAATACATTCACTACTTCGTTATATAAAAAAAACACAAGTAAAAACTCTTGCCATCTTAATTTTACTAGCCAATGAACTCTTAGATATAAAATAGGTATTATTAAAAATTTCCTTATAATCTCGTTCGAGTTTCTTTAAAGAACTTAACATAAAATAAACGCTTGTTAATAACGGTTTTCTAAACCATCTTATAAATTACCATATTAGATTTTTTCTTTCTAAGGTAACCAATAGCAACAAAAATCACATAGAAAAAAAACGATAACAATAACATTTTCTACAAAAATCAAATGCATCATACTTATTATAAAACCCAGGTAGTGTGTGTGTGTGTGCGTCTGTTCGTTTATATATTGGATAGGATTTTCTACATTTTCCAACCGATTTCAACAAAACTTCACAGGACTACGTTAAATTACCTTGCGGTGGTTCTGACAGCGCCTAAAATTGGAAAAACACAATTGTTTTTGCACGAAATCAATTTGAAAACACGATTAAGAGGCATCACTCTCGCCAGAATGAAAGGGGACAACTCATATCGAGTTATACTTATTATAAAACCCAGGTTATTTGTCTGTGTGTGTGTTTTCGTTTATATATGGGATCGGATTTCCTACATGTTTCAACCGATTTCAACAAAACTTCACTTTTTTTTGGCAGGTAGTGTTTCTTATTGTCTTGCACACTTTTTTCTTTATTGTTACATTCAGAATGCTTTAAAAATTCCATTTACAAGACAATTGTTTATAATAAAATTCTATTCAATCAGTAGACTCAACGATTGAAAACAATGTTTTTGTTTGAGTTTGGGTTTGACCAATTCGTAAAAAAAAAACAAAAAAAAAAACCCCAAAAAACCCCCAAAAAAACCAAACAAAACAAAAAAACTAATTAAGACATGCGTGTCCGTCAGCCTTAAAAAATAATCTTTGTTAATTTTATTTTTCAGTCTTTATGATCGTCGATACTTGATCTATCTCTTACTGTTACATCCCCGGGCAACGCCGGGCTCTCCTGGTAGTAGTAACTATAAGCAAGACGAATCTTCAATTACAAAAAACCTAAATAAATGCACAATTCTGCTCGATAAAAACAAGAAAATTAAATTAATTATTTATTAGAAAAAATTTAAAACTGCGAATCTGTTTTCGTTAAACAAAATAATTCACCCGCAAGATCTACATTACAGAGAACCAATATTATTTACGAATTTACAAGTTCCTTAAGGATTAGTTTTCCTGACCAATCCAAATTCGTAAATGTTGGATATACTACAACATGTTTAACAAGAAGACTCACGTTACGTCTCTCGGGCCATAGCTCAATTAGTTCTCATTTAAATACACATTGAGATTTACCAAACTCATACCGTAACATACTCGTTAATAATACAAATATAATAGCATCATACACATGTACGAAAAGGCTAAAAATAATTGATGCACTATAAATAAATTCCTATAACTCTTGATACATACATAAAATAAATGCATATATTCAGTTATAAATAAAATTCATCCTTGATAATGGCTAAAAGTGTAGCCGAAAGAGGTTGGAAAACATCCGGACAATTTTTCTATAATTTATGCCCTGAAAAGAAAAAAAAATGCGATCACATGAGAAATTATATAAAAAGCTCAGCCACCACACTTTGCATATATATATATATATATATATATATATATATATATATATATATATATATATATAGTGCTTATATGTTATTTCAATAGATACAGTTAATTTAAGTAAGTGCTTTGTTCTTAATTAAACAGTATTAATTACATTTACCAGCCTGAATATTCGAGAAATTTCATAGAAAATATGCGTTCTCTAAAAGGAATAGAACCTGTGCCCTATTCGGAATCGTCATTTGATCTGATGTGCTATACCGCTTAGCTATAGAGAAGCGCCTGGTTAACATAGTCCAAATGAATATTTTTAAACGCACAATCTTCGGCGATTTTTCTCGATTGAACATATCCGTTCACGAAATGTATCTTTAACTTAAACAATGACAACATATAATGCAATGGATTAAGTCTGACACTTATTAATATATTTTCTGTTTATACGTTCTTTTAATATATATATACATATATACATATATATATATATATATATATATATATATATATATATATATATATATATATATGTGTGTGTGTGTGTATGTATGTGTGTGTATGTATGTGTGTGTGTGTGTGTGAGAGAGAGAGAGAGATGTACATATAATTATGTATTGTCATGCGGAAATATTTTATTTATCAGGCTTACGGCTATATCACGTTGAAACACCGGTTCCCGTACGATCACCAAAGTGAAACAATGCGAGCTTTGTCAGTACCTTGATGGGTAACACTTTGAGAATACCAGGTGCAGTAAGCTCAGATGCGCGGCTGGTGTAATGAGTAATAACTTGGAATTGTTAATCGGAGAGCCGAGTTCAAATTCCCGTTGAGTTCGTCATATTCACGTAAAAAAGTATGAATCTATCTCTTCTTCCCCCCAGTTTATATCAGTAAACCATTAAATAAACAAGGAAATAATTAAACCATGAAAATATGAAACCATTAAAAAATTATTGAAACTATTTAAAATCTTGCAATCTAAAAATATTTTCTGACTTTAAATAACGTGCAAAAATTTGATAAGTGTAGAAAACGAATCAATCAATCAAATATTTTATTTCTCTATTAATATTTACCATTTATTTCAGTCAATAAATTTTCTCATCACAAATTGCAATGAGATTAATAATATTACCCGTTTCCTTATGTGGTAACATTCAGTCTCCATTGATCGAGTAGCCCATGTCACTGTCGTTTGAACCTTATAAAATCTTTTTATTACAACAATTTTTCAGGAAAATAAGTTTTCTCAAATTTACTAGCTGTCATCACGCTCTCCAGTATTGATGGGGGCTTCCTTCTTGGCTTTTTCTTTGAAGTAGTGTAGACCGTCAGCATCTTGATTATGATATTATTTCCTCTTTGAGTTACATGATTAGTAATGTATGATTTCTAGTTTCTCAAACACTAGCTCATTGAATTTAAGTATTTCGATCCAAAGTGTACAAGCAAGAGAGACTTTAATACTGTAAATGATAAATAAGTAAAATTATTTAAAGCCTGAAATTATTTATTATAATAGTATGAACTATTCGTAATCTTTTAAAATTGGACCCTAACATTTTTCTCCCGTGAGTCGAGATGTTCATTTGCTTGCTTGGATAATTCTCGGAGGTACTCATATTAAATATTCGAATGTGCTTTCCTTGTTGTTAGCTCGAATGTGCTTTTCCTTGTTGTTAGCTCGACTTCGCGTAGTACTAGATTTAAAACTAAGTCTCATAATTGTAGTACTGAAATTGATAGTTGCAACCGTAAATTCTATGTTATGTGTTTCTTCTTTCGCTCTTCTTGCTTGTGGAACTTCCAGCTTCCTGTTTGTGGAACTTCCGGCTACCTGTTTTCTTGTCAACTAAAATCTTCAAAAATCTAAGTCATTCGTCATCTATATTCTTCAATCCTGTTATTTTGTTGTCCTCTCTTTTACTCTCAGTAACTCCATGCATCTAAATGTAATGTCAATGGCCATTTACTGATGCCTTGATCTCTGTTCTTCTTTTTATCCTTTCCTCAATCCCACCTTTACCCATTTTTTTTTTCATTCTTTGTAAACCCTTGCGTACTAATGGTACTCCTGCCTTGCTTGGGGTAAAACGCTTAAAAAAATCTTAGGAGCCTTTAATTACATTGCTTGGGGTAAAATAAAAGAAAACAAACAAAAAACAAACTTTAATCTTGTGTTTCTATATTGCTGACTTAAATTGTCGAAAAGAAAACATTACCAAAACGCTTAAGCAGTGCCTCAAAAAGTCTAGCCCGTCCCAATGTTGTTTAATATTGTTTGAAAAACCTGCAAAAGTTAATCGTCCAGCTGTTACGACAACAAGATTAGTTTGGAAGCTGTTGTGGTTAGGTCCCTCCGTCCAGAGATAAGCATGTTTTGCCAGTTGGGGGCGGACTTATCGCACAGCCGGCCAGTCTCGTGCTTTACAGCAGTTCACGATGCTCCCACTGTTATTTCCATAGCCTCTATGAAACTTGCTTTTATAGCTTGAAAAGTACCGGCGATCCCTTCTGAGCAGGATGCCAATGTCATGTCATAGGCCTCTGGGAAAACGAACTTTGGCGTATTATCAAATAAATATAATACATCCACCATTTGCTGCATTTTTAAAGCAATGTCTTAAGTTACAGATGTCCTTTCTTTCTTTCTTTCTTTCTTTCTTTCTTTCTTTCTTTCTTTCTGTCTTTTAATCTCTGCACAGTTTAAACTGCAGCATACGTCACTTCCGCCTCCGCTACAAGAGAGCAGATGTAACGTTTGTTCCGAGTCGCACCTCGTGAACTCTTCAAATGTTTTTAGCAAACGCCGACGATGCTCAAATATTACTCAACGCACTCATTCACACATGTGGCACATATTTATTTTTGTGGCAGCCCATCGACATCTCATGACAGAGACACTTTATTTATGTAGTAACCTTAGTTAAGGATGATTAAGAAAAGATCTATGCAATATCTTTTGTCCTAAAACAGGTGAAAAAAAGAATAGGCCAAACAAGCACTGACATCTTTGAATGGTTACGTCATTCGACACAGTGTATCATGTAAAGTTAGTATTTTCACCTTTTATCGATAAAAACACGTTAACTTAGCTTATAATGTTTAATACGAAGTATAACAGAAATTTGTGCAGATTAAGACGGACATGACATTCGGAAAGATGTTCACTAATTGAGATTTGTGTATTTGTAAGTTTTAAGGGAAATAGGATCTACAATAAAGCTTATACTTATAATCAGAAGAGACAGCTGAAACTTCTGGGTCACATAATGAGGAAAGAAGGTCTGGAAAATCTGATACTCATATGATATACTGAAAAGAGTGACGACGCACTTTCTTGCTTGTGGAACTTTCTTCCGGATCAATGCTTTCCGGCCAACTTTGATCTTTAAAAATTTAAATTCAATGTCAGTCGTTATCTACTGTCTTTCCTGATTACCCTTCTGTTGTTATTGCGTCTTAGAAATGTTTCTGTTTTCTAATTCTTCTGCACATTAACCCCTTTTATCATAGTGACTTTACTGTCCTGCCTGGGGTAAATTCGATTAGAAAAAAAATCTACTTACTGAGTTTGAGTGAATGGATACTAGAACAATGGGGATGATACAATGTCAAAATTTATTTAAAACAACAAAACACAGGACGTTGTGGAGATACATGACCGCCCAATTCTGAAGAGACACGGTATATAAAAGTAGAATTAAGAAAATTTCGTTAGGAGCAAAGAAAAAAGTACTGAACTATTATGCCAAAACTTATTTTTCTATATGACAATCTGTTTGAGTGTTGGCAGAACGAAGATGAATGTAGACAAATGTTAGTTATGAAAATTGCACTGTACGTATTTTCTAAGTCAACAGTTTGCATTACAAAAATACCATAGGGAAGGTTGGTTTGTATCGAGGATACAACCTCGACCTGCCACCCGAATGTAATACGCAACTAGGTTCCAGCCTCTAAATTGTAATTTACTGAGCTGGGACACAGTGAGAATAGTACACTGAAGAATGGTTTATAAAACAAGTTTGGCTTGTTTTAACTATCATGAGAAACTTATATACAGCTGACAGTTTAGATATTTCTGAGCGAATTTCGTGCTATGAAAGATATCCATATGAAAGTCTCGATCTGACGATATTATTTAAAAACGCCACTACAGATTTTATTATTAACTAGACTATCCGCGTTCCTTTGGGTCACTGACGGTTCAGGTTATAAAATATTGAAGTTGATTTTAACATTCCATTGAAATGAAAGTAAATATTATTCAGTCAGTTATGTGCCATGCGGGATACACGCTTAGGCGATCTTGTATCGTTCGATACATGACTGACGAGGCAGATTTTTTCCCGCAGTAGGCTACCATTTCTTTCTACGGTAGACCAGTTGCCATCCAAGGCTATAGAACCCAGTATGTCCTGTTATTTACCCATAGCTGGGGGAGAAAAAAGAATGCATCCCTTCCCAAGTGGTATTAGCACGTAAGTGAAAGTAATGGATTCGACGGGAATTCGAACTCGGCTCTCCGATTCCTTAATCTGAGCCTTTATCCATTGCTCCACCGTATTTCAATTCGGCCGTGTCCTCATTGGTCTGGTTTACAAGTTTATGTTTAACGTTTTACTGATCGTTTACAGCATTTAAAAACTTCCGAGATAAACTAAAATATTTTAAAATCATATTCACTCGAGAATAATTTTTAAATATGCCAAAAATATACATTTTTTTAAATATTTAAAATATTGTTTGTTTAAAGAAAGCTGGAATATAACTAATTATTCTACAAACAACTAGACAAAGCGGGAACTGTTTGTGTCTGTCTCTAACTTAAAAATATTTTAATTAAAAAATTGTCTATTTGAAGAAAGTTAAAATAAGAATACTTACTGTATAAACAACTCGTATTAACTTAAATCAGATTAACTTAAATCATTATGTGCCGGACGGACGCATCACAAAAGCGCGCACGCAATCACAGACTTTAGTATTATATAGATGTTTTGGTATTTAAGCAATTTGCAATGTTGGGTGAGAGACTACGCCGCGTGCAGGCTATTTTATTAGATTTGTGCAAAAATAATGTCGTTTTCTCACATAGTAACATATGTGAGAAAACGACATTATTTTTGCACCAACCTAATATATTCAATTTCCTTATCTTTATTATTAAATTCGTTATAGCTGATCCATTTAGCAAGATTCGGAATTGTCCGAGCAGCTAGGTTGAATTTTATAAAATCTTTCTATTAAATCAATTTTTCAGTAAATTAGATTTCTCCACTAAATGTTATTGCTCTTTTCAGTATTGATGGGAGCCTCTTTTTCTAACCTATTATTTGAAGTAGTGTGGAACGTAAACAACTTGAATATGTCTTTATTTTCTCGTAGAATTCCACCTGCTATCCATTTTAGTTGCTGACGTTGAGAAAAATTCTCCAATGATACATTTTCTGTTAATTGGTCAAGTTCTTTGTTTGCGATTCTATAGCACCAGTACAAGAAAGTTGAAGAAGTATAGTCCTCGCTAAGAATTACAGGCTTCATTCACTCGAAGCCACCTTTAAACATCGATCTAAGAAAAGTTTCGATATTTCTAAACGGCTTTGGCGTCATGCATAACGTCCATATGAAAGTTTTGATCAAACGAGGCTATTTAAGAACATTTTTTTATGTTAATGATTTGGTTTTATAGGAAGTTGTAGTGTTGGGCAAAACTATCACTAGCACAGCCTATATTAGGTTCACTAGCTGGAAACATTCACGTATTACTAGATATCAGCAAATATTTGTCTTTGAAGGAAATAGTAAATAAATCACAGATGCTTAAATCTGGTGAAAAGTTTGATCTCCAGTTTTTTAAAAGGGTATTTCATCAAAAGATTCAGAAACTCCAAGTGCATTATACGTAGGTGCATTGCCATGGAGTTATTGCATTTTCCTTTCGGTGTCTGCTATCAACACTGTGTCAGCTTTTTGTGATGTCAACGAACACTCGTTTGACACTTTTGTGATGTCAACGAATATTCGTTGTCACTTTCGTAATGCTCGTTGTAGTAGAAACTTTATAATCGCAGTAACAACTGTGGTAACGCCGTTGAGCAATACTGTTGTCAGACGACTTCGAATAATACGCGCATTAATAGTACTTGCTCGATAATACTCACACAGATGTTAATCCATATAGTGAAATAGTATAGTGAATATAAAATAGCGGTCTGTATAGTAATAGAGTAGTAATACAAATCTGAATAGCAATAGAGGTTAGACTATAAGTGACGATCAATCTAAACGTCACGCGACTTCCTATATATGTGTTTTCTTCCATGGTCACGTGATCCATTTAATTCAATAATGGGATCGCCTTTTGTTTGCTCACTGGCGATCTATGTTCAAACTCAAGTGCCGGCAGCGACACTTTATTCCTATATATAACACATCTGTAAATCTAATAGTTAAGATTTTTGACCTTCAATAATGAATCCTAGTAAGAAATTTACTTCTCACAGAATCACCTCACTGTATAGGTAGAATAGGTCCGGTGAGAAGACATATCCTTGTCTTACACCTCTTTCTATTTTTTCTTAATACATGTGACAAAACGCATAATAACGGATAGCTATATACAGCAACAATGCTGAGCGAATCTTAGTTACAGTTTTTGTAAGTGATCGCAGTTGAACAAAGTCAATATGCTGAAACCCTCGATCACGATGACTTGGGATTTCGTGCTAGCACAACTATATACAATTTTCGTCTAGGCAATTTCATTCAGAATAGTTGTAATTGTTCTAGTGAGACTAGCTTGCTAACCATTACGCAATGTCGAAGTGTTTATAAGTATCAATTGTAAGAAGACAGAATGCATGGTTGTCAGTAAAAAGAAAAGCCCAATGTGCAGATTACAAGTTGGTGTTGCCAAAATCAAGCATGTACAAAATTTAAATATCTAGGAAGTGTTTTAACAGAGGTCGGAAAATCCGACATCGAAATCCGAAGGCGAATGGGGATAGCGAAAGAAGCCTTCTAAAAGCTAAGCAAGGTATCAAGAAACAGGAAACTCTCATCAGAAATAATGAAAATAGTACTTAAATGTTATGTAATATCGGTCTTCCTATGTGGCAGTGGAAGCTGAACAACATCCTCAGAAGTGAAGAAGAGACGAGACAACAGAAATAAGGTTCTACAGGAGGATGCTGAGAATACTATAGCCAGAACATGCGAGTAACAAAAAGTTTTAAGGGAAACGAAAAAGAAAAATGAAACATATCAGAAAGAGACAGTTGAAATTTCCCGGATAAATAATGAGGAAGGACGGCTTGGAAAATTTGATATTCAGAGGACATATTAAAGGCAAGAGGGACAACGGGAAACATCTAATAACCTACCTAACGAACTCGTGTAAATGGATCTCAGAACTGGGCGAATGCCGTGTCTCTTCAGAACAGAGATATTAAAATGATAAATATTGCTTGGGGCTCAAAATTACAGGAAATTATGGAGAGTCATGAACGTTGACATACTGAAGGGACAAGGCATATAAGATGTTATATTCCTGTAAAAACGGTGCTATCCCGCATTTTAAAAATACGATAAAGGTTGGTTTTGTCCGACAGTCACTCGTTTCTCTAACAACGGATTTATTAAAGAGATAAAAATTAGCTACGTTGTGCAAAGATCGTAACCACAATAAATACCCCAATCACCCTCAGAAGTTTTATGCACATAAATTCTGCCGCTAAAACTCTTCATGTTATTAGTACTCTCATCACCTTTGTCATTGTTTGCACAACTCGAGATAGACAAGTGCAAGTTTTATGATGTGAGACCAATATATGCTGGCATTGCCCTATGTGAAACGGGGTCGGGTAAATTTAGAGTTGATGTATTTGGGTAAAAAAGCGTTGATGGTTAGGACTGTATAGTATGGAGGGGAGAGAAGAAAAAAGAAAAAAATATAAGTAATAGGAAGATAGAGGAATAAAATAAAAGAGCAGTACATAAAAATATATCATTATAAGCTCACAGACTGCTATTTGCACCAATCGAAGCCAACATTGGTAAGTGTTTTTTCTTTAGTCTATGCCCTCAGGCATTTCTTCCTTTTTTTCGCAGAACATTTTCTTTTTATTACCAGACAATTATTTCAGCTTTTCCTACGCCTTAATCCCCGGTTATTTACGTTCAGTTACTCTGTCTGTCTGTCTGTCTCTCTCTATCTCTCTCTCTTATTATTATTATTGCCCTTATATATGCTAAGTATTTCTCGGACTAAGTTCCATAATTCTTTTTCGTAGAAACAGCATCGCCCAGCCAAATCCGTAATTGTTTATTTTTGCTGTTCGCGTTTCGTAACCCCGCGTAGATTAGTGTGATCTGTTTAAGGATCTAAATAAAATGTCACGTAAACCGGAAACCCGCCCAACTCACACCCGCCCGCCAATAAACGTACACAGTTATTCAGAAACAACTGTACATTAATATCTTCTACGTGCCGGGCCTCTTTAGGGCGTTCCACAATTTCTTGTCCTTTGTAAGATTGTCGTATGAAAACCCATGGAATTTTACTCAAAATGTATCGAAGATCTACCTGATAAGAGGTAACAAATTATTGTAAACAATTATCAATAGTTAAATAAAACTGCATTCATTTAACCACCACAGAGAACCTTTTTTTGCTTGCCAACATCATGGTAAATGGCTGATGCTAAACCTCCAGAAGAGCAACGCATTGCACCTACTTAGTCTCACGTTTTCCACTGGCATGAAGTAGAGCGACTATATAGAATATATTGCTGCATCTACTGTAAGGAAATATGGTTCACTGTGTCGTGCCAAAAGATTTTTCTCGTCAGAATTCAACTTGTCCTTCTACCATTCGTCTGTACATTGGATACTGTTGCTATGTCTGTCTTGATGCTACTGCTGTACATCTCGAGATTATTGACAAAATCCAAAGGAGGATGTGGAATGTAATACATCCTAACCAACACCTGGACTTCCATCACTTTTTCACGGACTTTTCAATCTGGTACCTCAGCTGGGACCTTGTTTCAAATCTAATCGCACGCTTAAATTCATGTAGCTGAGGTACCAGATTAATGCAACCGCCACTTCTGCTACAAAAGTTTATTTTCTAGCACTTCCCATCTGAGGAACTCCTTTCCGTTTACTTGCTTCTCTGATAACTACAATCATCAAAAATTTAAATGCAATGTCAATCGCCATCTTCTACCTTCTTGAATCCTGTTCATCTTTTTTTTTTATTTTTCCCACAATCCTCCTAATTCTCACTCATTCTCTTTCACTTTCATTCCCTGTTTGCATTACCGCCTCGCTTAAGGTGAAATTATTAAAAATAAAAGGTAATAGAATATAATGTAATTGTATTTTATTTTTATAAGAATAAATTTGGTAAATAAAAACGGGAAATTATTTAGGAGTCAACGTGATATAAAAATATTTTGGAAAAAATAAAGAAAGAAATAGTGTTGGCATTTTCTTCAATATCTGTCTACATTTCCGAGATGAGGTATTATGTACACTATTTACAGTATTCGAACTTTGTTGCCATATTTATCACAACGTTTCAGCCATTGTACGCTCTGGCCTTCTTCGAGTGGTTGGAATATCGAACTGAACTGTTTATTTCGCTCACTGGGGTAGACTGTTCTAGTTCCACGTACCATGTCTAATGGATATCAGTTATCTCCTGTTAATTCGCCTCTTCAAGTTCTCCACCGCCTTAACCAGGTATTGAACTCACAATCTTTGGGTCCTGTCACTGGATCTAACTAACGCTTTTATCTACTGTGCCATGTGTTCCTTCTTCTTCTTCTTCTTCTTCTTCTTCTTCTTCTTCTTCTTCTTCTTCTTCTTCTTCTATGTGTCATGACTCTTCAGGACGTCGGCGATTACGGCTCTCCACAATTTTCTATCCTTTGTAGCTTTTTAATTATTTTTATATCTCCTAAATCCTCTTCTGCTATTGATTTACTCAAGCTCGCTAGGTTGGTTATGCGTTATCGTCCCCTATCCTCCTAGCCTTTAATCTGACCCATGAGAATACGATTTTCCAAGCCCTCTTACCTCATTAACTGACCTAGAACTGTCAACTGTTTCTTCCTGATGTTTTCTTCTTGTTTCCATTTTTTCTCTAAAACTTTGTTGCTGCTCAAATGTTCGATTCTTGATATTCTTACCATTCTTTTGTAGAGTCACAATTCTGTTTCTTCAAATCTTTTCATCCGTGAAGAGATTGTCCAGCATTTTCTGTCATATAGGAGTACACTTTTCTTTGTTTTTAACGAAGTTTTCCTGTTTCATAAACGTTGTAACCTAGGAGAGGTTTCTGAATGAGGAATAACCAAAACAGAGGTTGGAAATGCAAATGGTAATCTTTATAACATCAGCAAAAAAAAAAAAAAATACTCGCCATCGGCGTGAAAAACCACTGCTGGTGGTGGACTACTTAGCATATTGCCCTCACTTGGGCGCCTCGAAGTGGTGTAATGGTTAGCAAGCTTATCTCACTAGAACAATTACGACTGAGTAGTGAGTTCAATCCTCACTGGATGCTCTTTACTTTCGACCTTGTGCCACATCCAAGCTACGCTTAGAAAATCACTATTACCCTCACTTATAGTGTCCAACATATTTATGAGGATTGGAACAAACTCGAGACACGGAATGAGAAAGAAAAACTTGGAGAATCTGATACTCACAGGGAAAGCGAGACAAGGGAAAACAACGCGTGACATAACTAGCGTGCTTAAGCAAATGGATGACAGAACAGAGTAGATGGCAATCTACTGACAGAGTGGAAGTTCTGAATAAGGTAGACCGTATACTACGACGGCCTGTAACAATTACGAGTTCCATCCAGATACTACTTTACTGGAAGTCAACAGGTACTTCACAGAAGGCGAAGACATTCTGCCAATAAAATAAGGTGCAGGAAACCCGATAAGTCACCTGGAGGGAACAATGTACCCTCTGAACTGGTGAAAAATGGAGGTGAATAAACTACGAAAGCCCTAACAGCTCTATGCCAGCGGATTTGGCAACAGAAGAAGTCGTCAAAAGAGTTAACTCAGTCACTAGTCGCACCCCTACCTAAGAAGCATAATCTCAAGCAATCCCAGAATTATATAACTCTGATCAACCACTTCAACAAGGTCATATTCCGTATTATCTTCAAACGTGTCTGAAATCCAACGGTGAAGAACTAATGTCAGAAGAGCAGGAAGCTTTTAGAGCCGGACGGAGCATAGTAAATTAAATCGCCAGCTGCAGAGAGACATCTGCTAAACTAGAGGGACCTATTCCACAATTTCATTGATTTCCAGAAAGCATTTGATCGTATATGGCATGAGGACCTCAACATAGAAGAAAGACTTATACAAGTCATCCACACCCTCTATGACCAATGCCACCAGTGCAGTTCTCTTGAGTAACCAAGTGGGAAATTTCTTCCAGACGACAATCGGCGTGTTAGACGGGGAAGCCTATTCTCTCCAATACTCTTCAAGCTGGACCACAGAAAATCTATCTCTATCGGTGGTAGACCTATCTGCAAGCTGCGCTTCGCAAACGATATTGACTTTGAAGCGGACAGTGAGAATGGCCTGATCGACAAAAAGAGTCGGTGCTTATAGAATTGAAATCCAAAGTAACAGTGAATAGCACAAACAACTCCAGAGCCAACGTCACCATGGACGGTGAACCATTAGAGGAAGAGTCCAGTTTAAAATACCTGGGAGAAACTCTGTCAACAGATGGCACTTTTAACAAGAAATCCGTACAGTCACAGCAGCGATGACTAGACTGGAAAGGATACTCTTCAACGTGTTTCTGAACCAAGTGAATATTGATTTGGGACACTATATTCTGTGTACTACTGTATAATTAGACTACATCAAGAACAGGTTACCAAGTAATAAGCATTGAAATTATTGTACAATCGTAATGATTGAATACCAAATGTATTTTCATTTGATACTTTATTATTTCAATCAACCTTTCATCTGCAAGCGACAATTAATTATATTACGTTTTGTATGTCATGCCAAATAAAAGGAATCTTCAATTTTACAAACGAGTAGGAATTTATCCTCTGATTTTTGTTTAGGATTGGGTTTCCAATTCCATGTAAAGTCTACTTTAACACTATATTTCTACCGCCTAATCTCTGAAATGCTATATACTATTTATTTATCTATTTTCCTTAATAGGAGGAGATAGGTTCGCCTATCGTCTACTTCATACTCCTCCTTGATCTTCTGAACAGGAATAAAAGTTTACCGGTTGTTTCCTGTTTTAAGAATGTGTTTTCAGTTTCTTCAAAGTTTTTATATTCTCTTTCATTTCCAGTAGCCTTTGCGCCCTAGTAACATTATTGTCTTGCTTGGGTGAATTGATTAAACAAATTACATAACCTGCTAATGCCAATATCATACATTTGATATATTTTCACTTTACATTTCGAGTGGATGTTAGAAGCAGGTGTACATGGTATTATGTATCCCTTTTAGAATCTTAAGTTAGGAAAGGTTGTCAATGTCGACCAAAGAAGCGGAAATGAGTGAAGTGATTAATACTTAAACTTACAAAGATCGCGAACGAGCAGGTTGTAAAAAATGTTTTAAAAAAATCTCTGAAAAGTTACGGATTAAATTGGATACCCCAAATAATAGTAGTGTAAACAAAAATTAAAAATAAATACCACACACAATCACTCACACAAACACAAAGTCGTAGATACAAAATGAGAGAGAGAGAGAGAGAGAGCGAGAGACAGAGAGAGAGAGAGAGAGGTGTGATGACCCGGAATTTGCCAATGGAGAATAAGTATTAATTTTATACAATGGAATTCTTGTTTCTAACATATATAGCAAACTGATTCCATATATATATATATATATATATATATATATATATATATATATATATATATATATATATATATATATATATATATATTCTGCTTATATGTTATTTCAATAGATACAATTAATTTAAGTAAGTGCTCTGTTCTTAATTAAACAGTATTAATTACATTTACCAGCCTGAATATTCGAGAACTTTCATAGAGAATATGCGTTCTCTAACAGGAATGGAACCTCTGTCTTATTCGGAATCGTCGTTTGATCTGATATGCTGTACCGCTTAGCTATAGAGAAGCGCCTGGTTAACATAGTCCAAATGAATATTTTTAAACGCACAATCTTCGGCGATTTTTCTCGATTGAACATATCCGTTCACGAAATGTATCTTTAACGTAAACAATGACAACATATAATGCAATGGATTAAGTCTGACACTTATTAATATATTTTCTGTTTATACGTTCTTTTAATATATATATATATATATATATATATATATATATATATATATATATATATATATATATATATGTGTGTGTGTGTGTGTGTGTGTGTGTGATATGTACATTAATTATGTATTGTCATTGTTTTGAACAATCAAAATATTAAGAAATTAAAATTTTCAGACACACTTGGTTGTATATTAATATTTTTGGTTTTATTATTTCAATTAAGTTCCTCCACTAGTTTCGGCCATCATGGTCATCATCAGGAGAAAAATCCCTGCTTGTTAGTAGCAGTGAACTACAGGAGTGAATGACTGTTTCTGAAGAAAGAGAACTTTATCTATAGTTTTCATTTGTTTTTTATCATTAATTTTGGTCAGTCCTTCTGTTGGTGAAAGAGCCTCTTTTAAGTTGTTTTTAAGATAGAGGGTAGGAGATTCCTGACTTTCAGAATAACCTCCTTGGGCATTTTGACAGTTTCATTGGTTGCTGGGAATGAGATGCGTGTGTTAACTGTATGTTATCTTTTAGTTCTGTGGTAGTGTGTGTGATGTGTGTATGTGAATATATTTGCGTGTGCGTGTAATTAAAGATATCTTACTGAATTCTAAGATTTTATAAAACTATTGGACTTTACTTTGAACAATAAGAATGTATTTAGCTCTAAATTGAAATGATACTTCATTTTGCTTTTGTGAACACCTGATCCAGTTTTCCTCTCTACTGTTCCCTCTTTTTAAAATTTATTCACTGTCCTTTTGATGTTTTTTGAATGTACATTGAAAATGGAAGCCAGAGTGTGAATGTTGGTACCATTACTGAAGACCTGGATAATCTTTTTCCTCTCACCATTGCTCAATTGGGAAGACATGTTGGGGTTGACACAAAATGATTTTAACCTGTTCACTTTCTAGCTGAATCACTAAAATGGTTTTTCAATGATTCTTAAATGGTGTCAAGATGGCTAAACGCCTTATCTGAAAGCCTGTAAAAAAGAAATTCAAATAGTTTAGTGGACTTTTAGATATTAAACATTGTGTGGGCTGGACAATTATCTTATGCTGTTACACGGTTTGGACAATTTTGCTGTTACACCCGGTATATATATATATATATATATATATATATATATATATATATATATATATATATATATATAGGATCAAAGTCAGCAGTAAATTAAATCAGTGCTATTGGTAAAAATTTATTTATTTCTCTATTGGATCATATTTAAGTCATGGCAATTATGTGTGAAAAATAATATCGCCCAAATGTCCGCCAAATCTAAAAGAAAAAGAAAAAAATCATTAGACGCTTAAACTTATTTCATATTAAAATCACTCCAAGTTATTATATGTTTATGTGTGAGTGTGTGAGCGTGTGCGTGTGTGTCTCTGTATGTGAGTGAGTGTTAGTCTGCAAAGAGATAAATATTATATCATCATCCTCAGCAGCTGCATCATCATTACCATCATCATCGCCATGGCCGTATGATGTCGTCGACACACTGCGCGCCTGAGCGCCTGACTAGTTCCATCCACCTATTTAGATTGAAAGCCGGAGAAATATTTATTCATGTACAGCATCTCTTGAGCAAGTAGACCTGGCGAATCCTATCCCTCTCTAGGTCAAACCCCAGCCGATTTATTCCAGCTTGAAGGCCCTTCTTGGTCACCGAAACGTGGCTGTTGATTCCATCGGGGAAAATATTCGTACTAGCCGTTGTCTTTTGTCTGGGAAACACGCCTCCCATCTTTGCCTTTTCATCACCTCACTGGCTGCTTGCATAGCTATGGAGCTAATATTCTGTAACAATCAGCAAGTATATGCTGACCAATATTTACATTTACATCTCATCCATAATAGTCACAATATAATTATATTTTGTACATAGTTTATTAACACTATAAATTATATTTTAATGTATATGTGCCACTTATTAAATAATCCAAATTCGTTTATTTATTTCAGTTGTTTCCGATTTAGGCACAAGTTCAAGCAATTTATTGGTGTTTGTTAATCTCCCCGGTTTTTCGCGACATCTGGAATGCATTTCCACCCAGTAAATTTTGTAATGGAACTGCAGTTATGTTTTCGTACAGATGCAAGATGTTGGAATCGGATCCAAGAGGCGATTTCAGGAGAAGATTGAAACTCTGATGTGAGGCATTTAAGTGGAAATAGGTGGCGCTGAGTACTCTTCTACATCCACACTGTCTATCTATCTATCTATCTATCTATCTATCTATCTATCTATCTATCTATCTATCTATCTATCAAGCTTCAACCGGTAGGAATTCTTGCTAAACTGCTATTAACAAGAGCCAGATCAGACCAAAATTGATTGATTGATCTATCTATCTATCTATCTATCTATCTATCTATCTATCTATCTATCTATCTATCTAGATATATAGATAGCTTGCACTGCCGAGTAAATATTTACGAACTCAATCTATTTATCTATCTATCTATCTATCTATCATTTCAAATTATAGATAGGTCAGGCCAAAAATGGGGTATTGCTGCCATATCTGAACTGGAGTTGTCTAGTTCTTACTTGCATATCTTAATAGAGTTAAAATCGTCTACATCATTTTACACCCTACAGCCCCTTTTCTACAGACGAACGTCACGAGCCCCACGGTGCTCTATCGCTATTTCCATAGCATATGTTCTGACGAGTTACATTCCTTAGTTTCACCTCACTAACCATTACTCTTTTAAAAACACCAAATGACATGACACTAACCTCTCTAATAGAAATATTTTGGTCCCCCTATTAAAGGAAATTTATCTGAGAAGAAAGAATCAAGCAAAGGTCTATGTGAAGCAATAAAATCTGCTGCAAATAACAGTAGAAACAGTAGAAAAATCAACAAAATCTGTGGATGATGAAGCTTATCAAATGGCAATATGTAAACGTGTAAGATCAAATAATAATTTATTTAGGTGTATGGCTTCTGTTAATGAAATATACAGTTATGTGGTCTATATCTTTTGGAATTTTTCATGAATAAAAAAATTAGGTTTCAGTTACTTTGCACTATAAAAACTGACACATCGAAAACATTAACGCCAGTTTTTAACAGGTTACTCTAGACATTAACAGAAAAAGATTTTATATTATGTTCTCTACGCAGTAATGTTAATTCACTTCATATTTCTTCAAGATTAGGATTTTTTCTTTTGTCTTCCATTCTCATCATATTTTTTCGACATTTGTCATTCTTTCATTTTCTTCCTTCTTACAATCATCGCACCATTTTTTGTCTTTCGTTCTCTTCATATTTCGTAAGTGTGTTTTATTTTAATGTCTTTCTTTTTTTTTATTCGATTTCGTCTTTCGTTCTCGTCATATTTAGTCAATATTTTGTTGTAATGTAGAAAAGGTTAGTGAATTAGGAATAACCAAAACGGAGGTTGGAAATGAAATAGCAATCTTTATAACATCAACAAAATACAATACTCGCCAGCGGCGTGAAGTAGATAAACCTGCTAGTGGTGGATTACTTAGACAGCATATTACCCCCACTTATAATAGTGTCCAACGTATTTATGCGGATTGAGACATATACCCATTAGTGTTCATAGGTACGGTATATAACAATATATACATACAGACATACATACATACATATATATATATATATATATATATATATATATATATATATATATATATATATATATGAAGAAATATACTCTTAAGATGTGCTTTATTTATTTGTCTCTCTCTCTCTATATATATATATTATTAAGTTATCTTCTGTTTATACTTTATTTTTATAGATACAAATATTTAAGTAAATGCTCTGTTTATAATAAACAGTATTAACAACATTTACCAGCCTGTGTAGTGTGTGACATCATATATATATATATATATATATATATGAAGAAATATAGTTTTAAGGTGTGCTATATTTATGGGATAAAGTGCTCAATATCAGAGATAGAGCGTATGTGATTTCATGCTAGACGCAATCCTCAGGCCTGACGATTGCCTCAACCATGAAACAGACTGTCGCCTCTAAGTGTTGACTTCTATGTTCACTTATATATATATATATATATATATATATATATAATTATAATTATTTATTTAACAATATGATTCCAACACGCTACATAAAAGTTCTTATGTTTCAAAACAAGAGCCGAAAACTTCAATATAATAATTTGAATTAAATTGAATTAAAGTAAGCTCTGTTCCATCTTCAAGCAAAATTTTTTTTGGAATAACTTATTTCTAACGAGTACTTTTCTATTTTCTATATATTTCACACACACACACACACACACACACACACACACACACACACACACACACACACACACACATATATATATATATATATATGACAGTTTTGTCGTTTGCTTCATTGTTTTTTTCTTGTGTTGTTTTATTCTTTTTCATTGCTTTATTTCATATTTCTTCAGTTTGTTTTATTTTCTTTCTTTCTTTTGTCGTTTCTTCTTTTCATATTTCTTCAATATTTTGTCGTTTGCTGATTTCATTTATTCATTCATTCACTCATTCATTCATTCATTCATTCATTCTTTCTTTCGTTTGACGTTTCATTTTTTTGTCATTCCTTCTCTTCCTGCTTCTTCAATATTTTGTTTTTTTCTTTTAGTTTCCTTCTGTTTCATCTTTAATTATATTTATTAATTCCTTCATTCAGAAATCGTTTGCATTTTATCAACTTTCACAAAATCTTTTCCTTCGCCGCTTCTTTTTTATTTCACAAATTCTATTCATTGGATTATCCTTATTTTTTTTTTTTTATATCTTTTGCAGTACTTTATTTATTTTGCCTTTGTCACATTCCCTTGAACCACTTTATCGCATATAGGAATACACCACAAAATGTCAAAATAAGCAAGCAACTGCTCAGCCAATTCAACATTCCTTTTACTCAACCATCACTTCGCTCCTAAATAAATCCAGTATCGGACAATTAGGGTGTTTTATGAGCCCATTTCACCCACCCACTAATAACCATTCGCCTAGAACTACATTACTTGGTTTTCTTGCTAGACGTTACACTCAGTACAAAAAAAATAAAAATAAAATAAGATAAATAAATAAATAAAATAAAACAGAAAAAAACAAAAAAAAACAAAAACAACAAAAAAAAAAAAAAACAAACACAAAAAACGCGTATATGTTGCATTCAGATTAGGGAGTCGGCCATCGTAAAAAAATAAAAATAAATAAAAATACACAAGCAAAAAAAAAAAAAAAAGAAAAAGAAATAAAGTTTCGTTTTTGTTGCAATTAGCTTACAAGGATGGTTTAACTGTTTTTACTTTTTTTAGTTTTGTGTTTTTTGATGTTTTTTTTTTAGTAATTTTAATGTCAGTGTTTAAAAAGTTCTGGCATTATCGGAACCTGATTACATAAAATGTCTACTTGGATAAGTACTCCTTGACTAACTGGGGTAAATGTAGGAACGGTTCTTTTTTTCACTTCACTTCTCACGAGGGATATGCAGATAGTGTGGCATTTATCGACAAGTAAAGTGGAATCGTCGTTCCGAGTTCAAATTCAGAGAGAGTCTATTTCGTCCAATTCTCACTAATGCACTCGGAAAAGGAATTAATCAATTTTCCTCCAGCTATATCTTAAATATCAAGGAAGATTATATTCTTCTGTCTTAAAAGTCCGTGAATTTAGGTGAAAAAAAACCCCTCTGAATTCATACACCCGTAAATAATACGACAGTCTGCGCTCTTTAACTTTGGTAGGGTAACCAGTCAAAAGGCAGGACAAATCTAAAATAAAAAAAAACTGCTTAAATAGGAATGGGCTCCGTCAGGTCATCTTGCCTGTAGGGACAGCCAATGCTGCATTAAATGGGGTGCTTCAGGAACCCTAACACATTCTAGGAGTAGCGACCAAAAATAATGAGTGTCAACTTCTCGAATCTCCTTTTAAATGAAAGAAACATCATTGCCTGAATAAAATATTTTATTTGTAAGAGTGTTAATACTATTCGAGTAATGGGGAGAGAGAGAGAGAGAGAGAGAGAGAGAGAGAGAGAGAGAGAGAGAGAGAGAGAGAGAGAGGGGCGTGAAGAGTGAGTAAGAAATAAATACTTTGTAAGAAAAACAAAAAAGGTCTTGGGTCATTTGTTTTGATATTTAATTTAAGAATACTTTGAATAGTTTCTGTACACTATCCTTTTTACATAGAGTTCATAATAAAAAGTCATATATATATATATATATATATATGTGTGTGTGTGTGTGTGTGTGTGTGTGTGTGTGTGAAAAGTGTGTGTATATAAATATAAATATATATATATATATATATATATATATATACATACATCAATTCAACCAAATATATATATATATATATATATATATATATATATATATATATATATATATATATATAGTGACATGCCCCTCAGTGTTAACTGTTAAATCAGTAGTACAATCAATTTAATAAGATGTCTTTGTGTTTCACTTTCTCATCTTTTTCTTTTCTTTATTTTTTTTTTTGTTTACTACCTATTATCGACTAAGTCTTGTTTCGACGAAGAATGATCAGAAAATTGATTTGGGGTCACTTGACAACAAACAGAATTATCTCCTAAGAAATCATACGAGGGGAATTTGGGATTGTTTCACAACAAACAGAATGACCTTCTAAGTAATAGCAGGAAGGGAATTTGGGATTGTTTCACAACAAACAGAATGGCCTCCTAAGTAATAGCAGGAAGGGAATTTGGGATTGCTTGAAAACAAACAGAATGATCTCCTAAGAAAGTGAGTAGGAATCGGTCAACAACTCTCACGTGAGATAAATCACCAAATAGGATTTTGGTATTGTAACTATGGTTTCCTGATGACCGCCAACGACAACAGTTGGTGAAAAAAATAGAACTCCATCATGCGATCGTAAAGGATGGCAAATACACCCACAAACCTATTCTATTACTTGTTGGATAGGGTACAGGGGAATTTCGTCCTGGTGATCTTGGGTCTATTTGACTATTTAATGTGTAAAAAATAAAGATCATACCCAGGGAATTTCGTTCAATCGGAACAGAACTTCATGAACCTTTTAAATGGAAATAGGATATTGACAGGCTCTATGGGAAAAGAGGTTTCAGAGTGGAAAATAAGTCATTCTCCACAGGGTCAGGAAAACAATTTCGAACTTTGCCAATTCTGTAAAGTTATAATCAAACAGCCCCAGTCGAGATATGACAGCAATACTTCAGCAACTTTCTGAATCGCTTCAAAGAGTTGGTCATATTCCCGGCATCTTTAGCAGTGGATCGTATATTGAAGTTTCACTCGACGTCTGGGGGTTAATTTGCGTCTCGATAGACGTTCAAAGCAGTGGAACCTCATTCAGAGAACATTTGTTCATCGTGACTGGAGAAAACTTCAACCCTGATTTTTGATGACAAAACAATACGACCTTGGTTTTTCCCATTCTGAAAGTTACAAGCCAGTTTTCCTTACAATTGAAGGTTTTGTGATTTAAGATTTTGCGAAAAAAAATGTCAGAAAAAATTAACTTTAAATTAAAGTTTGTTGTTACTGCTGTTTTTTTTTTCAGCAAACAAAACAAAATAAATGTCCATTCTTGATATTTTATTGGTGTTATGAGTTATTTAATGCCGAAATCTAAATATTTTGTACGTAATTTTACGCTTTCAACTACAGATAAAATTGTTGGTCATTCTACTATAAAAATGTATTATTGGCAAATTTACTATAAATATGTATTGTTGGTAATGTTTTATATAAAAATGAGTTGCTGTTATTTTTATTATAAAAATTATATTTATATTTTCATAGTCTTACGTTTATGTTTGAAGGCTTACTATTTCCCCATAGCTTGGTACCCTAACTGGTACTACCATCCTTCATATTGTGTAGATGTTCAGTTTTAGAATGTTATTTAGAGGGACAGCAAATTTCAAGACTGCCGTGGACGGAATACACACAAGGTACGGCGTCATCGTTGTCGTCGGCTTTATCTCGTATCCAAGAAATTAATTTATTCTTTTCTGATCGCTTCCTTTATGATGATGGCGTTGATGACTAAGTAGACCATTTCTTGAATAGAAGAGCCTATGGCATTGACTGCATACTAATAATGTTGGTGGGGCACGAGGTCGATTTTGTCGAGTCTTTCTCTCTTGTAGTTTGATTTCTTCCTTTTCTCTTCTGGTGGCTTCAAAGTTTTGGTTTCCGATATTGAGAGGACATCGACAGTTGGTATATAAGACACATCTTTCACCCTTAAAATGACTCAAAATTTATCCCACAAGTTTTATTAGCTAATGTGATGTATCTGTTAGGCTGATATTCACTCAAAATACCACTACGTGTATCTGCTATCATTTCATAATGCTGTAATATTAAATGTATTTGGCGATGTGGAGTTTTATATGTCATAAACTAACCGAAAGTCCATAAAAATTTCATCTGAAATCAAGAAAATGGTTACAATATTTTACTTTATTTATTTTCTATAATTATTTAACCACAAGCAAGGGGATAATGTCGCTAAGACGCAAGGGCTACTGTGAGTATAAGAGAATGAGAAAACTTTAGTGAGGAGAAAGGACAATAAAAGAACATGTCTCAGGGAAACAGAAGATGGTGATTGGCATTGCATTTAATTTTTTGAAGATTGTAGGTGACAGGGAAGCAAGAAATCGGAAGTGATTTCCACAGGCAAAAAGTGAGAGAAAAGAATTTAATAGAATAGAACATATGGTTGCATTTGCTAGTTCAACAGAAAAACGGTGAGATCTAGTTTGCCAAATTGATAGCACGCTTAAATTCATGCAGCCGAGACACCCAAAAGGAAAGCTCATCAGATTATCATGAAAATATTTGTAGAAAAAGCAAAGGGAAACCATGTCGGTGAGAAAATGGCTTAAGTCGTGATACCAAATCAGGATCGATTACATTACAGAGCCTTCTTTGAATTATGTCATAAATCTCGAGATATAGATTGGGAGCACTAGACCAGGTACGTCAGCAATATTCAATTGACGAACGAATGGTATATTTATAAATGTGCAAGATAGATTCTAACGAATAAAATTGTCTGACATTGCACAATGAACCAACTTTCCCATTAGTAGACTGAACAATTAATTCAATGTATATACAGTGTAACCCGGATATAAGAGACCCGTATATAAGAGAAACCCGGTATAAGAGAGATTTTCTCTGGTCCCAAATTAGAGCCATACTTAATAAACAAAATAGACCAAACCCGGATATAAGAGAAATCCGGATATAAGAGACTTCATCTCCGGTCCCGAGAACTCTCTTATATCCGGGTTACACTGTAGTAAAAGGAGAAAGCGCCAGTTTAAACTCGGAAATGTCGGAAAGGTGGGAGAAGATAAACAAATTACTTCTCTGAAGATATGTCGCATATGAAATCATGTGAGAAAATTTGATGCGAAATTCCGTTCTGTCACCTTGTATTTTATTTTTGTATATTTTGTTCAAATGGAAATTCTTTGCTGAGCGAATTGTCTTTACTTAAACTATGTACATGAATCACATCAACAAAATTATTACAATGCAATTACATAGATAGTATTCATCAATCACTGTGATGCTTTTCGAAGATCTCTCCGTCATAAATGGTGGTGTAGTTTGTAAATATCACGATTCTAGTATATTTTATAATTTTCAGAAATGTCTTTATCGATTCAAAATAATATTTGAAGTGATAAAAATATGTCGGATTAAAAAAAATTAAATCCATTAATTCTTTGTTTACGTTTTGGATTCGAAACTGAGCAGATGTGGGTTTTCGAGGTACTGGAACGAGAGAATATTCTTTAAGGGTTTTGTGATGACAATGAACACTCGCTGCCACTTTGTAAAGCCAAAGAATATTCGTTGTCACTTTCGTAATGCTTGTTGTAGTAGAGACTTTGTAATCGCAGATAGAACTATAGTAACGCCGTTGAACAATACTAGGGTCAGACGCCTTCGAATAATCACGCACTAACAGTACTTGCTCGACAATGCTCGATCGAACAGTAATCCGTATTTTGAAATAGTATAGAGAATAGCGGTCCAAATAGTAATAGAGAATAGAAAGTTTGATCCGAATAGTAATAGAAGATAGACTAGAAATGCAAATCAATCTAGACGTCACGCGACTTCCTATATTTGCGTTTCCTCTATGGTCACGTGATCCATTTAATTCAATAATGGGATCGCCTTTTGTTTGCTCACTGGCGATCTATGTTCAAACTCAAGTGTCGGCAGCGACACTTTATTTCTATATAACAAAAGGGAAAATGGAACCTTTCTTTATTGTGGAGCTCTTCGTAGTTGACTGGTCAAAGCATCTGGATCCCACGGTGATTCCTTCTTGCAAAGGGAGGCCCAGGTTCGAATCCTGCCGGAGAGTACATTCCATTTATTAAGTCATCTCAAGCACGCAGTCCGGTAGGTGAAATAAATGCTATTTAAAATCAAGGGAACGTCTACTCGAATAATTGTATCTACTAAATATTACTTTGAAAGTAACATTATGTATATTTTTAATTGGTATCGCCCCATGCAAGGCAGTAATTCCACTAAAAGACAAGGGGCTAAAGGTTGTAAAAGAATTAGGAACAGAAACATTAATAATGAACGGAAAAGGAAAAAGTAATCAGGAGGACAGTAGATAGCGATTGCTTTGTATTTAAATTTTTGCAGGTTAAAGTTGGCTGGGAAGAATGGAGCCGAAAAAGAATTTACACAGGCGAGGAAAGAAACTGTTAGCATATAACTCAGGGCTACAACCAGCCAGTTCAATATTAAACTGTTGCAATATCAACACCTGTCTAGTACTGCGTTTAAATTCAAAAAATATTGGTACCATAGCGAAGAGCTCTTACGAATAATTATCTTGAAAGTATTTATATTAGGTTGGTGCAAAAATAATGACGTAATAATGTCGTTTTTTGACGTTAAAAATACGTCAAAAAACGACATTATTACGTCATTATTTTTGCACCAACCTAATAGAAAAGACACGGACAGGTAACCTTATGGCGATGGACAAGTGTCGGAAGTAGTGCTGACAGATCAGGACCAGTCATATTGCTTAATCTTTGGATCTTATCAAGGACTTATCGGGCTGTTTGTGGCAGCAGTATTCTAAGCATGAGCGAATGGTAGACTTATAGATATGTAAGAGACGCGCAAGACAGTTTTTCTCTCCAGAGAAAAACTGTCTCGCACGACAGAGTGAACCTACTTTCTTGGCATCTGACTCGAAATAAATTCAGCATAATTTTTCCATTTTATGACAGCTGAGGCATAACGAGTCGCTTTCCAGGAGCATTAGCCATGCCGATGGAAGACAGCGAGGGTTCTCTCAGATGATTAATGGAAAGAAGTTTAATTTTGGAGGTGTTAGTTGACGTCGGATTTGAGGTCGTTCTGGACATCGACTGTCCTTTTAACCTTGTCGGACTGATAAGCCTTACTATCGAGGCAGGAGTAAATGGTTTTGGCATTACGGTAGATGCGAAGTTGAGAGATAATGTCATCAGGAAGGTCATTAATCAAAATTAAAAACAGAGTAGGACCAACGATGGATCCTGTGAGATATCCGCGTTAGTACGAAAGGATCTAGACGAGTGGCCGTTCAGGATGACTTCCATTTCACGATCTGAAAGGAAAGACTGGATAAGTTCAAAAAAGTGTCCGGAGGCACTGTAATTTTTCAGCTTGTCGAGAAGACCTGAATGCCAGAGCCTGTCAAAAGCTTTCGAGATCTCCAACATAACACCCAGGGCTTCACCGTTTTTATCGCTTTCCGCAATTATTGTCAGTGCATCAGCAGTTGACAAGGAGAAACAAAAGTCATATTGCTTGTCTGAGTCCCTGTGATGAGAGATGATGAGCCAATTTAGCCACGGTAGAAGGTCAATAGTTGGAAGTGTCGGACGGCTCACCAGAGTTCTTAAAAACTGGAATAACTGATGATGACTTCCAGCAGGTAAGAGGCAGCACACAGGGTTGGAAGTGTCGGACGGCTCACCAGAGTTCTTAAAAACTGGAATAACTGATGATGACTTCCAGCAGGTAAGAGGCAGCACACAGGGATGCCATCGGGTCCACATGCTTTGTGCGGATCTGGGAAGGAGTTATATGCATATCACTCAACAGACACTCGGTTCTGAGTGGCAAGTTAGGCAGGATACTCTAGATGAATCAAGAGTAGCTTTGAGGAAAATTTATCGGCAGAGAATGACAACCCCTTAAATTGATTGAAGAGTGGAAGACTAGAGACATTACATTCATTTAATACACTATTAATGAGTCGCCAGTAATCACGAGAGCCAAAGTTGTTAGATACATATGACTCGCATACAAGCAGCAACGAATTGGCGCCTGTAGTGACGAGAGCTGTCACGCTAGTATAGCAGAAAATAGTGGTTCCTCTGTGCTATAGCGGCCGAGCATGTTGGTGTGAACCATGGAGAGGAGAGCGGTTTCACTTCAAAGCGTTCATGACGGCTTTTAACCCCAAAAGAAACCTTAGTGGGTCAATTTTTAATTGAGAGGTTAAAAATATCACTTCAAGGAGCGTCACGAAGAATATAACGGGGTGTCCCAATAAGCATGTTGGTAAGCTAAAGAGAATTTGTGCATGCGTGTATGTGCAAAATTTCAGATATAACTAAAAATATATCCGTAAAAAGACAATATGAATAAAAACAAAAGGATAGCTTGTCTTAGCCGTCGCGTTTAGCCCTCTGATGGTCTTTATCAATCAAGATGAGTTTAGCTTTTGTATGACAGATCGGACAGCGTTATCGTGTGACTTTGTCATACGTCTCTTTAAAACTGTTCTTGATATATAAAACATGTACATATAGTTATCCTATATGTAGGTATGTATATATATTGACTGACAGACTGTTTCACTGTATCACAGCCCTGTACTAGGACAAGGAACCACTCGAGGTAGAGGGTTACGGAGTAAGAGGCACAGTTTATGGCGATATGTGTTGAAGATAACAGTTAACCCTAGAGTTGATTGTAGAGATCGGGGTAGCATCCTCTTGGGAGTTAGTTCCACAAAGTAACGGTACGTGGGAAGAAACTGCTCGAGTGGAACTTACCAATTGCATACCAATAGAATGAAGGTGATTCACTATAATGTGAGTGGCATGGCGGGACTAAGATATGAAGGTTACGACTGGTGGAACTAAGGAATGTAGTTCATCTGAACACTTTCCATGGAAATAACGATAGAGTAGCGAGAGGCTTGGGGTGTTTTGTCTGTGACCAAGGGGTTTTTAAGAAGGAAAATAATTTGTCTAGAAAAAAGAAGAGAGACTTAAGTTATCTTAAGGATTGTATAGATGAAGAAGGCTGTCGTATGGAAAGGCGACATCAAGTATGTGCTCAATAGATCGAGGAATGATAATTAGAACATATTTTGGAATGACAATTTAGATTTTTGTAACTGATGTTCTCGGAAATCACGAGTTTCATATCTGAGTCAGAACACTGGCGATATTAACGGAATTATTAACATTAATTATATTCTAAACGAAGACTCAAGAGACTGAGTGTTTCTCTTTGTAGGAGTCAAGTGGACTAAATTTTGGACGGATCACCGAATGAACGAAAAGTAAAAGAAATAATAAAAAAAACAAAAAAAAACAAAACACGCTCTCTTCTAGCAATAAAGAAAATTGTCTCCGCAAACAACTAGTGTATTTAGGATCGTCACATAAATTTCAAGTAGAGAAGAAAGTGGAAAGTGAGGGAGAGAGCGGGGAAGGAGCGAAAGAGGATAGTAGTGCGAGAGGAGAGAGAAGGGAGAGAGAGGGAGAGAGACTGAGAAAGACAGAAAAATCGGGAAAGTATGTACAGACAGTAAGAGTGAGGGAAACAAAAAGAGGAAGTGTGAAGATAGATCTATCTATCTATCTATCTATCTATCTATCTATCTATCTATCTATCTATCTATCTATCTATGTCTCTTCATTATCTATCTATCTATCTATCTATCTATCTATCTATCTATCTATCTATCTATCTATCTATTCGAATATCTTCATTATCTATCTATCTATCTATCTATCTATCTATCTATCTATCTATCTATCTATTCGAATATCTTCATTATCTATCTATCTATCTATCTATCTATCTATCTATCTATCTATCTATCTATCTATTCGAACATATTCGAATATCTTCATTATCTATCTATCTATCTATCTATCTATCTATCTATCTATCTATCTATCTATCTATCTATCTGTGTGTGTGAAAAAAGTTGTTGGCTGATATCCAAACAGGCGAGTGTGTCCTCAGCGTTCCTATTTTATCGCAAGATACTCAGTCCAAACAAACATGACATCCGCCTAATGATTGCATATAAATCAGTATATTTTTCACCCGAGCTGCCGACTGGGGCTTGTTAACATTGCCTCTCAATAACAACAACAACAACAAAAAATTCTCTTCTTGCTTGCCTTCCTTTAACCATCTGCTACTAAAATGTCATCACTTTTAAATTTTCTGTTCAGTCAATTTTCGCAGCAACAGAATCTTTACAATGTTTTCTCTTCACAGCACATATTCTCTTTCTAATTACATACATACATACATACATACATACGTGGCAGGATCTATAAGTCCGTAGTCTGACACGTAGTTATTAAGAGATCTTTGATTTTCATTGTATAATATGCGATTTTCAAGATGGTGTTGAAAAGTTCTCCGCCCAACCCACTTTACAAAATCTGCAAAAAAAAAAAAAAAAAAAAAATGATCAAACGTCACATTTTTGATATGGCTCAGAAATTTTCATCACACTCTCAAATATCATTTAACCCCTGAATTAAGTGCATTGACAGGAAAGGAGAAAATAAATTATGTACATAAATACCAATCTACATACATGAAGGCTACGACTCGATTCCGAGCAATGCCATCACTTGATCCATCCTCGGATATGGGCAGTGCAGATGTGCCCTTTAATCCTGGTTGGGTCATACATTGTCTTGGGCGACTTTTGTAGTAGTTGTTATATAAGACGCATAATGAGTAATGACTGCCTTCTCCCTCTCTGTGTTGTGTTTGAGGATTTTTTTTATCCTACCCTAGACAGACGCGGTCACATACATTACATGATAGATCAAGTTTTGTAGCAAAAATTTCAGGGAAATTAATCTTAGGAACCTTAGGAATAGCACTTTTGAGTTTTTCTATACTCAACACAATTCTGTTCAAAGGCTCTTTTACCATTGTACGCTGATATCCACCAGGATGAACGATCTAGAGCAAGGATCTGCTATTCATTTTTCATGGCCTTACATAAATACATACATCCATACATTCAGACATACATGCATTCGTACATACATAGATATACATATAGTCAGGATCAATGTCTGTAGCCTGACACGTAGTTTATAGTGATTTTTGATTTTCATTTTATAATATGCGATCTTCAATAGGGTGTTGAAAAGTTCTCAGCCCAACCCACTTTACAAAATCTGAAAAAAAAAATTCTTTTGGGAGTTAGATGAATTTTAGAATAAAAACGCAGTTAAATATAACAAATATTTATCAACAAATATTTAACATTATTTGATAAAATAAAAGTGCATATTGAAACAGCCTATTTTTTCAAAAAATCATTTCGCTCCGAGCAAAGCGATAATGTCGTTAGGACGCAGGGGGCGGTTACAGGGAGTGAAAGAGAATGAGAAGGAGGAGAAGTGAGGAAAAGGACAATAAAGGTATAAGATTCATGAACACAGATGTCAATTGATATTCCATTTAAACTTTTGAAGATTGTAGTTATCAGGGAAGCAAGAAATCGGAAGGGAGTTACACAGCTGGGAAGTGCAAGAAAAGAAACTATTAGAATAGAACTGACAGTTACATGTAGCTAGTTTGATAGTAAAACGGTGAGACCTAGCTTCCAATTTACAGGAAGATCCAAAAGATGCATTACCATTGATAACCTTGTAATTTTTTTTTATTTATTTACCAAATGGAATCATGTTTAAGTACGTAACAATACATTATTAAGAAATTTTATTGGTCGAATTATGGAAGATGCTGTCATGCAAATTTTCTTTGGTTGCTATTTCATAAGTGTATGTTTTCTGGCAATTGTCGCCTCGCGTGACTTTTGGAAGTCCTGCATAGCAGTGAATGCTGTACAATTTCCTCACAGGTGAAGAAGAGAATTTGGGACAACGGAGATGTGGTTCTACAGAAGAATGCTGAGAAATCCATAGACGTAGTATGTGAACAACATGAAAGTTTTAAGGAAAATGAAAACAGACACTTGAAAGATATAGTTGAAATTTCTGGGACGCATAATGGGAAAAGAAGGCTAATAAATTTTAACACTCAAGGGACATAATGATGAGAAGAGGAGCGGAGTAAAACATCGCATCACTTTCATAACCAGATTGTCTAAATCAGGAGTTCTCAACCGGGGTCCAAATGGGCCCTGGGGGGGGTGTCCATATAATATTTCTGGGGGTCCACAGGCAAAATATAACAAATTGGAGGTCTACAATGATATTTTGGTGGTCTATGAAGAAAGCCTATGATATGCCCTTTGCTCTGGCATAAAGCACAGCTCTACGTTATTGCTTTTTCAAGATCTTGTTAAATCGGGATTTAGTCGTGTTTCTCAACTGTTATCAAAAGTTCGCAATAGACTTGACATTGTGAAAAGAAGTGATCGACTATCATTAACATCGATGGAACCAGATATAAAGAAACTCGCTGAGCAGCATCAACCACAGGGATCTCATTGAATAAATATGTCTTTTATTTTTTTTCGAATAACACACTTAACTTAAATTGGTTTATTAAATTTTTTAACCAGTGTGCATAAATAAATGCTGAAGTGAATTCAATTGCCTGAAGAGCTCTTCTGCCCAAAGGCTTCACCATGGAAGAAACATTGTAATATTGTAATACAAGATATTGGTCAAAAAAATTATTATTACTAATATTATTATTATTATTATTATTATTATTATTATTATTATTGTAGATTAATTTAGTTGTATTTAATTAGTTTTCATTTTAAAATAAAGCTTAATTATATAATATTTCTTTGATTATTGAAGCCTCAGAATTTTTATTAGTGAAAAATAGAATATTATTGTCTTATGTCAAATAGCTATTAAGGGGTCCCCCCACGAAAAAAGAAAGGAAAAATGGGTCTGTAGGTTAAAAAAGGTTGAGAAACTGGTCTAAATGAATGTCAGAACAGGGTGTAATAGGGATAGTAAAAGGATAAAAGTTGCTTAGATGTACAAATCATAGGTAGCTGTGGAGAGTGATGTTCGTTCACGTCCTGAGACAAAAGAAGACATAATGATAAAATTGTGTTTTAATACAAATCTGGACGAGTTTTTCTTACCTTAGAATACATATATATATATATATATGTATATGCGTGTGTAGGTGCGTGTCTGTGAGAGCTGTGGGTGGGTGTTATTTTTGTTGCTACTTGATTAATTTTCCTGTTTGTTTTTGTTTCTATCGTTCTGTACTGGTTCTGTACTGGTCGGCAGTAATAATTTCTCCCTCTGCTTGAAAAGAAAGAAAAAACAACAACTATAAAATCGTGAGTCTTCGTCAGTGCAAATATTATGACCGGCGTTAAGCATCATTGTTATGACAGCATTTCTTTAACATTCACACCTACAATACAACCCAGTGGTAATTACGCAGAGTGGAAGGCATATAGTTACACCGACTATATATATATCTGAGATAACGACATATATTTTTTATATATCAAGAACAATATTGAGGAAATTGTAAGAGAAAAGGCATAAAGTTTATGTCTATGTTCTTAGAAAGTATCACCAATCTTGGTTGATTTTCTGTTATCACAATGTGGGATATTTAAAAACAAAGATGGTTGAAAGAAAAAGAAAAAATTATATAGATGAATTTGGCTATATTGAAAAAATTATACCAAAGAATTCTTTCAAAAATTTTTAAAGTACCAACGTCTTTCCTTCATGCGCATGTGTCGTCACAATAACGTCAGCAAAGCCTGTCTGATAAAGTCGTAACTTATGAAACGCGTCAAAAATAAACTTTTTACATTTTGTCTTACAATTTCCTCAATATATACTTATATATATATATATATATATATATATGAAGAAATATAGTCTTAAGATGTGCTATACTTATGGGATAAAGTGCTCAATATCAGAGATAGAGCGTGTGTAAATATAAAAGTGAACATAGAAGTCAACACTTAGAGGCGACAGTCTGTTTCATGCTATATGCTATATGCAATCGTCAGAAACTGTATGAAACAGACTGTCGCCTCTAAGTGTTTTATATATATATATATATATATATATATATATATATATATATATATATATATGTATTGGTATCTCCCAAAATAGCGATGCCAAAGATTAAAAATACATTTTAAAAATTAAAAATCTTTCTTGAAACATTTAGTTTTAATTGCAAGCTAACAGACTAAAATTCTCTTTATTGAAAAAATCGTTCAAAATGTCAGCCTTTTTGATAAATGCTAGCCTTTTTTTCTGATGATGTCGGAACCCTGACAAAACATATTTAGGATTAGATTCCGAATTTGGTATTTATAACCCAGCATTACCACTAAAAACACTCCGAGATATGACGTCATCCGAGATTAGCCAT
This sequence comes from Acanthosepion lycidas, assembly GCA_963932145.1. Taxonomy (NCBI): domain Eukaryota; kingdom Metazoa; phylum Mollusca; class Cephalopoda; order Sepiida; family Sepiidae; genus Acanthosepion; species Acanthosepion lycidas. Next base: position 83,458,965 of record OZ010577.1, on the reverse strand, counting down.
CAAAACTCATGAGAGAATAAATAACTAAACCATCGCACTTAAGCTTATCAATGCAAATGGATGGACGCGCACACGCGAGAGTGTAGTATTTGATACTATCCATTGTCATACACTTCCGGTTGTTATTATCAACTGAATTTATTCAAATATTCAGCAGATTGTCCTGCAGGAGAAAATACAAATAATTAAATACAAGGACAATCGGTTGAATCGGAAATAAATTGTAAACATACAAAAGAATTAACCTAACAATTTTGTAAAAGAAATTTTTAATCGACGAATGAATCCTCTTATGTTTATAGACATACATCGTTACCATTGATCAATACAGCCAAGTTGTACTTGTATAACATAAATCATGTTAATTTTATTTGAAATTTAACTGTCGTCCTAAAATATTGTAATTTATTCTTACTACTTTCATTTTGGTTATTTATATATATACGTATATATATATATATATATATATATATATATATATATATATATATATATATACACACACACACACACACACACACATATATATATATATATATATATATATATATGTGTGTGTGTGTGTGTGTATATATATATATATATATACACACACACACACACACACACACACACACACACATATATATATATATATATATATATATATATATATATATATATATATATATATATATATGTAATGAAAAACAAACCACTTTAATGTACCATTACGATAATTTATTTCACCTAAATCCTTTTTTAAGGATTCAGGATCATCAGGTCCTTAAAAAAGGATTTAGGTGAAATAAATTATCGTAATGGTACATTAAAGTGGTTTGTTTTTCATTACATATTAGCTCTGTCCTAACATTGAGCTCTCAGGATTTCATCCTCGTTGGATTTACCAATTCGGTTTACCAAGTTCCTTATAACTTAATTTATATATATATATATATATATATATATATATATATATATATATATATATAAGGCAGGATGTGTTTGTGTGTGTAACGAATGCACGGCCGCAATTTTCGACGGATTTGCACCAAAATTTACATACACATACTTCAAGTTAGCGGGAAGGCCAAGACCGACTTTGCATTTCCCAACTCCCATGGATAGTGGAAATAATAGATTTTTTCATGCTTCTACGGCACTTTTCATGTAGTTTGCGGCCATTTTCTACTGGCCAGAGTGAGAGCCTATAGCTGGCTGCCACGAATAGACACGAAGATTCTATTGGTCAGGGTGAGAGCCAACAGCTGACTGACATGAATGTTAACTAGCATTAAAAAAAAATCGATAGCTGCATTCGTCACAAGTGGGAAAAATTTAAATCTGCATTACACTTTACTCCAATTGGATCATTCACTTGTTTAAACTCAACGTTGATTCTGATTCCGCAGAACTGGGTTGGGTGTGAAAAAGTATTTGTTGTTAACATTCTTCTTCATTCGCTTTTTCCAGTTAGGAGTACATTTTTAAAGCTGATCGTTTTGTGTTCATTTTGTTTAGTTCTTTTTTGCAACAGATTTAATGTTTAGTATAGAGCTTAGAAAAAATTCGCAATGTGAGATAGGCAAGAAGTAAGGCATGAAGCAGCAAAGGGCACTCCTTTAAATGCAAGGAAGGGCAAAAATATTTTAAATCAAGGGATAGCGATTGCTGTATGAGTCGTACGATTTTTAAATCAAGCACGAGCAACGCCGGGCCATGCTGCTAGTATATATATATATATATATATATATATATATATATATATATATATATATATATATATATATATATATTCACACCTTTCCCAAGGGTATAAGTACGCAAGTGAATGTAACTGGATTCAATTGGAATTCGAACTCGGCAGTCCGATTCCTCAATCCAAGCCTCTATCAATTACTTCACCGTGCCTCCCCTTCTCCCACCAGCTATAGATTAATAGCAGGTCTCACTGGGTTCTATAATTTTTCTTACATTTATTGATATGTTATCTTTTCAGCATATAATGTGTATAAAAACTGCAGAAATGTTCTCTATATTTCGACTATTCTATTAACCATTATGAAAGATTTATTTTTTATTTTTATTTTTAACTGAATATCTAGATATTTTTATATATGTGTATCTATAGTGATGTAAATGTATTTTTTATTTTTCAACCACGGTTAGCACGTTGTGGCCGTGTTCATAGTTGATATTATTGCGTCTTGGCTTTTTCTTTTTTATTATTAATGCTTCCATTACCGATATATCTATCTATCTATCTATCTATCTATCTATCTATCTATCTATATCTATATATATATATATATATATATATATATATATATATATATATATATATATATATGTATGTATATATATATATATATGTATATATATATATATATGTATATATATATATATATATATATATATATATATATATATATGTATATTAATAAAAAGAAAGAACAGTAAGATATATAATCCGGTGTTCTTATAGATATTTTTATTTTTACAAAATAGTGCTCAATGTAAATTTACAGAGCATTAATATCATAAGTTAATAGACTTAAAATATGGTTTTTCGCTACACAGTTCCAACCATGTTTCAAAAATGGAAGCTAAAAGCCCCTAATTTAATTTTGTACTTAAATTAAAGACATCACTTCCATTTCATCAGGAGCTTTTAGCTTCCATTTTTGAAACATGGTTGGAACTGTGTAGCGAAAAACCATATTTTAAGTCTATTAACTTATAATATATATATATATATATATATATATATATATGTATGTATGTATATATATATATATATATATATATATATATATATATATATATATGCAAATATACAGAAAATAGGAAAGAACTTGTTAGGTAAATAATCCAAAGTTCTTTAGTATTTCTGTTATTATTTAAAAAAAAACAGTGCTTGATACAAAAGTAGAGCATAAATATATACAAATTATTAACACCCTACACCCCTTTCTATTTAAACAATCGCTCTAGCCGTTACCATGGGCATTTTGATTTCAATTATGAATATGCTATTAAAACACGTAAATTTCAGAAATAAGTTATTCCAAAAAAAAATTTCGCTTGAAGATAGAACAGAGCTTACTTTAATTCAATTTAATTCAAATAATTATATTGAAGTTTTCGGCTCTTGTTTTGAAACATGGGAACTCTTATGCAGCGTGTTGGAATCATATTTTAAATAAATAATTATATATATATATATATATATATATATATATATATATATATATATATATTTGCCGTTGTAATTGTTAGATTGCTTATTTATGTTAAGTATTATTTATGTATTCGTGTATATCATTTATTTATCTCTTGTTTGATATATTACATACCAAACGATTTGAAACTGATAATCACCACACACTGTTCATTCTTATGTTCAGACATAATATATATATTATAGTAAAAAGAAAGAACAGTAAGATATATAATCCGGTGTTCTTATTGATATTTTTATTTTTACAACACAGAAAAGAAAATTAAAATTAACAGAAACCAATAAAACACATACAGTAAAATGGAAATGAATAAGAAAAACTAGAATATGTAGGTCATTTGTGCATACATGATATACTATATATTTGTAAGTTTATAAAAAATAAAAAATTACTGAATCAAAGAAATGAAATAGCTATTCTTTGCCGACATTGTCAAAAATTTTCCTTAAATAATATTTAAAAATAATATAAAATAATTAAAAAATTTTTAAAAAATTGCCAATAGTAATATACATACTTATATTTGATATGTAATAATAATTTTTAAATAATTTAAGTAATTCTATTACATTTATTTGTTTTAAAAAGAAATATAGTCTATTAGTAATTAAGAGTAAAAATAATATTTTAAAATTGTGGTTCAATATAACGTATTTTAACCCAAACACACCTTTAAGAAATAATCATTATGTATACAAGTACAAATTTAACGGAAAAAAAAAATGCCGAAAAGAATTTTATCGTTGATAAAAAACAAAACAAAACAAAAAACAAAAACAACAACAACAACAAAAAAACAAAAAAAACAAACAGACGACATGCGTTGAACGGATGTTATAATTTGTTGAAAAATGCACTCCTTCCCTACCTAGACTTAACCTGTTTTTCGAACGTTACTCATAATTGATATAATAATAGTTAATAAAAGTGAACACGCTACCGCCCCTGACTAAATGATTGGATTTCTCTGTATCCTTAGAAACAAAAAATTATGAATTGTATGTGCGTTTAAAACTCAGTAAATTTAAAAATACGTTATTCCAAAATTCGCTTGAAGATGAAACAGAACTAATGGTTTTAATTTAATTATTTAATTAAATTTGAAGTTTTTAGCTTCGGTTTTTGAAACATGGTTATTACTGTGTATCGAAGGAACCATATTTTAAATCAGTATATATATATATATATATATATATATATATATATATATATGCAAGGGATTGTTATGCAAATGATCATGTAATTTATCAATGAAAAACAAACTCACTCCTAGTTCCCATGCAAGCCAATACACGAGCTCACAAAGAGTAGCAGCAACAGTATATAATAATTTAGCTTCTCGTACGCTATTTAAATTCCCTGAAAATTTGAACAGTACATCGTGTGTATTTATATCCTAGTCCATTCTTATCTATCTATCTCTCTATCTATCTATCTATCTATTGTATGCATGCATATATTCTCTCTCTCTCTCTCTATATATATATATATATATATATATATATATATATATATATATATATATATTCAACCCTAGCAAGGAGAGAATGCCACTAGATAAATTGAAAGTTAGTGTAAAGGCTGAGTATAGGGAGGATTGAGGAAAGGATAAAAGTTGAGCGGGATTCAAGAAGATAGAAGATGGTGATTGATGTCGCATGTAATTTTTTGAAGATTTTAGTTGTCAGGGAAGCAAGTAAACGTTGTTCCACAGGTGGGAAGTGCGAGAAAAGAAACTGTTAGAGTAGAAATGACGGTTACATTGAACTATTTGTACATTAAAAGGGTGGAACCTAGATGTAAGTCTTGTAGCTGGATTAAATTCATGTAGTCGTTGCATCAAAGAAGAAAACTACAGGGGAAGACTTCTAACAAGCTGGAAAGCCTGAAACAGCGAGCCAATAGTTGTGGAGTTTGGAGAGAACTAGAGCCCAATCGGGAGCACATTTCTTTAGGATGACGGCTGGGATCCCGTCACCACTACTTGCCTTATAGAAGTCTAATTTAGAAATGATGTCAGAGATCAGTGATGGGGTTATGCGCATATCACTCTGTTTTAGCGGGGAAATCAAGTGTTGGTACTCATGAGAAAGTCGAGTGTTGAATTGGAAGACAATTTCCGAGCAATGCATCCAACGTTATCTGGCGTAGATGTCAGGACTTCAAATTGATTGAATAGAGAAGAGATTAAGGATTTGCTGTTCTTCGGCACACTCTTGCAGGGACGTCAATAATCTCTAGAACCGAACTTGCATGATGCTATATGTTCTTTCATTCTGTCAGCAAATATATATATATATATATATATATATATATATATATATATATATATATATATATAATATAGTATATATATATATATAATATAGTATATATATATAATATAGTATATATATATAATATAGTATATATATATAATATAGTGTATATATATATAATATAGTATATATATATATATATAATATAGTATATATATATAATATAGTATATATATATAATATATTATATATATAATATAGTATATATATATATATAAAATAGTATATATATATATATATATATATATATATATATATATATAGTGTATGTTTGAGCAACAACCTTTCTTTCAAACCCTGTCTCCTTCAATAAGACAGACGAGGAAAATTTGATTTTTTTATTGAGTTTTTCTAGTATTAAGTTTTTTCGTTTGCTGGAGTAGTGTGAGGTATTGGCTACCAAAGTTTATAAAGCAAGAGTTCGTGCTGGTAGTTTTTTTTTATTTTTATTTTTTTTATATATAGCTTGGTATTAAATACTTTGGATTTTAGTTCTATCTCAACACCAAGGAATGGTATTCTGTTATTAAACATGAGCTTGTATGTAAATTTTAGTTCGGAGTTT
>OZ010577.1:83422861-83447861 GCA_963932145.1 Acanthosepion lycidas | reverse complement strand
TTTAAAATGACTCCATTCATTATCAAGAAAGAAGGAAACCAGATGACCTTCTTGTCTGTTCTTTAAAATTTGTTTGAATCTACATTTTTTCTCTAGTTATACCCAGCATCAGTCAGTCAGTTAAACGCCATACAAGATTCAGGCTTTCGATTTATGACTCACTAGGCAGAAAATTTTTTCCGCAGTGGGTTCCCGCTTTCTACGGTAGACTGTTTGCCAACTAAAGCTATAGGACCCAGTCTGCCTTGCAATTCAACCTGTAGTTGAGGAGGCACAGTGGAGTAATGGATAGCGGCTTGGATTGAGGAATCGGAGAGCCGAGTTCGAATTCCAGTCGAATCTATTACAATACCCTTGGGAAAGATGTGAATCCTCTTCTTCTTATGGGTAAATATCAGGACGGACTGATGGCAACTGGTCTAGGAGAAGGAAAAACTCTGAATTCAAAACATGCGGAGGGCCGTTTGGGGACCTTGTGGCACGTAGTGCACCAGGTCTCTGTAATCGGCCCTTCAAAAAGTGTGGATGGTCCTGCACGAAACCTTCACCACTATAATCAAATCTCATGTGCTATACATGCGGGTTGGGGACCGCTTGTGAATTCCAAATTCCCATGAAACTCCAATATTGGAGCCGGCCCACTTCACCCTGGGTGAATGCCGTTATAGGTAGGTAGGTGTAGTGGGAGAAAAAATAGTTTCATAGCTTTGCGAAAGATTTTGGCACATAAGTAAATGTAACGAACCCGACTGGAATTCGAACTCGTCTTGTCCGATTTTTCATTCCTAGCCGTCATCCTTTACCCACCAACGCACGTCCTAATATATGGGTGTGTATAAATAAAATCGACAATTGGAAAACAATACTTGCCAGCGCGTTTCCTCATTTGACTTTTTCAAGACAAGTGATAATAAACAAAAGCAAAATGTGGAGGTACATGAAATTCAAAAACTAAAAAAAAAAAAAACCCCCAAAAAACAACGCTTTTGTGTTAGCCACTTTTTGGATTTTAGTAACATTTTCTTTTACTTTTTTTTTTTTTTTTTAACTTATTCTGAGAAATTTAACACATAGTCGACATGGAAAGCAAAAACACCCTCTTAGCGAAAAAAAATGTAATAATATCCAAAAAGTGACTTACACAGGAGCGTCTTTTCAAAAAAATTTAAATTTCGTGTTACTACACAACATTTCGCTTTTGTTTATCATTACTTGTCTTGATATGGACAAATGTCGAAACGCGTTGGCCGTCTTAGGTATCATGATAAACTATTAGGTTGGTGCAAAAATAATGACGTAATAATGTCGTTTTTTGACTTTTATAAATACATCAAAAAACGACATTATTACGTCATTATTTTTGCACCAACCTAATACATCAGCGTCCTGGGTAAGACGATAAACTACATCCGACAGCAAGGTTTTCGGGAGGTTTTGAGGAGCGTAGAACCATCTCTTAATTGCTCACCCGGCATGGTAGATACTGTTACGGTCCCAGCTACGGGCAAATAGTTAACCCCAAACTAGAGTCGAAGCACAGTGAATGTGTAAAAGTAGTACCAGCAATACATTTTTGTAAAAAATTATTACGAGCAATGAATCTTCGAAGACATTTTTGGAAAAAATATTACCAGCAATCCATTTTTGAAGGAAAAAATATTACCAGCAATACAAATCTTGTCGGCAATAAATAACCCATTAGGGTTGATATACCGTAAAGCAAAACAAATCAAACCAAACCGAGACACGTCGGCAAGGATAAAGTACTATTTTCTGATTGCCTATTTTGTTAAATTTTTCTTCTCTCTTCTTATTCTGAGAAATTTAACACACACACACGCATATATATATATATATATATATATATATATATATATATATATATATATATATATATATATAATAATATTTTTATTATACGAGATTATAATAAAATCATTTTACATCGCTACACAAAAGCTTTCATGTTTCAATACTATGATTATACTTCCTCGGGTGATGGTTGGTAAATGGTGTTAAAGATAAGTTTTTAGGGAAAAAAAATTATATTCCCTAAAAGATCATTTTTATCACCAGTAACTTACATTATATTCCCATAAAAAATCATTTTTATCACCATTTACCAACCATCGCCCGAGGAAGTATAATCATAGTATTGAAACATGAAAGCTTTTGTGTAGCGATGTAAAATGTTTTTATTATAATCTCGTATAATGAAAATATTATAACAATATTGTACTCTACTTTGTATTGAGCACTTTTTAAAAAAAAGTAAATGCTACGAATGTGGATTTTTACGCCATTTGTTCTTTCTCTTATTTGGTCACATACACACACACACACACACACACACACACACACACACACACACATATATATATATATATATATATATATATAAGTTAAGATAGAACAAATCATCAATTGCAAGAAAATGGAATACATGGTTGTCAGCAAAAGGGAACAGCCCAACATGCAAATTACAAACTGGCGATACCGAAATCAAAGTAAAACATTTTAAGTACCTGGGAAGTGTTTTAACAGAAGACGGAAAGTGCGACACTGAAATTCGAAAGTTCCCTGGGATAGCGAAACATACGTTCGAAAAGCTAAGGTATAAAGAAATAGGAAAAATTCGTTACAAACAAAGAAAAGATTACTCAACTATTACGTAATATCAGTTCTCCTACATGACAGTGAGTGCTGGACAATCTCATCAGAGATGAAGAAGAGACTTAAAGCAAAAGAAATGTGGTTGTACTGAAGGATGCTGAGAACACCATAGACTGAACGTGTAAGCAATCACGAAGTTTTAGAGAAAATGGAAACCAGAGGAAACTTATACTTAACATCAGAAAGAGACAGTAGAAATATACATGGCACATAACGAGGAAAGAGGACCTGACAAATTTGATACACACAGGGCAGATTGATGTCAAGAGGAATAGAAGAAAACAATGCATAGCCTACCTAGCAAGCTTGAGTAAATGGATAGCGGAATAGAAGAGATTGCCTAAAGACAACATTTATTAAGAGCTAAAAAACAAGAAATTGTAGAGAGCCATGATCGCTAAGGTTCTGAACAGACGCATGATTTTAGACGCATTTGTTTTGATATATGTTCGTCAACCAACCTGGGTTTTTCGAGAATCTTTAATAGAGAAAATATGCGCCTCGACAGGATCTGAAACTGCGTCCTTATTTTGAAGAAAAACATCAACCGTATAGCTGGTGTACCTTTAGATACACTCATTCACAGTAGTTCGCAGCAAGGTATTGCTGAATTATCCTTTTGAAAGAAAAAAAAAAAAACAGATCTGAGGATGATATTTCGAAGCACATATCTGCTTTTATTTTCATATCCGAAACGTAAAAAAATATTAATCCCTTTAAAATGAGTTGTTTATGTTAAAATTAGGATATATAAATATATATAGGTAATTCCATATCAACTCAATTAAATTTTCGTAAATTCCCATGGCTAAGACTTTGATGAAATTTTAATATGTTGTACTTAACGAAGAAACCCGAAAAACTCTAAAATATTAGCTTCTTGAGTTCAAGCGTTGTGGCATCTTGAAATTTGGTGTCAATTTTTGCTGATATTAAAATAGCATGATTTACCAAATTTGGCTCTTCATCACATTGCATTTTATGAAGATGTCAAGTTATTTGGTACTCCTATAATCTTATACGTGGAGAAAGAATTTCTGTTTTTTTTTTTGTTTTTTTAATCTCTATATTTTATAGAGGCATGGTGGTAATGTAGTGGCTCGAATTAAAGAATCGGAGAGCCGAGTTCGAATTCCAGTCGAATGCATTACATTCACTTACATGCTAATACCCTTGGGAAAGGTATGAATCCTCTTCCTCTTCCTCTTCCCCCAGATATGGGTAAATAACAGGACAGACCAGGTTCTATCGTCTTGGATGGCAACTTATCTACCGCAGAAAGAAACGGTAACCTACTGCGGGAAAATTCTGCCTCGTCAGTCATGTATCGAAAGATACATGATCGCCTAAGGGTGTATCACGCATGGCACATAACTGACTGACTGATTGATATTTTATGGTTTTATAGTTATAGGCTCCTGAAAATAGAGAAAATTGATATTTTGCGGCATTTTAGTGGGTGTTTTGCCACCCATATAGGCTAAACTATTAGCAAAAGAATAAAAATATAAAATTGATTATCATCTGGTGACTTAAAATTAAATTAATTCCGAAATTATTACTTGTTTATGTTAATAAAGATGATTTTATTTCTGTAAATTTAATACACACACGTATGTTTGAGCAGACGTTACTGTTTTATTCTTTTATTTTAAGAAGTGAAAATAATATCTATCGACTTAGAAAATTTATTATAGAAAAATCTGACTATCGACGAGAATTTTCGGGTACGACGATACAGTTTGCAGATATATACTTTAAAATGTGCCAACGAGAGATGTGCACTTGTTCAATTCGGTAACTAAAACTTACTTGGCTATAATTGCTCGAACATGGTGACTCAGATAAAAAAAGGGGATAGGGGTTCGAGTCCTGCAGAGATCCACATTTCCTTTAGTAAGACTTTTGATATCGAGGCCGGTAAGCATTAATTTCATTTAAAAATATATAAAAACATGGTTATCGACTGAAACGTCTGTCCACTAAATTTATAGTAATAAGAAATAAATTCGGATTTATCCATAAATATAGCATACCTAAAAACTATATTTTGTTTTTATATATATATATATATATATATATATATATATATATATATATATATATATATATGAATTAGAATCAAATACACATCAAATATATACTGGAATCCAACAGAATGATAGGATAAAGAAAAATAGGAAACGCTTATAAATCTATCATGTTTTCACTCTTATTAAATCAGAGAATGGTATCCGGAGAAAAAAAAATACAGGTTTTTTTTTTTTATTTTTGTGTTGTTTGATTCTTATTGGTTAAGCAGGCTTCACGTGCATTTGACTTGTTAAGCAATGTTAGCATAATTTATGGCGTTCTGAAAATAAGGAAAGACGACGTGCCCTTACGAAGCTTAAAAAATTACGGATTCCAAGCCTAACTGAAAAAAAAAAAACGTTAATATTGCTTTATGCATGTAAGTATTGTTATGAATAATCAAGAGTGGTCTCCCCTTGTTTTGTTACTCTCCTCTTCGAGAGAGGTATTTCTGTTTACTGAGACTATAAAAGGACACAATAAGCGAACCTTGTATTCTCAGTTGAATAAAGCTTTCTTAAAGCCTACACCCGCGTACTTTTGTCATTACAAGTATATCATAATTCTAGTTTGTCAATGGAGGATTCAGAGGTTAATGTACATTCATAATTGTGTGCATGCATATGTGTGTGTGTGTCTAGTAAGCATTATTTGTATTTGGTGGATGTCCTCATGTTGATTTGGGGACGTTTTTACGTAAATACCGGTTGTGTTTGAGAAACATACATTAAATACATTCGATTAAAACTGGATGAATAACTCTTGGTGATGCAATGTAGTGTTTATGACATGAGTTAATAGTTGGTAAACTTTTTATCAGGTCTCCCTGGAAGTATTTTCGACAGGTTGGTATTTGTAAAATCAAAGTTATGGCCACTCTTGTTCCTATATTTTACAACTTTAAACAGTTGTCCCAAAATAGGTACCACTTGTGTTCACAGATGTGGGTTTTTAGTTTTCGAGACGTCTCACCAATGTAAGTGTATTTACATTGCAAACACGTTATTGGAAAAATCCCGGCATCTGAAGTATTGTCAGATCTATTTTTTTCCTAATTATGTCTTCGGTTGTCTTGGAGTCGGGGGTGAAAAGCCTAGTATTGGGGATAATTAATTTATTTTCAGATTTTGTTGATAGAATGTTAGGGTGTAGAATTATGATTTAGAAGTGATATCGACGATATCTAATTTGTGAATTTTGTATGAGCGTTTTTTAGCTTTGAGAATGAAATGATGTTGACAGAAAAGAAGGCTAAACGTGTTTTCAATGTATTTCTCTTTTTCACTTATACAACCTAGTTTACGTTGCGACAACCATTCAAAATCACTTTTAATACACAGATTAGATTTATAAACATTTCCTATTTGTTCTTTATTCTATCCTCCCCACTATATATATATATATATATATATATATAATGGCTGGCCACTCGTATTCGAGGAGACCCGTCTATTAGGGAAGACGCTATTTGGGTTTGCTCAACACCCACAGAGGCCACTGTAATCAACAATTTGAACAAGGTCAGCACGCTCAAGCCCTCTATCACAGCTATCGACGGCCTTCAAGAGTTCCGTCTATCCAATTTCACTTCCCTTGGGTCAACCCGTGGTATGATTTTCAGACAATTTCCTCTCGATTCATTCCGATAACACCAGGAAGCCTCCTTCCTGACAAAGCGACCATAGTGAGATTCGAACGTTCTAACCACTCGGCCACACACACACACAGACACACACATACATATATATATGCATAATTTAGTATTTCCAGCGTTCTTACACATTGCCGTTTGGTGGAAGTGAGGGAGTATAAAAACTGTCCATACTGTTCATTGTCTCAAGTGTCTTCGGCTACTTCCTTAGCCATTTTCAAGGAAGGTTTTCTTTGCTGTTGTTAGTTTCTATTGACTGTTATCCGTGTATATATTAGGTGTACTTGGGTAGTAATATTTCCTTTATTCAACTTTTCTTAAAAAACAATGGACGTTCCGTTTTGATTCTTTTTTCTTTTTATTCAACATTTCTAATAATTTTTTCCGACTTTTGTTCGTTATTGAAATATGAAATTTTCTCTGAGTACTTTCGGCTAACACAATTAGCCCGTTTCAAACACGTTCGTTGTTTGCAATGACATCGGTTTCATTTTTTAAATATCGCGTTCGAGTGTTGGCTGTTATCTCGTTTCGCGTAGTCACGTGAGAATTTTTTAAAATCTTTCTTTTTTTTTTTAATGAAATATAATTAATTTTTGAGGTCCGAGCTTTGATATAAGTACTCAGATATGGCGTATTTCATATTTCAATATCAACTTTCGCTGGTTTTTAATTAATCTTGCACACGCACACATACATACACACCACGCACACATACATACACACCACACACACGCATATTTTTTAAATGTAAAAATTTACTTACTGTAAATTAATATCCGTATTAAAATTATTTTAAATTCTTTTCCCGACTACGCAGTTTCGCGGTTCATGTCCACTTTTCAAGGGATTTTTATATAAACCTTTTTTTTTATATAAATGTCCGTTTTTTATATTATATTTGCGTTTTTTTTACTCTGTTAATGACGCGTCTTATATAATTAATTTTACTTTTATGAATGTGAACTATCATAGCTTTTTTTGTCTTTTCTTGTTCAGTGACTATTTTTTTAAGTGTAAATGATATCGCATTCTTGTCCTTTTTGCTCATCCATACTTTAGCTATTACTTGTGAAACATTAAACACTTATGGAAATTAGGCCATTCGGTTGCCTCGACGTTAAGCAAAGGTTAGCAAACTTGTCTCACCAAAGCCATTTACGACTGGGTAGTGAGTTCGATCCTCAGATGGGTGTCTCATACTTACCGGTCATGAGCTGCATCAAAGCTACGCTTAGAAAATCGCCAATTGCGACAGAGTAGCGAGTTCTATCCTTACAGTGTGATCCACATTTCGGGTATGTGCCATGTCTAAGGCACGCTAAGAAAAACACTTGGACGATTCGACGTGGTGTAATGGTTAGTGACCTTGTTTCGCTAGAACAATTAGGGAGTTAGATCCTCACCGGGTGCCCTCTACTTTCGACATTGTGTCACATCTTAGCTACAATTAAAAAATCTCCATTAAACCTTGGATGTTGTATAGAAATTATAATAGTTTCGTCATTGATAAAAATTGTAGCTTTGATATTGACAATTTCTTTTTAGTAACCAACTTTTCTAAAAAAAAAAAAGTCCTTATCCTAAAAAAATTTACTATGAATACATTCTAAAATCTGAATAACATTTGTTAAAGAAAGGAACAATGCACAAACACACACAAAGTAGGTATTTATCAGCGCACCAAAGTCGCAACAGAATGAAACAAGGTCGAGGTTTAATCTGAGAAGCTGTTAATAAAAAGCTCACTTCCCCTTTTCGTGACACCTCAGGTCCCGGGTAATGACCCCATCCCTCTCCCTAAGGGGAGGTACCACCTGGGAGCTTTGCCTCTGGGGTTTCAGCTAAGATATATTTCAAATTACCCCAGCTCGTAGCGGGGAAGTATTTATTTTAGACGAAAAATACAACAGTTAAAGATGGTAAAATTAATGTTGTCATATGTTTTAATTTTGCCTATTGAAATAGGAGATATTATTTCTACAAGTAATTTTGCTTGTAACAAAGACTGGTATTCATTTTTAGAATTCTACGTCTGTCAGACTGTTTTGGCATCGCTAAGCAATTTCGATACCAAAATTAAACATGTGAATCTATTTAAATATCTAGGAAGTGTCGTAACAGCGCACGGAAAATGCGACACCCTAATCCGAATTTAGTAAATTAATCCTTTTTGGCTTCTATTCTGTCATTCCTTTTCATGAATTCTTTAAGCAGGATTCTTACTCCTGTTGCTGTCAATATGTCCTGTAAATGTAAAATTTTATTCTTTACTCTTCATGCCTCCTTTTGCCTCAAGAAATTTCATTTGTCTCTTTCTGATTGCAAATATAAATTTCCTTGTAGTTTCGTTTACTCTGAAGACTTCCTGATTGCTTGCATGTTCTGTTTATCGTGCTTTTGTCTCTAGACCCACATCTCTGTCGTCTCAAGTCTTTACTTCATCTGTCAGGTGACGATCCAGAATTCACTGACGTATAGGTGATTATATAATACATAACAGTTCAGCGTTCTGCTTTTTTGTTCCTAAAGATACTTAGACTTTATGAATTTAAGCGCCGTACTAGATTGGTGGCAAGAGCTCATCATCTTACAGTTGAAACGGCTAGATATAAACGTAAGTTCTATGCTAATAGCTTCTTCTCTCGCACTTAAATTTAATTGTAATATCAATCGTTATTTTCTGTTTTCTTAATTCCCGTTCTTTTAGTGTTCTCTCTCTCCGTAATAACATTTACTTTTTCTCATATTCTGTCACATTCAGTCATTTCTTGCGTCTTAGTGGCTTTATTGTCTTGCTTAGGGTGAAAAAAGTCATAAAAATTCTTGCAAATTCAAAAGGCAACCGAGAATATCTCCTAAGCGAAGGAAGCAAAGGAAAACGAAAAGATAGTACATCCCATTAACTATAAGAATATATGTTCGTCAGCAAGACAGGAAGTCAAAGGTAATAGTTTCGAATTGGAGATATCAGAATTTAGCAGGCGCCGAAATTTAAGTATCATCGTAGTTTAATAACAGGCGACAAAAAGTGTGATAACGAAATCTGAATTTGCATCTAGAAGCTAAGCAAAATATGAAGACATAAGAACATTTCGTTAGAAACAAAGAAAGAATGATGAAGTGTTATATCCTATCTATCTTCATGAAGCCTGGAGAATTTCCTCACTGATTCAGTAATTTGATTGACTGATTCGTTTTCTACGGCTTATCAACGCTTTGCAGGTTATTTAAACCATTCCTTGTCCTGCCAATCAAATGTGATGCACAGGACATGTGACTTCCACGTTCGTGTATCATATGCGGTGCACACGAGCCATAATTTTAAAAGAGTGGTAAAGACATTTAAAAAAAGTCTACTATTGAACGTGACATTTGAGGAAAGACCTAATATTTTGGGCATCGTATATGAGCAGAGGACGCTTGATTCATAATGTAAGGTCTCAAATGAAAGACATTTATTTTCCCACTTTATTAAATTGATTATTATAACCTTTGCATCACATGTAATGCACAGAGCGTAGAATAAATAACTTATGATTTGTACGTTCTGTGAATCACAAGTGATGTAGAGGCATTTATTATGTGAAACATTATATATCATCGCCGTCTACTTGCCAAATACGCTGAGTTGCCTAAAATCTTAAATTATGTGCCATGCGTGATACATGGTTAGACGATCATGTATCTTTCGATATATGAGTGACAAGGTAGATTTTTTCCTGCAGTGGGTTGCCATTTCTTTCTGTGGTAGACCTGTTGCCATCCAAGGCTACAGAACTCGGTCTGTCTTGCTATTTACTCATAGCTGGGGGAAAAGAAGAGGATTCATATCTTTCCCAAGGGTACTAGCATGTAAGTGAATGTAATGGATTCGACTGAAATTCGAACTCGGCTCTCCGATTCCTCAATCCGAGCTGCTATACATTACTCCACCGTGCAATAGCTATAAATCTTAAAACAAGCATGAATATTTGGATAGTACACATGAAAATGCCCTGGAGAAGCAAAAGGTTAAATTCAGAAAATATTTTTAGATTGTAAGATTTTTTTTTTGAGATAATAATGATTTAATTACAGAAGTATTAATAATTAACCCATAGCTGGGGAGAGAAGAGTTGGATTCATACCTTTTCCAAGGCTATTTGCGCGTCGGTGAATATGACAAAGCCAAATGGAATCAGCTCTCCGATTAACAATTCCGAGCTATTATCTATTACGCCAGCCTCACAACCTCGATTACAGTACTTGGCATTCCCAAGCGTCACCCATCCAGGTACTGACCAGTCTCGACGTTGTTTAACTTTGTTGATTGCACGGGAACTGGTATTAGGAATAACATCGATGGAACACATAAGCAACGAGGAAGTTCTAAAGAGAATAAAAACTGGGAAGAAACTCATATTCAAAAGCAAAAAAGGCATTTGAAATTTATAATGAATGGCGGTGATTTAACAAAACTGTTTAAATGAAGTATTGCTATCGAAGAAAGTCCAGAAGAAAGGACTAATCATTAACTGTAGGAAGACAGAATATATCTTCGTCAGCAAGAGAGGCAACTGAAGGTGTTAATTTCGAATTGAAGATATCAGAATTAAGCAAGTACAGAAATTTAACTATCCGGATTTTGTGATATCAAGCGACGGAAAATGTGATACAGACATCTGAAAGCGTATCGGAACTGCGAAAGAGGTATTCCAGAAACTAGGCAAAATATCAAGATATAGGAAGTTTTCGTTCGAAGCAAAGAAACTGCTGTCACATTTTCCGTCATCTCTTGCTATTCAGATAGTAAAACTATAGTTGAACTTGTGTATCTGTAGACTGCACAAATGGCAACAGTTATATCCGGAGACAACAAACACTACTTAGTGAGACAAGATAGTTAATCCTGAGTTGAGACAAGATAGTTAATCCTTACACTAAGATGAAGATTTCTTTCTTTTTTTCTTTCTTTCTTTCTTTCTTTTCGTTCATGAATATTCATCAGGCGGTTGAAAGGTCAGTCAAAACACGTGGAGGACACTTGAATTATGATACTTTGTGTCCTCATATGTTTTGACTGACCTTACAGCCACCTGGTGAATATTCATAAGTTTTTTCAAATTTAAAAGCTTTTGAAACCTACACCTGCTAATTTTATTTTGATAACCTAAAGATAAACGAAGTAATTTTAAAGGAATTAATGTATTAAAAAAAAACAAAAACAGACATTATTTCTTATTAGCATTAACGGTCTAGCTTAAAGGTAGTTTTCCAGTCTTAAATGAAATGCAGACTCAACCCCGGCTAAGAGACATATTTTCATTAATAAAACTTTTGATTGCTTAGGACAGTAGACGTCAATTATATGGTTTAAAATATGACTTCTACTCAAACACGTCACGAGTCTCGTAACCGTAGTGGTAATACATGTACTGAAGCCGTAGCAGCAGTGGCGTGCCAAGAGTAAATTAGCCTGGCGGAGTACATCCCTGTTGAGACTGGTTAAGAATTACGAGTTTTCCTTCTGATCAACCGGTTTCACTCCCGTCCCAAGCAAAAGAAACCAGTTTGTACTTCGATTTAATCTAGAACTGGAGAAAGGATATTTTCTCAGCACGAAAAAGTATCAACGGAAATTTGAACATGGCTGGTCAATTTTACATCCCGCGCCGTTAACCAATGCCCCCTATCTTTGTATCAAATGCGAGCATCCGCAGAATATAACGTTTATAGTAATAAGAAATAATGTTGGATTTAAAATTTACAAATCCATTAATTCCTCATATATATATATTAAAGACATTTTTATGTTTAACGTTCTTTTTATAGATACAAGTATTTAAGTAAATGCTCTGTTTATAATAAACAGTATTAAATAACATTTACCGGCCTGAATGTCCGAGAAATTTTCATAGAAAACATTCGTCCTTCGACAGGATTCGAAACCTGTATCCTATACAGAACCGTCATATAGCCTGACGTGCCTTAACTCTCGGCCACAAAGGATTGTTCGGCAGGGTCGAATTTACTGCTTATAAACTTCAATCTTCCATGAATCTCTCACGTACATTCATAACTGCTCATAGCGCATCAAATGCAAACAAATGACGTCACACATTATGATATGGAGAAAGTCCGACAATTATTTAAAGTCATTTTTATGTTTAACATTCTTTTTATTGATACAAGTATTTAAGTATATATATATATATATATATATATATATATATATATATATATATATATATATATATATATATATATGATTGGTGTATATAGAATGAATTCCAATAATCAACAATTACTATTCTTAAAAGAGTGCTCAATACAAAGTAGAGCAGATATAATTATTTATTTAG
This sequence comes from Acanthosepion lycidas, assembly GCA_963932145.1. Classification (NCBI taxonomy): domain Eukaryota; kingdom Metazoa; phylum Mollusca; class Cephalopoda; order Sepiida; family Sepiidae; genus Acanthosepion; species Acanthosepion lycidas. Next base: position 83,435,120 of record OZ010577.1, on the reverse strand, counting down.
AAAAAAAAAATTTATAACATAAATATGTTATAAAATCACTACAAAAATAGCCATTTTATTTCAACACCCTCGGTGTCTTATCAAGTGATGATGTTGAATGTAAAATAAATGGTTTTAAAAGTTTCAAATTAATTAACAATTCTTCGCAGGGGGAAAACGTTGTTACAAAAGCTAGATGGACCAATCAAAATACAAGTATAGGAAAATTCACGTTATAATATCTATTCAGATGTTTAAAATATGTGTAGTATTAAAAAAAGAATTTATTCTAACCAATAATTACTAAATTATATGATAAAATTTAATATTAAAATTAAAAACTGCTAATTTCAAAATCAAAATTCAATCGCTATTAAGTTTACAACTATAAAATTACTGAGGAGAAAAGAAGAAATATATATGTTTTTCAATTTATTTTTTCATTGAAGTTACTTTAGCAAATTTTATATCCGGTCCTTTGACAATGTATACATTTTAATCCTAAGAGTGTGTGAATGGGGTCCTAAACTCACGCGTAATTATTGGTTAGAATAAATTCTTTTTTTAATACTACCCATATTTTAAACATCTGAATAGATATTATAACATGACTTCGTTGTCAAGCTTTTTGAATTTTCCTATACTTGTATTTTGATTGGTCCATCTAGCTTTTGTAACAACGTTTCCCCTTGCGAAGGATTGTTAATTAATTTGAAACTTTTCAAACCATTTATTTTACATTCAACATCATCACTTGATAAGACACCGAGGGTGTTGAAACAATATGGCTATTTTTGCAGTGATTTTATAACATATTTATGTTATAAATTTTTTTTTTAAAAAAATAATTATATATATATATATATATATATATATATATATATGTATGTGAGATAAAAATATAGTTTTAAGGTATGCTATGTTCATGTGTTAAAATGCACAATATTTGGGATATAACGTATGTAAATATAAAAGTGGACATTGTGGTCAAGAGCCAACGTCGACAGTCAATTTCATGCATAAACGCAATCTTCAGACCTGAAGATTGCCTATATATATATATATATATATATATATATATATATATATATATATATATATATATAAATTCTCGTGCGACTCAGAGAATTTAATATACACAGTTACATGCAAAGGTTCCCACGAAACATTACATTGATCAAACCGGTCAGTCACACCGGTAAAGGATAATAGTTCATCGCCAGCAAATTAGGGACCACCCACACCAGAAAAAATACACCTTAGCCAACATATAGAGGAATGCGGAGGACAAAATCCGTCAAATTTTAGTGTTTTCCCATTCTATTAATGCGACTATAGAACCACTGAACAAAGGCGGATTAATAAGGAAACATTTTTCATCAACAATTTCAGACCCATACTTAATTCATTGCATAAATAGATTTTACCAAATTCCCCTTACCATAAAACGACATATATGGAGAGTTACGCCCCTTCATTTTCATTTTCTTTCATTGGTACAAAACATAAGTATATCAACACGTGGAGAGAGAAACAGTTAAAAACTTTTTGAAAAGCTAAGCGAAACGGGTTAAAGTAAAAAAAGTTTAAAAATAAGGAAAACAACAAATTATTTTCTAAAAAAAAAAAAAAAAAAAAAATTACTGAACATCCAATTGTAAGTAACAAAGTTTTAATTCTTCTCTGTAAACATTCATATATTATAAATAAATAACACTATATTAAATATTAGGTACCGTTTTTCCAATTTTCATTTTAATCTATACAATAGTTTTGTACAGAATATTTCTAACAATTTTTTTTAACCTATATATATATATATATATATATATATATACGTGTGGCGTGTGTGTCTTTATATGTAGATGTGGGTGGGGGGTAATTCCAAGCATTGTGGCCTGCACACCTATGAATACTTTGACGTTACCGATTTATATGTAAGCTTAGATCGTAAACTAATGATTGATCGCTGGAACTTCCACTTTTGATGGCTGGAACATCTGTGAACATCTGTACAAAGCAGGACAGTGTTTTATTGCTCCATGGTTTCACCGTTGTTTGTTATTTTAAGTCGTAATTCTTATCATTTCTCTTTCCAAATTTTTCTCTTTCCCCCTTTGAATTGTCACCATTTCTTTCTTTTAAAAATCTATATGGGAGTATCAGCATACAAAGTCTTAGTGATTTTCTAATTCCTTCTAATTTTTCCCTTCTCGACTTTCTCTCCTAATTCAACAGTCCGAGATCTGTCAAAAATGTCACTTTACAAAAAAAAAAAAAAAAAAAAGAAAAAAGAAAAAAGAATGCTATTAAATGATTGATGGTTAGAAATTTGAGTAAAATGCGTGGACTGTCTGAAATTACGACCCTTTTATAGTTAGATTCAAGTATTGTTTAATCTTATCCACGTCTCACCGACAAAAAGAATTGAATAATGAGTCAAAACAAAGAATGTAAATTAAACTGTAACATTAAAATTTCTTTCGATTTGAGCGTTTGTAGAAATCGTTTAGTTTAGTATAGCATACCTATGGACATTTTTCTGTGTAGGTGATGTGGCGGAGCAAGAAATCGTCGAGTAGAGTCAAGTCGAGATTATTACATTCACTTTCGAACAAATTACCTAAGTTCCGGTGACTGGCTTCTGGAGTCGTGTTTGGCAACAAGTATAAGAGAAGGATAACTCTGAATTCAAAACCTTATGTAGCCCTGTCGGAGCACATACAGGAATTATAAATTAGGTCCTCGCAGCATTCTTTCAATATAAACTAAAAGTTGACTGTGGGCGTTGAATAAACATAAATAGAACTGTTACGGTCTAGAATGATGATGCTATTTCATCATTCTAAAAATAACCTTGCCTTCATTGATGATAGAAAAGAATGATATTTCATCATCTTAACCCTCAACATTATAAAAACGACCCTTCAACCACAAGAGACTCAGTAGAGTTGATTAGTGTAGACTAGGTTACCCTATTGAAGTAGACCAATAGACAAGTAGTAGCAGAACAGAAACTCACGTCTTTGCCAGCTTTCTGTTAAGATCGGAAACAGGCAATGTCAAACGCCATCCTCACAAACGAAATTCTCGGAACCAAAACATGTCAACCACAATCCTCACAAACGAAATTTTCGGAACCAAACCAAGTAAGCACTGATCTTTAAGCAAAAGACACACTCAGAATATTTTTGCACACATCGCACCAGTACTGTTGATGAGAATCCATGTGATCAATCGCTTTGCTATATCAGCCGTTCTTAATATTCACCATTTAAATATCAAATATTTACTTTATTTGTTTTTAACTTACAGATGTTTCCATTTTTAATTAACAGTCTTCAAGCGTAATGGAAGACAACGGTTATATATTTCTGGCTGAATTTAACGAGCTAAGGAAATAGCATTATCGTTCCTTTTAATATTCTTCAGGTGTTTATTGTAGCCTCGAGTTCGTATTTTCTGGTTCAGTCGAAAAAGCAAAAAGTTATCACAGTAACCAAACTATCTAGAAAGAATTAACTGATCAGATATATCTGTGGGGGTTGAACAATCTACACACGTGAATTGAACAAAGGGCTTAAGTGTAAATTTCCAGAAGTTTATTCAATATGGCAGAAACCTGAACAAGCCGCGAGTTCAGCGGACGACGCGTTGCGACTATATTGCGACTGTATTGTGTCACAGTAGATCAATGCTGTTTTAGTACCTACGGACGATAATGGCTATGTCCCCATTTACGTAAATACAGTAGTAAATACTGTATGTTGGTCTGCAATCAGCTGAGCTGGTCAAACTCTCTGCCCCCGAGTAGACAGGATCCCCAGACGAAGCTATGTCGAAGGGCAGAGTCTTCGTCTCCGGAAACAGCTACCCAATCCCGTTCCCGTTTTATACGGTGTCTACGGAGAATTTTTGGCCGAGCCTACGGGCTCGGATACTCCACATTAAATTTGGCCTTGTGTTACATCTGGCCGCGTGGGGAGGTAAGTAGATATCCTGCAGTTGGAGATTCATTGTGGAATTCACTTGACTCACTTCTAGCTGTTGACAACTTCTTTTACGCGCCGCCGGTGAATCTTATATGCGTGTTGTTCTTGTCCTAAGTATTATCGTTCATTACCAACCTTCGTGTGATTATTCTAATCAATAACCTTCCCTAGGTTACAGCAAATGTATAACAGGAATATTAATTTTCTTTAAAGAAAACGTTGAGGAAAAACGATTCAACAATGTCTATATTTCTTTGTTAGGCTTTGGTTATAAATAAAGTGATTGTAGTTAGGCTTCTAATTGGCCGCTCTCAACAATAACGAACTGGTCTGCTCTATTGACAAGCCGAATTTGTATTCATTACGTTGAGTGATATTTTATTTCTTTTAATCCTCTACTACCAAGTATAGTTTTACGTTCAATCACTTCTGAATTTCTGATATGAATACTGACTATATGTCTCTGTTATTTTGGTGCCTCTGGTCAAGTCAACAAAATGCCATGTCTTTCCTCAGTTAGAAATCTTTTTTCTTTCGATTTTTTTTTCTTTGACAAAGATAATACTAAACTAAATAGTTCATATTTTTATAATATTTGTATTCATTCATGCAAGTCAATAAATAATTCATTCATAATAGTTGTAATACAGGTTGCGACAGAAATACATAACGGTAAGATATTAGAAGAAATAGTGTCTTCATCGAGCTAATATCTTCCCATTATGTGTGAGGTATTTCTGGCATGTATTTCTGTCGTATCTTGTATTTTATTTTTCAGATTTGACTGTTTCTTTCACGTTCCTAAAGCATAATGGTAGTTTGCTTGATTTAATTCTTTTCACAATTATGTACAATAATGTACAAGATCCAAGAGCCACTCGAGGTAGAGGGTTAAGAGAGTAAGCGGTACAGTTTATGGGGATAGGTTAAGATTGCAGTGATCGGGGAAGTATCCTCTTGAGAGCTGCTTTCAAAAAGAAAGTCAAAAATATTTTTTAGATTATGAGCATTTTTTGGAGATAATACTAGTCTAATTATACAAGTCCCACTAATTAGCCCATAACGGGGTGAAGGAAGAGATGGATTCATGCCTTTCCAAGGGCATTTGCATGTAAGTGAATACAACGAACTTGACTGTAATTTGAACACAGCTCTACGATTTCTCATTCAGAGCCGTTATCCATTACACCACCGACATAACCAGGCTCGAAGTAAGTGGTATTCTCAAGCAGTCACCCATCTAGGTACTGACCAAACTCAACGCTACTTAACTTTGGTGATCCTACGAGAACTGGTGTTTCAATGGGATATAACGGTAAGCCTCTGATGTTAGTGTGAGGAAATTTGAAACGTTGACTTTCGGAAATAAGCTGTATTTAATAAAATTAAATTTATACTTTCTTTTCTTTCTTGCATATAATTGTTTGAATAATTGTCCCTTTCCACACTGAAAGACACATACTACATCCAGCGTAAATTTAGCATTTATATGGTCCCATTGCTAATTTTCATATTTACAACTTGTAATTTACAATGATTCGAAAAAGATTTCAGGTGACAAGGATTTAACAGAAAATTACCCGACGCTGGTTTATCTTATATAGGTATTTACTTAGCAGATATTTATAAAACCCACAAAAGATTAGGTCCTTTAGTGAGAATCGAAGTCGCTAGTCAGTAGTGACGGCACTACAAGGAGGCTTCCATACAGATCGAAGTGCAATAAAATACATTGATTGCTTGACTATGGACCGAACATTATAGAGAAAATGGAAATTTTTACTTAACATAAGGAACAGTTGAAATTTCTGGAGCACATAATGACGAAAGAGGGCTTGAAAAATCTGATTACACAGGACAGATTGAAGGCAAGTGAGACGGAAGAAAACAACGCATAACCTACATAGTGAACATGATGGCGGAACAAGGTTTAGTAGATATGACAAAAAGACAAGATTTATTAAGAGCTACAAAGACAGGACATTGTTAAGGGCCGGGATCGCTTACAACCTGAAGAGACACGGTAGATAGAAAAGACTACAACAAATCCTGCATTAACTATTAGGTTGGTGCAAAAATAATGACGTAATAATCTTAAATTTTGATGAATAGAGCGCCCGACACAATCAGACAATAAATAGGACAAGCAAAGTGCAGGTTCATCAAAGACAATGTAGCAAGGAATACAATACATATGCTCGTCAGAAAGAGCATAGAAATAGAATGTGTATCTGTATTTTATATATCGTTCAAAAGCGTTTGATAAAATACGACACTTTTGATAATGCTAGGTAACCTTTACATATTTGGGAAGGAATTCATATTTGATAATGCAGTATCAATACGAGCAGCAAACCACTTGCTTACGGATACAAAATGAATTCAGTAAATAAACACAATTATTAGGTTGGTGCAAAAATAATGACGTAATAATGTCGTTTTTTGACGTTAAAAAATACGCCCCAAAACGACATTATTACGTCATTATTTTTGCACCAACCTAATACAATAAAGTTTATTGGGTGTAACAGAATTAGAAAACAGAAACATTATCAAGGACGGAGAAGAATAGAAGAAAGATCACGTAGACAGTTGATAACGATTGACATTGGATTTAAAATTTTGAAGCTTGGGGTCACCTGGAAAACATGGAACCGGAACAGTGTTCCACAAGCGAGAAATACGAAAGAAGAAACTGTTAGTATAGTATTTACGGTTACATGCAGCCATTTCAACTACAAAAAATAACTAAAAAAACAAAAAAAAAACAAAAAATCACGTTTATTTCATTATTTTTATTGGTTATAATTTAAAGCCACTGTTGTTGTTTTTATTTCGAACAGAGGATTTAAATTTATATTACACAACGTGAAAAATACTAAAAAAACCCTCATAAAACAAAACAAAATATGATTTATTATGAATTACATCTCGTAAATTATACTGTAAATTGATAAGACCTTGTTGCTAATGTAGTACTGCATTTAAATTCATAAAGTCTAGGTACCATAACGAAGAGCACACCGAACAATTATCATGAAAGTATTTATAGAAAAGGCACAGGGCAGCAACTCCAGCCGTGAGAAAGTGACTAAAGCCGAGGCGCCAGGGCAGGACCAGTAATATTGCTGATTTTTTTTGACTTTATCAAGGATCTCTACTGATAAGATATATAGCAGATCATGGATATCAGAATGAAGACAATCTAATCCTTGTAGATTGAATTGTGTTCAAATTTCTGAGAACTTAGAGAGTCCATGGTGATTGTTCTGATGAGCTTTCTTCATTAGTGTCCGAACTGCTCGAATTTAAGCGTTCTACAAGACAGGTAATTTTCTGATATCAACGAACACCCGTTGCCACTTTAGTGATGTCAACAAATAGTCGTTGTCACTTTCGTATTGCTCATTGTAGTAGAGAATTGGTAATCGCGGATACAACTATAGTAACGCCTTTGAACAATACTGGTGTCAGACGCCTTCGAATAGCACTCGCACTAATAGTACTAGTTCGATAATACTCGCTCGAATAGTAATCTGCACAGTGATCCGAATAGAGAAATGGTATAGTAATCAGTATAGAGAATAGTGCAGAGAAGAGAATAGTGATCCGTATAGTAATAGAGGATAGAGAAGAAATAGTGATCCGTGTAATAATAGAGGATAGAGAAGAAATAGTGATCCGTGTAGTAATAGAGGATAGACTAGAAATAGTGATCAATTGGACGTCACGCTACCTCCCATATATGCATTTCCTCTATGGCCACGCGGTCTACTTAATTCAATAATAGGATCACCTGTGTTTGCTCATTGACGATCTATGTTCGAACTCAAGTGTCGGCACCGACACTTCATTCCTATATAACAGGCAACAAGGTCTTACGGTTTTATTGTTTAACTAACTACATGCAACTGTATGTTCTATTCTGTTTCTTTTCTCGCTCTTCTCGCCTGTGGAAAGCTCTATCGATTTCTTGTTTCCCTGTCACCTACAATTTTTAAAAGTTTAAATGCAACATCAATCGCCATCTCCTGTCTTGCTGAAACGTGTTCCTTTATTGTCCTTTTCCTCACTAATGTCTTCTCATCCTCTTTCACTCCCCGGAACCTTTTGCATTCTAGTGACATTATCGCCTTGCCTAGGATGAATTGATTAAAAAAAAATGAAAAAGAAGTAACGGCTGAAACGTTATGACTGTAACAACCATGTTGAAGACACCGATTTTAATTATGATACTTTGAATTTTCTGTTCCATTTTTGCAACATATTTCTCCTTTGTTTTCTCCCTCATTTTTCTTTCTTTTTTATCTCATTTTTCTCGTCTAGACCTCTTTTTTTTCATCGTATCTTTGCATAATCATTTGGCTTGCTTTATTTCATCTAGATTCTAAAATTCTTTCTTCATCTTGTTTATATCATCATCTTCTTTTGCCATTTTCCTATTCTTCATGCATATTACTAGCTTTCCGCCATCTTGTTTTTACCCTTTGTTCCATATAAAACCTTTTTTTTATATCAAGAATCTCATTTTCCTCCATTTTTCCTTCTTTTCTTCAATTGCTCTCTCCTCTATCTTTCCCGTGCTTCCTTTTCATCAGTAATTCTTTTGCCATTTCTTTTTCTTGTTCTTCGTTTATTCGCCACTATTGCCTTCCTCTACTTTCATTCATCAAATCCTGATCTTTTGCTTCAGTTCACCTCCTTCTTTTTATTTCTTCCTTTATTTATTAATTTACTTCTTTTAGTTATGTTTTTTCTTTTCAGTAACTTTCCCCACGTAAAGATTAGCATATCAATCATGAAAAATGGAGACGGTTATTTTATTTCTAAAAAAATAATTTCGATACTCCGCTTTTTCAGTTCTGGGTAGTAAGAATCTCTCCCTAAAATGGAATCCGACACATCAAAACCTATGTGCGGATTTTTTTCTCCCACTTTCTGTCATAATCCCATGATTCCTTTGCGTACATCCATTCCCTATTCTTAATGAGAAGAGGAAAAATATCAGGGTTATTTGAGTTTCATTTGATTAATGCTTGTACACACTTATATAATATAGCTATAAATATACACATACTTATAAACTAAATTAATGCACCCCTCTCTCTCTTTCTTTCTCTCTCGATATATATATATATATATATATATATATATATATATATATATATATGTTAGCTCTATCTCTGATATTGAGCGCTTTCTAATAAGTACGGCGCATATAATATATAAATAATTATATATATATATTTATTTATATTTATATACACACACACACACACACACACACACACATATATATATATATATATATATATATATATATATATATATATCAGTGTCGGTACAATTGGTTGAGTTTGTCGGGCTAGGTCTAACTTCCAAATGGATATTTTTGCAATGGTTTATACCCTGTATAAGACCCTGGTACCATTCGAGATAATTATCTAGTAAATGGCACATATAATGCAGATATGTGTGGAAGGTTACAGTTAACAGTAGACTTGAATAGGTTAAGATTATAGTAATCGGAGAAGCAGCCTTTTTGGAGTTGGTCTCACGAGCAGTAGTTCGTGTTCAAGCTGCTCGAGCAGAACTTACATCTCATCAAAGAAATAAGAAGGAATGATGTTGGTTGTCTTTAATGTGCGTGGCATGACGAGGTCATGAAGGTTTTAACTAAAGAGTGTAGTTCATCTGAAAACTTTCTATTGAAAAGAACGATATCGCAGCGAGAAGATTGATACGTCTAGTCTGTGAGATATAGGGTGTAAGGAAAATATTTCTTTACCCAAAAGTGTTATGGGGTCCATCCCTTTTTCATACAAGTGGACTCGACCACTGTGTACTTGTACTGCTGCCGGTGAACACCTAAGAAGAGTGAGTAAGAGAGATACACTGATACAGTGATACAGTGAGAGTGTGAGGTAACCGCTTTGTAGGGGTCACAGTTGCGAGCACGTAGACTCTAAGAAAGTCCTACTTCGAGACTGAATTTACCAGACTGTATAGATATTATTATTGCTACTAACCGCATTTCTGGATCTACTAACCGTATTACTAATTGTATTATTACGCCAATACATTTATTTGCTATATTTCATTCTTGCGTTTTGTCATTCATTTGAGACCAGATTTCATCTCGGAATCCACAACAAGGATGCGGAGACGCTTTTGGATTCTATCGAGAGTAGAAAGAGAAGACTGGTAAACTCCTGTCCATATATGCCAGCTGTACACTATTTTCGGCCTCATGCGGCCCATATAAAGTTAGAAGATGACAGGAGAATTTCAGGTACTTGGAGCGAAGAAGAGACTCGAGGCAACGGAGGAATGGTTCTACAGAAAGTTACTAAAGATATCATCGACCGAACATGTGAGCAACGATGAGGTTTTGGAGAGAATGCAAATAAGGAGGAAGCTTATACTTAACACCAGGAAGACGCATCTGAAATTTCTGGGACACGTAATGAAAAAGAAGGGCTTGGAGAATCTGATACTCACAGGGCGGATAGAGGAAAAGAGAGACAAGGAAAAGCAACGCGTGACATACTTAGGGGCCTTAAGCAAGTGAATGACAGAACAGGGTAGCAAAAGGACAAAATATATTGAGAACTAAAAGGGATAGGGGGAAGTGGAAAGCCATGATCGCCTACGTCCTGAAGAGACACAGCACGTGGAAGAAGAAGCATAAAATTTAGACCTCCTATCATGGCTGTTTATATTTAAACCACTAAAATCTCCTTCGGCGCTTTTTAAATAAAATATCAGAAATTGAAATTGTTAGAAATATTATTATTTAAAATAAACTAATAAAAATTAAAGTTGTTACAGTTTTAATATGAGTTTTAATTTACTCAAGATTTAATATACACTGACTTATAGAAAATGATCATATAAAGAGATTAATAGGTGTATAGTTTCCAAATTAAAGAAAATATCAACAGGGTTCAGTCCTTATTTTAGTACACTGTATATTTTTCTAGGACGTTAGGCTTCTATTCTCGTATGCATACGATCGTACAGAGGGCAAATACGACCCAGTGTTATCTTATGGCATGACACATGTCTCATCATGTTTTATAAAATTGTGTAATCTTCAAATTTTACGCTTGACTGCTCAAAGCCATTGTGACTTCTTCAGGTCTTATAAAATTGTGAGTGAAAACCAGGGTCACAAACTCACATCAATCCAACCAAATATGTTTGCTCTATCACTGATATTGAGCGCTTTCTAATAAGTACCGCGCATATTTCATATATAAATAATAATATATATAATATATATATATATATTGCGCGCGCACACACACACACACACATACATGTAAATAAATATAAAAGTGATCATAGAAGTTAACACTTAGAGGCGACAGTCTGGCCTGACGATTGCATCTAGCATGTAACAGACTATCGCCTCTAAGTGTTGACATCTATGTTCATTTTTATATTTACACAAGTTCTATCGCTGATATTGTGCACTTTGTCCTATAAATGTAGCACATCATGAGACTATATTTCTTCATATATATATATATATATATATATATATATATATATATATATACACTTACTTTTTACACACACATACACAAACACACACACACACACATATATATATATTCAATAAATAAGGTGAATTTTTCGGTATAAGGACTTCTAATACAGATAGAAGCTTACTTTTTTATTTTTTTTTGTTTTATTTCTTTTTCACATGGATTTAATTTCTTTTACAGATTAAAAAAAGAAAAAATAACTTTGAGAGTTTTGGCGATTAACAAAGATGGCCGACCGAGAAGCATGCTCCAGTATTGAACAGCGGTCAGTAATTAAGTTTTTGGTTGCTGAAGGATGCAAACCAGTTGAAATTTATAGGAGAATGTCAACTGTGTATGGTGCCACATGTTTCAGCCAAAAAATGTCTACAAGTGGGCTAAATTGTTTAAAGAAGGACGGAGCAGTGTTGAGGATGAAGACAGGCCTGGGAGGCCCACAGAAGTGAGGTCTCCTGAGTTGATCGAATCAGTCAATGACCTCATTGAATCTGACAGAAGAACTACTGTGAACTGCTGAGGCAGGTCAAGAAAGACATAAAGAACAAACACAGGGGTCATCAGTCAGAAGGAGTCATCTTGCATCATGACAAAGCAAGGCCTCACACAGCAGCCCAAACGGTGCAGACCATCAACGAGCTTGGCTGGAAACTGCTCCCTCATCACCCTTACAGCCCAGACCTTGCCCCTTCAGACTTTCACCTGTTTGGTTCCTTAAAAGCGTTCACGAGAGGCACA
>OZ010577.1:83387861-83417861 GCA_963932145.1 Acanthosepion lycidas | reverse complement strand
AAACTCTGTATTTGGTGTTTTCGGCAACTTAAGCTTTAGGTTGACCCTTTAGAATCCATTATCAATTCCTCGCACTTAACTCCTACTACCTCCTACTTCCTCAAACCTTACAAACATGATCTTCATTTCCCACCGGGGTCGACCACATACGTCGTCTGCCGAAATAGCCTATTCCCCATATGAGGTAAAAAGATTTCCTTGATAAATTAATTATATTGCTCTGTGTAAATAAATTACATCGAACTCTTTTTTGTGGATCAGTTCTAATATTTTTTTTTACGAGGATCTACTTGAATTGTATACCAACGTATTGAATTGTATACCAACGGATTTTTACCTTACTATATAATATATTTTTACCTTACTACATATATATTAGGTTGGTGCAAAAATAATGACGTAATAATGTCGTTTTTTGACGTATTTTTAACGTCAAAAAACGACATTATTACATCATTATTTTTGCACCAACCTAATATATATATATATATATATACACACACACACACACACACATATATGTTTGTGTGTGTGTCTATGTGTGTGTGTGTGTGTGTGGAAAAAGTTTACTTGTGACGCGTCGTCCTCCAGTACTTCAATGGACTAAATTTGTTATGTTTTTTTAGCCTAATTCATTTAGAGTTTTTATCACTATTTACATTATTCGGACTATTGTTCACATGTTTGCTGCCATATTTATCACAACGTTGTACGCTCCAGCCGTTGTACGCTCCGGCCTTCTTCAGGTGGTTGTAATGTCGAACTGAACCCTTTATTTCTCTCGCTGTGGTAGACTGTTCTAGTTCCACGTACCATGTCTAATGGATGTCAGTTATTAGTTATTTCCTGTTAATTTCTCTTTCCAAGTTCTCCACCGCCTTAGCCATGTATTGAACTTGCACTCTGGGTTCTGTCACTGGATCTAACTAACGCCATTATCCTCTGTGCCATGTGTCCTTGAGGGTTCAGTTCGACATTCCAACCACCTGAAGAAGGCCAGAGCGTACAACGGCTGGAGCGTACGACGGCCGAAACAAAGATGAGGATAATAGTCAGAATAGTGTAAATAGTGTACATAATACCTCATCTAAGAAATATAGGCAAAGTCTTTTTCATTTTCTTTCCATCACTTTTATAAGTAGGTATTCCATACTGTAATATTAGAAGATCTGCTATTTATTTCGGAATTCATTGATCAAGCAGCTTGTACGACTGCCGGTTGAAAATTATAACATCTTTCTCTTCAAGCCATTTTTCAGGAAAATAGTTTTTTTTCTTCAAGTCCAGTCAGTCCTATCGCTCTTTCCCGTATTGATATGGGTTTCCTTCCTAACCTTTTATTTGGAGTAGTGTAGAATGTCATAATAATGATTATGTTATTATTTTTTTCTTCAATCTACATGTGCTATCCATTTTAGCTGTTGCTACTGTTGAAAGTCCTCAAGTGATGTGGTTTCTGTTATTTAGTAAAGTTCTTTTTTAATGATTCTGTAGCGTCAGTACAAAAATTTCGAAGATGTTTGTCTTCGCCAAACCCCATAGGTTTCACTCACTCAAAGTCATTTTTAACCATTGAAACTGTTGAATCTAACAAACAGTTTAGATATTTTTGAACGGGTGTGGCTCCATCCAAGGCATTCATATGAATGTCTCGATAAGATGAGGCCGTCCTGGGTAAGACGATAAACTACATCCAACAGCAAGGCCTCTGATTAGGAGGCTTTGAGCAACATAGAATTGTGTTCCCAGGGCTATCCTGATCAGGGGTGGTAGCACCTGTTAGGGTCCCAGCTATGGACAGATAGTTAACCCCCCACCCAAACTGGGTGCAAAATACTATGAAATGTGTGAAAATAGGTTTTAATACCAGAAATTCTTTGTAAAAAAAAAATATTAACAGCAATAAATTTTTGAAGGAAAAATTATTTTGAGCAATAATTTAAAAAAAATTACTTGCAATACAAACTTCAATGGTGGCTATTATAACTTTCCCCTTAGAGTTTCTACTATACCTAAGTTTCTATGCAGCTATTAGGTTGTATATAATAATCAAATAATGGATAAAAATGCAACCAAACCTATACTGATGTAGTGCATGTGTACAGCGTCAACGGATGCCAACGATTCTCTGAGGTATGCGTGTGTTCGGGGCTTCAGCGATTTGATTCGTGTTCATTTGGTTGACGTCGATTTCGTTCATGAAGCGAATTTCTGTTTCAAAAGTTGGGTGTATTTTTCTCGAAAAATTCGTTCGAGAACCAATTTGTTCGAGATTAGGGTCGTTCAAGAATCGAGGGTCCACTGTTTAAAAAAAAAAAAGAAGAAAAGAAAAAATGAAGGACGTATATTACGGCGTAATTCAGTAGTATTTCATTTGTTTCTAATGAAATTTTCCAGTTTCTTAATGCTTTGCTTAGCTTTTGGAAGTCATATTTCGCTAAGACGCTATCCCAATGCGCTTTTAGATTTCAGTGACAGACTTTCCTTCCTTTGCTAAAAAATTCTCCAGATGTTTAAATTGTTGTACTTGTTTGATTTTTGCATCTCCAATTTATAATTTGCATGTTGGGCAGTTCCTTTTGCTAACAATCATGCATTCTCTTACTTGCAATTTATTTTTAGTTCTTTCTTCCCACTTTCCTTCTTTACCTTCTGTAGGAGTTCAAGCCGTTTCCTTGCCATAAACACTGTATAAACAACATATTTTATATTGTTAAGATTGTGACCGCCAATTATGAATCATGGTAGGACTTCTAATTCTCTCAGAATGGCCACACAGTATTGGTTGAATATTCAACCAAAATGCAAGAAGATAGAATGCATGGTTTTCAGCAAAAGAAACAACTTCACATGCGAATTGGAGATACCGAAATCAAATAAGTGCAACAATCTAAATATCTAGGGAGAATTTTAACGGAGGACGGAAAATGCAACGCTGAAATCTGAAGGCGCACTGGGATAGCGATAGTTGCCTTCCAAAAGCTAAGCAAAGTATTAAGAAACATGAAAATTCTGTTAGAAACAAATAAAACTATTACGTAATATCAGTCATACTATATACCAGTAAATGCTGGACAATCTCGTCACAGATGAGAAGAGATTAGTAGAAACAGGAATGTGGTTCTACAGAAGGATGCTGAGAATACCATGGCCCGAACATTTGAGCAACAACGAAGTTTTAGAGTAAATGTAAGCTAAAAAGTCACTAATACTTAACATCAGAAAGAGACAATTGGAATTTCTAGGCGACATACTAAAGAAAGAGGAAGAAAAGAAGAAGATTATTAGGATCATTATTATTAATATTAATGATTTTGAAAATATTCACTTTACAATTTCTCTCAATATTGTTTCTTTTTTTTTTTACTGTTGAGATAATAGCTGTTGTTCTCACTATTCTTCATATAATCACATTGGCGAAAGTAGAAGTCGGTTGAAAGAGGGTCCACCCAGGGCGTCAAGTTTGGGATAGGGTGACATTTAGGTCAATTAGTATAAGGAATTAGCATGCAAAATTTGTGACATTTTTTATTCTCATTTTTTCTAAATTATTTTTAAATATGCTTGCGCCATTTTTCCTAATATACTAGACTAAATATTTACTTCGAGAGGCGACGCTATGTGTCATTTACCATTAGAGAATTTTTTTCTTATTGTTAATAACATTTCATCCCAAATAAATTATTTTCTAAAAAGTGTTTTTTTTACTAATTATTTTAAAATATGCTTGTACATTTTTTACTACTATACTACACTAGATATTTACTTTGAGGGTTTACACTATAAGTCAGTTACTATTAGATTTTTTCATATTGTTAAATCGAAAAAGAATTCATAGTAAACAAATTATTTTATAAAAACAGCTTTTTTTCTAATTATTTTTAAATACGTTTTTCCATTTTATTTTTTGTTGCGTTTTTTGTTGCGTTTCTTTTGTTGTTGTTTTTTTCAATTTTTGTCGCAATCAAAACTAAATAAATGGTCGTAGTTGTAATATTTCTCTATATTTTGAAGATATTGTCCATTTTTGCAACTGTTTCGAGAGACGGCACATTCTACGATCACTATGGGCGGCACAAACGCCGCGGTATAATCAGAATTATTCATTTTTTCTTTTACTTTTTTATTACCTTGTAATCTTTTTATTGTTATTACAGCTGTTTTTGCCATTGTTTTATCGCTATCAATATTTTGAAGTTAATACCCCTTTTCGCGCCAAAATGTTATTTAGGCGTTGCTGGAATTCAAGAGGAACGATGTCTATATTTCCTTCCAAGTTTTTCCGTATTCTGAACGCCACTTTCCCGGGGAAATTTCAGAAGTGCTTAAATAAAGTGGATAAATTCTATTTCATTATAATTGCTATTGTTGTTGTCATTGTTTTTGTTATAACTGTTTTTGCTTCAAAATGATTTATTTCTTATTTTTCGCTTCGCCGAAGAATATTGGTTATGTGTTATTGTAATCAAGCAACCCAGCAGGACCTTTACCAGCTGTTCTTTTGTTTATGTATAGATGTCTTCGTTACCCGGCCTCCGTGTAATTTGGGCAAATCTATCTATATGTAGTGTTTCTTTTTTTTTTAATGGACGCATGTATGTGTTATTATATATAACTGTTTTAACGTAGTATAGCATTGCGTAAAGTAGAACGGCTCTGGTTTCAGCACCTGACGATCGAGTCAACAACCTCTTGCACACCAGAGTGATAGGCACAGACGGTCTATTCCCTTATATGAAGAGATCCCCGACTCTTTACCTGGTCCTGCAGGAGACATAGAAACAGCAGGGTACCATACATTAGTGTTTGTTATGGCTACACACGGAATACACACAAGCTTATATATATATATATATATATATATATATATATATATATATATATATATATATATATATATATATGCATACATGCGTGGGTGTGCTTAGGAAAAGAATAACTAAATAACACTATCGGTTAACCATCCCTGAAATACCATTGGTGCGAATTAGTATAATAATTGTAATAGTATCTAGGGAGTGTTTTAACAGTGAAATCTGAAGGCTCATCGCGATAGCGAAAAAGGTCTTCCAAAAGCTAAGCAAAGTATTAAGAAACAGGATAACAAAGAAAAGACTACTTAACTGTTATGTAATATCGGTCTTCCTATACGGCAGTGAATGCTGGACAATCTCCCCACAGATGGAAAAAAGAATTGAGGAAAAAAGAATTGTGGTTTGACAGAAGGATGCTGAGAATATCATGGACTGAACATGTAAGCAATTGCAAAGTTTTAGAGAAAATCGAAACAAAAAGGACACTTATATTCCACATTAGAAAGGGACAATTTCACTCTCTAAGACACATAACGAGAAAAGAAGGCTTAGAAAGTTTGACACTGACAGACAAGAGATACAGAGGTTCTGTTAAACATTGACATAATCCTCCGAACGAGCTTATGTAAATGGTTGGCAGAACAAGGATTAAGAGAGATAGCAAAAAGACAAACATTACTAAGAGTTACAAAGGAAAGGAAGTTGTGAAGAGCTATGATCACCTACGTTCTTAAGGGACAAGGCGCGTGGAAAAAGGATACGTAGTATTATTAGTAATAAGAATAATTATTATTATAATCTAGTAATCTCAATCTTCAGATTAGAGTAGTTGCTGATCTTTTTTTATTTTTATTTGCTTTGTTGTTATATTGTAGTCAGCAGGTACGGCCACATCAATTATTAGGAATTCCTTTTCAGTTGTATTGAGAACGACCATATCTGGATCCTGAGTTTATTGACTCGATCACGAACACCGAATACCAGAAGACCAGATATAGTGGAAAATACCGGAGAGAAATGTTAAAGTCGCCCCAGTAGGGATTAGAGGACTCGGATCCATCACAGCATATACTGAGTAGAGCAAGCCTACTTAAAAAAGGTACTGTGTGGCCGAGCTTTTTGTTGTGACTTGACAAGAAGGACCTTCACTGGTACTCAAGACATCTACTCAACAACAGTACCATAATACATTCAGAATGGAATAATAATAATTATAATGATAATAATATAACTCTTGGTTGACAGTGGTCCTAAAGCTGGTTTTCTTGAACAAAATTACCCCTTGCCGGTTAAGGATACAACGCAAAAAAAAAGAGAAAAAATGAACAATCACAATACATACAAACAAATACTCATACCGAAGCGGCCTTCACACGGGTCAAAAAATGAGCTACGTCCCTCAGAGAGGAACCAGTCTGGGACGTAAAATCTGTCACTGGAACAAACTCTTCAAACAACGAAGAGACGCTTAGTCACCAAACCCGGACTAATTCCAACATTAGACCAAGTGATTCAATGACAAATCAATTTATAAAAAGAAAGCGAACGAAATGGACTCACTATCAACATGTGATCACATCCTTTTTCATAGCACTCGAAAATACACAAAAGAACATTAGGGATCAAACATACCAAATATGGAGAAGTATCTTAGGAACTGGAATAGGATCCTATCTCAACCCAAATATGTTTGCCAATCTCTGCAGGGACATCGTGCAAAATAATAAAAAAAACCCTCTAAAATGCAGAAATAGATCAGATTAAACAAAATATAAAACAGATACAATAACCCATGACACAATAATGAGGTGAGAGTGGAAATAAATAATATAATCGTGGATGAGGTGAAAACTAAAATAAATGAGATATGAAATAATAATAGGAAATAAAACTGAAGAATATGCCTACGACATAAACTGTAGTTATTCAGATTATGTCACTGAAGATGAGTAATTATATTAGGGCAGAATTCCCTGAAAACAACAGAGGTAAAATCACCGAAGCGAAAAACCATATCATTCAAATACTCAACAGAATAGCTCTCACACAAATGTCAGACAAAGACCAGCTCCCCAAAAATTCAAATGACAAAGAGTGTGCAAATATACAACTCTGTACTGCAATGTTAACAGTCAAACCACTGGAAACATCACAGAAATAAATAATGTCATATACACAGCAACTATAGCAGCTACTGTGACGATTGGTGTGAAGACAATGAAAAGATCAAACAGACAAAAACAGCAGGTTTGGAAGGGAAAATTGTGATGAGAAATAGATAAAATCAAATGTGAGTTATCGATACTAAATGAGATCTCAAGAAACCCAAATATCTCAACACCCAAATACGGAAAGATGAAGTGGAGATGTAAAATTAAATTACTAAATGAAATTCCAGCAGTCAAAGAAATACTTAAACAGAGAATGCAGTTAAACGTACATAGAACAAGATGGCAGGAAAAGTTTTGTAGGTTCTATCGACAAAATAAGATATTCCAAACTGTCATTAAGAAATGTTACAAGGAAATTGGAAAAAGCAGTTATAGAAATAAAAAACAAACAAACATTTATTGAAAAAGTGCAAACATTTTTGGAGAATAATTGGAGCAGCACAAAGAAATATATCCTCACTGCAGAACTGCTCCAACAAGAAAAAAAAAAAGAATGATGGATAAACCTCTACAAGAATGAGAAAATATAACCAAGAATAATGTTATGGAATCTCTAAAAAATGACAACATATCCAATTTTTGGCTGTATCATAAGTCATTAATCCATAAAACCCTTTCACAAACTATCAATGCTAATATGCTAATTAATAATCCCAATAAAATCCCAGAATGGATCACTGAGGGTATTACATATCTCCTCCCAAAAACGGGTGAAACAGAAAAATTAACATGTTTGCCCCCACATATAAATTGATCGCGTCTGTCCTGAAGAAATCTATTTACTCTTTTCTCGATGAAAACAACATTCTTCCAATTGAACAGAAAGGGATTTTGGAGAAGTTCATATGGTTGCAAAGATCAACTATTGATAAACATAAATTTCAGGAAAAGAGGTTAGAAATATCAGCTCAGCATTGATAGATTACTGTAAAGCTTCATAATTTCTCTCAGATTCTTAAGACTTTGGAAATGTACACTGTCTTCTCGGTGATAGTAAATTTCCTTAAACACATGATGGGAATGTGGAAAACCACATTATACATAAATCACACCAGAGGCACTGCCACTTCCAACCGCTTGAATATCCAACGAGGAATCTATAAAGGAAATTCCCTATCCGTTTTGTCTATCCTTAATCCCTCTTACGCATAAACTAAACAATAATAGATACAAAGTAAACGGGAAAGTATTTAATCACCTGCTCTACATGGATGATATCAAACTCTTTGCCAAAGACGACAATGAGTTGAATGATTTCCTTAATACTGTAGAATGTTTCAGTAAGTATGGATTTTGGGTTAGATAAATGTGCAAAAATAACATTCAAGAAAGGGAGAATTACAGAAACATATTCTATAGACCTAGACTTTGTCACAAATATTAGGGAAATGGAACAAGAAGACGTGTGTGTGACCAGATCCAAAGGGGGTAGAGGATTAGTTCAACTAGAATTGTTTTATAAAACTACAACAATTGGCCTTCAAAGATACCTGGAAACTACAGAAGACTGGATGATTATCTGCGTCAAAGAACATGAAAGAAGAAACTATATTTAGTAATAAAGAAAGCCAACAATTTCAAAAGGTTGTTCCAAGTGGGCGAAGAAATGCAAGTAAAACATAATACACCTACTGCAGCTGCAAAATCCTTAAAAAAGAAAGCAACGACAATCGACCAGATACAGAAACGATGGCAAGATAATCTACTTCACGGTCAATATTCTGCCCGTACCAAACAAGCTGATATAAACAAACCACGTACTTATCAGTGACTACCTAATACAGGCTTAAAAGTTGAAACCGAAGGTTTTATTCTTGATGCCCATGAGCAATGTTTGCTAACTAGAAATTATCAAGTACGCATAATGAAAATCATTTAGCTCAAAATGCGCATTCTGTGATAAATATCCAGAAATAATTGGTCATCTTGTATCAAGTTGCACGGTACAAAAACCCGGCATGACAGAGTGGACCAATATCTGTATTGGAAAATTTGCAACTTTTACGGAAAGGAAACTGCATAAAATTGGTAACAATTGGTAACTTTAACATTTCTCTCCGGTATCACCCAAACGCAGTTACATAGTTAGGACCTGTAACAAATGGAACTTTACATTACACACAAACAGAACAACCAAAGCCATTCTCCCAGACATCGTGATCCGAGACCGCAAAAATAAAATATGCCTTCTTATTGACATGTCAGTCACTACAAACTGTAATGGATCTTTGAAAATCTTCAAAAACCTATCAAAATACAAGGACCTTGAAATAAAAATCACAAAAATGTGGCACATGAGGACATCAGTTCTGGTTGTAGCTGGAGCACTCGGATTGATTGAAAAAATTCCAATAGATTCATTGAAGGGATTACTTAAATAAATGCAAAAAATTGTACTCACAAGTATAGACCACACCTTACGAAGGGCTTTATTTATGTAAAATATGTGTGACCTTAGGCTGTGTTTTTTCTTCCTCAAAACATGCTCATGTGGAAAATGTCATGATGCCATTTCTGACCTTAGGTCTCTGGCAAGGACCCGGAAAGAAGTAAGTATGCACCAGAAGTCAGACTAAATAATAATAATAATAATAATAATAATAATAATAATAATAATAATAATAATAATAATAAAATTAAATACAATGATCTTGAAGTGGAAATCCAAAAAATGTGGCACATGATGACATCTATAATTCTAGTTGTAGTTGGAGCCGTGGATTAAATAGAAAAAGTTCTGATAGACACACTAACAAATTCTACTCACAAGTACAGCACACACATTACGAAGAGCATTATCTACTCAAAATGCGTGTGATCTTTATTCTTTGTTACAAAATGATCAGTGAAAAATATCATGAAGCCATTTCTAATCTTAGGTTTGTGGTTGGGACCCAACGGAAATGTGTATACAATCATAAATCAAAGGAAATAATAATAATAATAATAATAATAATAATAATAATAATAATAATAATAATAATATTTGAAATTGCCAGAATATGGGATGCTTGAGTCACTGTTTTCCAGTTTATTACTGGGGGCGTTGGGATCAAAACTGTCGAGCATAAAGTAAAAAATTATAAAAAAAAAAAATGGAATAAAACCTAATTTCATATCGTTTCACAAGTTTGCCTTACTTGGCCCAGCAAATATTTAGCAAAAGGTGCAAACTGTTTGCGGTTGTATAACTTGATGGAGAACATCCATTATGTCCGGTTGATAACGAAAAACCGTTCAGAATAATAATAATAATAATAATAATAATAATAATAATAATAATAATAATAATAATAGTATTAGAATGTGACATCTCAAAGCAATAGTATTGTCTTTTGTCATTGGAGCTTTGGGAATGATAGCTAAAGGAGCAAACAAATATGTGGATCCAATTCCTGTTAGACATAAAACATGTGAATTGCAAAATATACTCATGGGTACGTTTCGTGTCTTTCGAAGATTTCCCTACAGGCAGTGACCACAATTACAGTTTCTTCTCTCTGATTGCATGGCACATCATCTGTTTGCATCTTCCCATACATAAATCATGATGTCTCTGGTTGAGACATGAGGGCAACTCGTACTAAACAAAGCAAGAATAAAACAACAACAATAATAATTATAATAATAATAATAAATGGTTGAATTCTCATTTCCGTGCATACACCTACTCGGGCACATCATTATTCAACACCCACAAAGACAAACTGTCATTTATGCTGTAGCTAAGAAGAGCTGATCTTAGTTATAGTTTCTTGGGGAGAGCGCTCAAACCAGTGTGTTCAAACGTTTCATCAAAGCAAGTCCACTCGAACCTTCGGTCACGATGACTATGACTTCGTATTAGCACGACCATAAGCGGGTTCTGAATAGTTCTGTTTATCCAATTTCATTCAAATGGTTTGGGTTAACGAGTGGTTTGACTTTCAATCACTTATATACAAAAAAAAGAAAAAAGAAAAAAAAGAATCGAATTTAAAGTAAAAAAAAAACTAGATAAAAATGGACATAAAAACTATTAGATTTGTTGCCGAGGAGCAATACCTAGCAAGTTAGTCTTGAAGACCATTACGACTGAATTTAATTCAAACCTTATTTGGTGCTACTCACCTGAAGCCTTGTGTCAGACAAACCTAATGTAAAGAAAGCAAAAGAAATAAGATGCAAAACTTAAAATGTATAATTATTATTTAGAAAAATTATTATTTAGTAATGTTTAGTAAACTGGTTTTGTAGATCAATTCTATTGCAGTAAATTCGATCTTCATTGGGTGCTACTCACCTGTAACCTTGTGTCCGACTTGTGCTGGACTAACCTAAAGTAAATAAGATAAAATAAAGAAATAGAAAGCAAATAAACTTAAATAAATAAAATTAAACCAGGTAAATATCTTTATGCGATAAGTGCTTTTATTCTGTAATAGTTAATGAACTGGTGCTGCTGACAAATCCTACTGGAGTAAATTCGATCGTTA
Organism: Acanthosepion lycidas; assembly: GCA_963932145.1. Classification (NCBI taxonomy): domain Eukaryota; kingdom Metazoa; phylum Mollusca; class Cephalopoda; order Sepiida; family Sepiidae; genus Acanthosepion; species Acanthosepion lycidas. The sequence goes on along the minus strand of OZ010577.1, from coordinate 83,406,401 downwards.
TTGGAAGTCACTCAATTGTAAGGACCATATTAAACTAGGCTTTATTTTATTAACTTATTGCGAGATGGAATATTGTGAATGTTTATTCATTTTTTTTCTTATTTCATTTAATTTCAATTACTGTTTACCGCCTCTTCTGAGAATATCATATTTTTTAATAGTAAGCCGTGAAAAACCAGTAATAATGAATAAGCATCCGCTGAGAATCGATCTAATATTTTCCCCTTTATCCTATAGCGCAACAGCTGCTTTACTCATTAGGTGATAGAATATTATTAATTTCATATATTTGTAAATACCATTTAAAAAAAAAATCAAGTCACCCCAAGTAAAGCAGTAAAACCACCGATATGCAAGGGGTTAGTGGGTGTGAAAGAGATGGAAAAAGGGACATTGCTAAGGAGCGAAAACCGAGGACTATTAATCAGGCGGACAGCAAATAGCGATTGACATTGCATTTTAATTTTTTTTAAGTTACCTCGAAAGCATGGCGCCGGACGGGATTTCTACGAGCGAGAATTGCGAGAAAAGAAACGGTCAGCGTAACACTTACGGTTACATCTATATCTACGTATAATTTACGGTTACAGCTTAACTGTAAATTGGTGAGACCTCTTCATCGGTCTAGTACAGCGCTACAGTCTAGGCACAACAGCGAACCTACCTGTACCTGTAACGGCATTCACCCGGGGTGGGTTGAGCCGGCTCCAGTATTGGAGTTTCATGGGAATTTGGAATTCACAAGTGGTCCCCAAACCCGCATGTATAGCACATGAGATTTGATTATAGTGGTGAAGGTTTCGTGCAGAACCATCCACTGAATCTTCTCATCATTAATGTGGGTTGACGGGCGACTTGCTGCTTTGTGCGAACACATGTTCGACATTTTAATCTACTCTATCCACTCATGCACACTGTCGTCGTATTGAGTTAAGTTTTCGATGTATTTTAGCACCTGACACACCTTCTGATGAGAGAAATTGGATTACTGCTCTTTGTTCTTCCTTGCTACATATCGCTACTGGAGCAGTAAGGAAATTGACGCGATCCATCTCAAACTGCGATTATGTGACCACAATAGTACCAATTATAAACACGTATGAGCAGAAGGCAGTGTGACAATTAATGACAAAAATGCGGATAATGTTTTACTTACCTTCGATATATTTTACTTACCTTTGTCAATACCAAGTGGCGAAGATCTGTTTCATTCTTGAGCATAATCCACTTTTGTATTATGCATACGCTTTATCTCTGATATTGTGCATTTTTATCCATAAATGTAGCATGCCCTAAAGCCATACACACACACAGACACACACACACACACACACACACACACACACACACATATATATATATATATATATATATATATATATATATATATATATATGAAGAAATATAGTTTTAAGGTGTGCTATATTTATGGGATAAAGTGCTCAATATCAGAGATAAAGCGTATGTAGATATAAATATAAAAGTGAACATTGAAGTCAGCACTCAGAGGCAACAGACTGTTTCATGCTGGATGCAATCGTCGGCCTGATGATTGCGTCCGCCATGAAACAGACTGTCGCCTCTGAATTTTTTACTTCAATGTTCACTTACACTTACACTTACACACACACACACACACATATATATATATATATATATATATATATATATATATATATATATATATAATCCCTTATAATTAAGATGGTGACCAATTTGTGTACTTACACGTTTGGTAACCATTGCCCATTAGATGCTCCATACTTAGAGCCTTGTGTCAAACTAAGCTAAGCTTGCTAATCAAAAATATGTTGACCAAGTAATAGAACTAGTGACTATAGGTGTTCGACAGATAGGATTTGTGTTTAAGCGGTAGAAAGATTATAGGGACGATTTATTTCCAAAAATCTGACCAATTATCTGAAATTTAAGTGTAAAAGTAAAATTGTTCAAATCGTGTAGCAGCATAATTGTCCATCCGACAAAATGTTTAATATCTAAAAGTCACTAAACTGAAATTGATTTTCTTTTTTCCAGATTTTTTTGGATAAGACGTTTAGCCATTTTCAAAGTACATTCAAGAACCACTAAGCGAACGGTGAAGAAGTTTAAAAAAGAAGGAACAGTAGAGAGGAAAAATGGATCAGGAGGTCACAACAGGAAGAGGGATCATCATTTCAATTTAGAGCTAAAGAGAGCAATTAGAAAAAAATCCAACTCAATCCTTATGTCGTTTGGCTCACAAGAAAGGAGTTTCATCGATGACAGTCGAATGAGTAGTGAAAAAAATTGAAAATTAAATCGTATTTGAAATTTATGAGGCACATTGTTACTCCAGGACAGAAAGTTAGAAATTTAGAGAGGGCGAAGAATATCTTGAATAAGTTGGAAAATGATCCTGAAATTCTTCTGGTAAGCTTGGAAAGTAATTATACATTCTTATTTCTCAAAGTAGTGTTCAATAGTGTTATAAAAACCTTGGAAAATTCCAGTAAGATATCTTTAATCATTTCTAAGAAGCAATGATTTAAAGCTTAAACAAACAATAGAACAATTTTGCTGTTACACGATTTGGACAATTTTACATCCGGTATATATATATATATATATATATATATATATATATATATATATATATATATATATATATATATATATATATATATGTAAAGGGTGCAGCATAAATACACATAATTATATGTGGAATATATTTCCATTAGTAGCAATGGTGTCTTCATGTGGCTAATACCTCACGATTATCGGGAGGTATTTTTGGCGCATCCTGTAATATTAGACTGATATCCAGTATTACTGAGAAGATCCTTTATTCATTTAAATCCATACAATTATTATTATTCAGACATTAAATGATTTGAATTTCTATGATCTTTTGCAAACTTTCATTTAAATTAAGTAAAGCGAAGCTGTACGATAGGCACTGCGACTAGAAATGATAATTAATTCTTTTTCATCTTGCAAACTCCCGCTCACGATGATTGAAAAAGAAAAAAAAATGAGGAAAATCTTTAAAAATTTTGGCAAAAAAAATGCAAAAAATATTTGAAATTTGTAAATAACAGTTAGGTCTAATAACTATGTAAAAAGTCAGGGATCGATTTTACACTATATCAGTATTATGAACATAACTTGCTCCCCAGTGGGGGTAACAGAGCGACCTTAATGGCCGTTTAAAAATGTACTCGTAGACGTGTTTAATAAAATAGATAAATTTAAAATCCCTTTTGTTGACGTTTTCAGTTTACCTCCGAACAAACCAACTAGCGATCCACCGGCTGGGAGAAGACGGTCGGAAGATAGAAGAACGCAACATATGGGTGAATCAAGACCGTCGCCCCAAGACTACCCCCAACACGAAATGGCTATACAACATATGTATTACTTTTTACAGCAATTACATTATGGTAGTTCCAGTTGCTAAAGTATTGAATTTTAGAATCCAAAATAAGTAATATTACTTTTTACATTAATTCTACTGCCATAGAAGCTGTCGCTAGTTTTATTTTTTTCCTTTACACTATTTTCTTACAAAATGGCGCTGTCTTGGCAGGTTTGACAGGTTTTTTCAAAAATCCACGAATTGATGTCATTCAGCCGGCCATATCTGGCATTTAGCTGCAAAGAGCTTTAGAAGTTCAAAGTTCAAAATTCACCATCTTCCAAGTCAATATATCGAATTTTTAAAACTTGAAATTTATTTTAAGACTTGCTAAATAAGTTTAAAATTGATTCACGGTAAGTCGGAATAAACAAAAGAATAAAAAGAGATAAGAAAAGAGTTCATACACCAAATTTTACGTAAAGTGGTATATAAGATAATGAAAAGTGCTATATAACGTTGCATAAAAATGCTATATAACTTTATGAGTGCTATATAACTTTATGTAAAGTGCTATATAACTTTATGAGGGTTATTTAACTTTATGTAAAGTGCTATATAACTTTATGTGCCACAAAGAAAACTGTTAATTAATAGGACAAAAAAAAAATTATTTTCTTTTCCTCCTGTGGGTCCTTAGAGGAGAGAAAGTTAAACTTTGAAGGTTTTATGCATCCATATGCAGAATGATAAAACAAATCAAAACTTATTACTCAAACCTATACAAAACAGAATACTTTTAGAAAATCGCTTTATTTTGGTATTTCATGATAGTTACTAAAATCAATTGGGCGAAAGAGCATTGTGGGACAGTTATATTTGAAAGGGGTAATACTTACCTCGATGATCTGGATTAAAAATCTGACACTTTAGATTGGATCAAATATGACATCGGTGGTGAATTTGCAGCTTTTGATTCTGTCACTTTACTTTTTAATAGTGCTCTTTGAAAACGAAACATACAGATTAGTGGCTAAATACTAGCTGTTACAAATATTAGGTATTACAAATATTAGGTATTACAAATACTAGCTGTTACAAGTATTAGGTATTACAAATATTAGGTATTACAAGCATTAGGTCGAATAAAAAAGACAACAAATATAATATTTAATGGTATAAAAGACGCACTGTCAGATTAGACGCGTCTCGATGGAAATTCATCGTTGCTCGCTTCTTATATATATTTTCTGTGGCCTTAATATTATGCTTTCTAGGTTATTGATTTATCATTATAAATATTTTCTTTCAGTTCACTATCTTTCTTCTGCAATTTCTAGCTGTTTAATGACGAGTGTGTGTTCAAGTATGATGGAGCAGCTGTTATCGACAAATGCCGCCTGTAGTTTCTTAAAATAATTCCTTATAGTGATTTTCTAAGCGTAGTCGGAAATAATGTAGCGAAACAAGCTTATTAACGAAGTACCAAATAATTTTCTAAGCGTAACTTAGATGTGAAACAAGCCCAAAGTGTGGAAAAACCAGTGAAAATCGAACTCATTATTCAATTGTAATTGATGTAGTAAGACAAGCTTGCTAATCATTACCCCACGCCAAAGTGCCCAAGTAATCCCTCATATAGCAACAATAATAATCTTAATAAATGCTCGATGCTACACAAGACATGGTTCTCATAGCTTCTGATCTTATGTGATTGGAGATGTTAATATATTTTCTTTTGTTGAAGCGACTGTAAATATCCCGTTCAGCACAGTAGATGTGAGTCTCAGTTGTCTGACCGTAACCAATTGGGCATGTTCTCTAGGGGCTGACGCACTGTGCATCTTTCTTTATAAGCAGGGCTAGTGGGAGAGCATCTTAGACAGGTGTCAAGAGATTTTTTTTAAAGTCTGAAGGATGCGACCGCTAAGGTAACTTGGGAGTCACGTTTAGATACTTTGGAAAACGCTAAACCAGAGACCCTCCAAACGAACTGGGTTGTCCGAATTGAAGATATTTCAAACTATGCCACACCTGCAAGGTTATGCCCTGATTTTACCAAAACATGTCATCATATTGTGTCTGTTTGGCTGTAATGCACGTTCCTGGTATACACTTATCATACAAGGCGCCATCATTTCTATTTAGGAATAATCCATTTTGCCGATTCTTACTTTCCGAATAGTTGGAAATTCGCTTCGGTGGTCCTTTTTTTAAGAATTCAGCTTCAGTGTAAGTCCTTCTCCTCCCTTCTACTGTGAAAATGGATTATTCCTAAATAGAAATACAGCTAGTAGCCAAATTGAGATTTTCTGTTCTATGTACGAGTGTTTAATAAATCTCTTCTTTGTTTTCCGTACATAGTCTTGTGTTCTTCCGATACTCTTTCTAACTACGGCCTTCCTAATTCTCGGCTATTTTGAACAAAGACAACGTTACAACAGGTAAACCGCTTGATTTTACGAAATATAAAATTAGTCTTCTACCGCATTTTGGCAAAGTACTAGAGGTTCTAATCAATTCTGAATTAGTATCTCACCTCGCAAGGTATAATATCTGATCAACAAAATGGCTTCCGTTTCTCTAGATCAACTGGCGATGTCTTAACGGTTATTACCGAAAATAATTGACAAGCTATATATAAGAACGGCAATGTTTGGTCTATTGCTTTTGATATCTCGAAGGCGTTCCACAAGGTTTGGCATGATGGTCTTCTCCTCTTCCTCCTCCTCCTCAACAACAACAACAACAACATAATAATAATAATAAAATGATTGACGTAAATCTTCCAATATTTTTCAACACTTAAGAGAAGAGCAAAGAATTAAGATTTAAGCAAAGAAAAAGGAAAGAAAAACACAGTGTTTAACAATGTTAAACAATATTTCGACAGAACGTCTGTCGCAAATCTACAAAAAATCATAAGCCTTTGTACATTACAAGACAAACAACTAAGACTTGTACTAAAACTTATTTTTTTGTAGATTTATATATTTTTATACTAGAAATTTAAAAAAAAATATAATGTAAAGAAGACAGACTCTTAAATTTAAATGTTTATTTAATAATTAGAAAAATAACAGATTTATTAATTGAACCCATTTTTTTAATTGGATTGAAACCGCACAGACAGTTTTTTTTTTCTGATGGAATAAATTTGATTCAATTGGTTGTAATAATAATAATAATAATAATAATAATAATAATAATAATGATAATAATAATAATACACAAAATGATTGTCGTAACTTTTCCAATATGTTTCAACAGTTCAGAGAAAGCGTGATTTAAGCAAAGAAAAAGAAAAGAAAAGGACAGTGTTTAACAATATTTCAACATTGTCTTCTTCAAGTTCCTGGTTTAATTTTTGATTTGGTATAAATGTCTCTTATCAAATCGTGAAATGAAGGTTATCGTGAACGGCCACTCTTCTAGATTGTTCTAAATAAACGCGGAGTCCCCAAGGGCTCAATCATCAGACCTACTTTTTTTCCTAATTTTTACAACGACCTTCTCGATATTATCACTTCTCAACTCTCGATGCCTATGACGCAACTATTTACTCATGTCTTAAGGATTAGTGGGATAGGTTCACTAAATCAGCTGATCTCGAAAAATGACCTTCAGTCTGTTGTTAAGTGAGACAAGAAATGGCTTGTTTGTTTTAAAGCTTCGAAAACTAAACTGCACTCTTTTAATCGTCCTTGAGAACATTTTTGCCTTCCATCACTATGGCTGATGCTAACCTCCATGAGAGTAACTCATTGCACCTTCTCGATCCAGCAGTGGATGCTATGAATTGGAACGATTATATCGAGTCACTTGCTAAATCTGCTGCTACGAAAGTTGGTTCATTGTGTCGTGCTAGACAATTTTTCCACCTGAATCTATCTTGCAATTTTATCAGTCTACCATTAGTCCGTGCACTGAATATTTTTTGATGTCAACGAACACTCACTGTCACTTTTGTAATGCCAGCGAATACTTGTCACTTTCGTAATTCTCGTTGTATAGAGACTTTGTAATCGCAGATACAACTATAGTACGCCTTTGAACAATACTGGTGTCAAACACCTTCGAATAGCACTGGCACTAATAGTACTCGAATAGTAATCGGTATAGTGATCTGAATAGAGAAATAGTATAGTGTGTAGGGAATAGCGGTCCGATTAGTAATAGACTAGAAATATCGATCCAAATAGTAATAGAGAATAGACTAAAAATGAGGAGCAATTATACGTCACGATACCTTCCATATATGCATTTCCTCTATGGACACGTGGTCTACTTAATTCAATAATCGCCTGCGTTTGCTCACTGGCGATCTATGTTCAAACTCAAGTGACGGCAGCGACACGTTATTTCTGTATAACACTATTCCAACTTCTTGCTTTACTCTCTTCTACTATTTTTAAAATATTCAATTTCAATTCTTTTTTACTCCGTTCTTTTATTGTCCTTTCTACTCCATATCGTTTTCTCAGTTTCTTTCACTCTCAGTAATTCGTTTTGTCTTAGTGGCTTTATCGCCTTACTTGGAGTGGAACGATTAAAACAAATCAGCTTCAGTTTATTGGCGCGCTTCTCTTCCCCTTAATAATAATAATAATAATAATAATAATAATAATAATAATAATAATAATAATAATAATGTTGTTGTTTGAGTAAATATTACATTATGGAATCGGGCTAGATAGAATGATTATACGTGTGTTGTAAGCGGTTTTCAAATCACGTCATCCAAAAAAAAAATATATAAGTACCAAACGTCACCATGAAAAACTCAAATTCAAAATTTTCTTGAATTGCACAATTATAACATATAATTCTTCTACTTGAAAATGAAAATGATCAATGATGGTTGAGAGTCGTGGAATGTATGCACGCAGAAGATCTTTACACTCATCGGATCAAACAACTGCTACTTTGGAAAAAAACAAGACAAAAATTTCGAAAAATTATTAAAAGTGAATTTTTTTATTATGCTCTGCAATAAATCCTGCTTACATGGGAAAAATACTGCCAAAATTTATACATTATATAAATGACCGGTTGCTGAAAAGTTCTCTACTTCATCCATTTCAAAAAATTGAATCAAGTAAGTGGAACTATTTCGGAAGGGCTTCTTGCTCTCCTCTTCGTATATGGAGATTTTCTAAGTCTAGGTCAGATGTGGCACAAAGCCGAAAGTAAGGGGCACCCAGTGAGGATCGAACTCACTACTCAGTCGTAATTGTTCTAGCGAGACGAGCTTGCCAACCATTATACCACGACGAGGTGCCCCCTAGCTGTATATGATTTGAAGAAGAAAAGTAATTTTCAAAAATAAATCTGAAAGTCATTATCCACAAATGTTTGCTATTAATTTTGACACAAGCATTATGTAATAGCTTCTATTGGGTTCAAGTAATAGCAACCTCTCACTCTTCAGTATGTTAGTCTTCTCAGAAATTTTAACTGATTTTATTTGTTTTACGTTTCCCTATGAGAAAAAATTTAGTATTCATCGACCGATCAGCCAGTGCTGCCGTCGGTTTAAATATGTGAAACTTTTCTCTTAAAACAATTTTTCAGGAAAATAGGTTTCTCAAGTCTACTAGTTGTTATTACTCTTTCCATCTTTGATGGACGTTTCCTTCCTAATCTTTTGTTTACAACAGTGTGCAAAGTTTAACATCTTGATTATGTCGTTATTCTCTCTTCAACTTACATGCGATATCCGTGGTTTTCATTCTTCAGAGGATTTAAAATTTCGACGGTTTTGTATGTTTCTTGAAGGATCCTTCCGAGATCAGTAATGGCATCTTCACTTTCCTCACTTTTTTCAGTTTTCTGGCAAGATCCAGATATTTGTTTAACTTTTCACTTTCTTTCTAATTTTTCTCTGTCAACGTCTATGGGGGATGCTAAAAAGTACGAAGAACGATCCACATCCCCAAATTTAACAAATGACTAATCAAAATTATTTTGATTGAATCGAGGACTTTTAATCATTTCATCCTAAGCAAGGCAATAAAGCTACTCAGATGCAAATGGATTATTGACTGTGAGAGAATACGAGAAAAAGAAAGTTTATAAGGCGAAACATCTATAAAAGAACAGAAATTAAGAAGACAGAAGATAACGATTGAAATTGCGTTTAAATTTCTGAAGATCAATGTTGGCTGGAAAGCAACTTAGAATCAGAAGGATGCAGTTGAAATCTCTAGGACACCATAATGGGGAAGGAAGGCTTGGAAAATTGGATACTCACAGGACATACCGAAAGCGAAATGTAAAGGAAGAGGCAGCTGCCCATCTACCAGACGAGTTTATGTGAATCGATAACAGAACAGAGAGTGAGGGAGTGGTAAAAAACATGGTTAAAACCTACAAAGATAGGCAGTTGTGGAAAGCTATGATGAACCATGTCTTGAAGGAACACGGCACATAGAATAATAATAATAATAATAATAATAATAAGAAAAACCATTTATAGTTGGTGTTACAGCAATATTTTGGCGAACTTTCATATGTTCAATTCGTTATCGAGTATGACCAACGTAAGATACCATTACAAGTCTTGTGCATGAAAGTAAAAAAAGACGTTTCACTTGGTCGATCTCACTCTCTAGACAAGAACAGTATGTACCAAAAAAGAAGAACCAATAAACATCATTGGATGCTGTCAAGCCACAGCTGTTACATCAGAGTTTGCCTTCTCACGGTTGGATACTCCAACGAAGACCAACCCTCCCAGTGGGCATACCGCGCGTCTGTGCACCAACCCAGTTACTTTTACATACTCACGCCTATCAACAACAACTCTATATACACGCATAATTATATATATATATATATATATATATATATATATATATATATATATATATATATGGTGGACTCTCCCGTCGTATTCGACGTATGAGAGTCAAGCAGCTCAGTTCCTAAGAACCGACAGCCCAAACACCAGCATATATGACATGATTATAGTGGTGAAGGCTTTATGCAGAACCAACCACACTTTTTGAAGGGCCGAATACAGAGACCTGTTGCACTACGTGCCACAAGTCCCCAAACGACCTTCCGCAGGTTTTGAATTCAGAGTTGTCCTTCTCCTAGACCAGTTGCCATTCAAGGCTATGGAACCTAGTCTGTCCTGCTATTTACCCATAGTTGGAGGGAGAAGAAGAGGATTAATACCTTTCCCAAGGGTATCAGCACGTAAGTGAACGTAAGTGAACGTAATGGATTCGACTGGAATTCGAACTTGGCTCGGCTCGGCTCGAATTCTCTTAGCCGTTGGCGTATTTCTTACAGAAAACGCTAAAATTTCCCTTTCTCTCTGCTGTGCGCCAAATCTGCTGTGCGCCGTGTTTTGATTCCAGATTGAAGCAATCGGGCGTCTAGCCACACTGAAGAGCTCTGATACCGCGAAACAGTCTGTCTGTGGATAACTATATATATGCTCTCAGAGTCCTTTTGATTGAGCTCTCTAGAGAAAAGGGTAAATTTATTAAAAAAAATGGCTGCTGCTGCTGCTATAAAAGCATTACTCTTCAAGTACGAATTGCGTTATCTTAGCGTCTGGCATATTTCCTATGGAAAACGCTAAAATTTTCTTTTCACTTAGAGGTAGGATCTCTGACTGATGCTAAATCGGCCGATTTTCGATCCCGGCTTGAAGCAATCAGACGTCTAGCTACACTGAAGAGCTGTGATACAACGAAACAGTCTATCTGGGAATAGGCTTAGAGGTAGGATCTCTGACTGATACCGTATATATATATATATATATATATATATATATATATATATATATATATACGAGAGCAAAGAGGTAAAGATAAATAGAGATAGAAATATAGATATTTACTGTTGGCTTCTAATATATTATTTAATTCATTTGTTTATTTACACATATAATTATATAGCACAACATTGAAAGATAAGGATATGACCAAATATGTGTTTTATTTATCTATTCCTGTTCATTTTCCCATAAATCATTTATTTTCTTTCCTTTTTTCCCTCCTTTCAATCATATGTGTCAACTTCTATTGTCTTTATACCCCAAGCTCTATGATTCCATTACCGTCTGTCGTAAACGGCAGACTGTTACAAACTGCATTGTTCTTCACCGTTTTCTCTTACTCGCCTTACCTTGCACGCCAACTCTTAAATGCCGTTTTCTATCAACGTGCACCGCTTGGATTGTTCCATATGCACTGATTGAACTTCTTTGCAGGCGCAACCCTCGTGCCATCTCTTATTTCCTATTCAAGCTTGTTTATATAAAGGAGAATGTATTTTTTTTCATAAGACTGGTCACACCTGAAGAAGAAAAGAAAGAAGTAATAAGACTTTTACCGCCAGTCACGATTCGACTGTGTAATATATATTGCGCACACGGCCACTTATTTTCGTCTTTCTTTCAACTTATTTTTCTTTTCTCCGTGTGTTTACTTCTTTTGATTATTTTTGCCGCCTTTTTCAACACCTTGGATGTAAATCTGGGCTATAATTTTTACCATTATTTTCAGCTGCCACGCAATATCTGAAACAGTGTTTTTGTCGTTTTTTTTTTTTCATCATAACAATTGAAAATGTTAAGCATTTTAAAATCCCTGTCAAGAGAAGTTCAGTGACTATAAGAAAATATCTCATTTCTCTAGGATGACAAGCCATTCTCAGCTGAAAAGAAAACGAATGAATATTACATTCTATACCTTGTACGTTTCTCACTTGTTCTTATTTTTCTACTAAATTTCATTTCTTTCTTCTTGCGCCGTGTCCATTCAGGACATTGTCGATCATGGCTCCCCACAATTTCCTGTTCTTTGCTACTCGAAGTAATCTTTTTACATGTTTCCCAAATCCTGTTCCGCTATTAATTCACTTAATCTCGCCAGCTTGCTTCTGTTTCTCTTACTTTCATTCTGTCCTGTGAGTTTCAAATTTCCCAAACTTTCCTTCCTCATTATGTGAAATTTCAAATGGCTCTTTTTTATTTAAAGTATATCTTTCTAGAACTTCGTAGTTGCTCATATATTCAGTTCATTGCATTTTCAGAATCCTTCTGTAGAACCACATTTCTGTTGCTTCAAGTCTCTTCTTCATCTTTGAAGACATTGTGTTGCATTCTCTGCCATAGAGGAGGATTGACATTGCATAAAAGTTCAATACACTTTTCTTCGTTTCTAACGCTATTTTCCTGTTTCTTAATAATTTGCTTAGATTTTGGAAGGCGTCTTTCTCTATCCCAATGCAGTTTCAGATTTCTTCACATGTTCTGTCCTTCCCAGATAGCTAAATCGTTGCACCTATTTGTTTTCGATATATCCAATGTATAATTTACCTTTTGGGATTTTCCTTTTTCTAACCACCATGCGTTCTGTCTTCTTGCAGTTGATCTTTAGTCTTTCTCACTTTCCTTCATTACCATCTGTATAGAGTTCTTGTAGTTTCCTTTCTGTGTCTGCTATCCACAGTGTGTCACGTGCATAACCTATGTTGTTAAGATTTTAGCCGCCAATAATGAATCCTGGTAGGACTTGTAATTCTATCAGAATCACCTTACTGCATAGGATGAATAAATTCTTGTCTTACATCTATTCCTATTGTATATTTACTGACTTCAATTTTTATTCTTATGTAGGTGGTTTGCTGCCAGTACAGGTTCTAGATTATTCCAATATCCTTCCCAAATATGTCAATGTTACCTAGCAGTTCCAGCAGTTCTTTGTGATATATTTTATCAAACGCTTTCAAAATTCGTTTGCGCCAAATTGGGTATATCAGCTACATAAAGGGTGTTCTAATAACTTGGACCGATTTTAATATAAATTAAGTTTAAGCGTCTAATGATTCTTTTCTTTTTCTTTCAGAGTTGGCGGACATTTGGGCGATATTATTTTTCACACATAATTGCCATGACTTAAATAACATGATCCAGTAGAGAAGTAAATAAATTTTCACCAATAACACTAATTTATTTACGGCTGACTTTGATCCATCTTAATGAAACACCGTTATATATAATCCGTTTTAATGAAACACCCTTGTATGTGTCATTTGCTTATTAGAGGTAATAAAATATAATGCTTCAATAATCGACTCTCTGTATAGGTTAAATTAGTCTGGTAAGAAGATGCGTGCTTGTGTCAAACCCCTTTTTATATTTGTTTATTTACTGAATAGTTTTTAAAGTTTCATTTTTTTCTTATATTTTTCTTGCATATTTCTCTTGTTTTATCTAATTCATTCCTTTTCTTTATTTCCTTTATTTGTTCCTCGAATGATAACGTTAAATAATTTTAACCTCTTCTTTCCTGTTTTATTATTTCTACATTTCTTACGCGCATTGCGTTTTTCATTTTAGCTGTTTTGTGATGCACCTTGGTATTAGAGGTAATTGCGCATTATTTCGCATCGGTAGGTAGCAGTTCTTTGAACATTGGTAAATGCCTTGATTTGGAAAGCTTGATTTCGAGACAGATAAGCACGTTTTCAAACATGAACTGGGCGACATAATCTTATGTTTAGCCTTTTTATATGTAAATATAAATTAGAATCGAATATTCATATTCGTTAAATATTAATAATATCGAATGTCAATCGATATCTGGTATGCACAAGATAAATGTCTTGATGTTTTACTTGTATATTTAACAGATTCAGAAATCAAATTTTACTCTTGATAGTCAAAGTTTAATTAGCAAGTATGTATCCTCTACTAAGATTCTTGTTCGTGTAAAATCGAATTCTAATATAACTTAGAGTTATCTAAGGAAAATCTAAAGAACATATGTCCGAGTTCTGCTTTTTATAATTAAAACCGGAAATTTATTCCGTAGAAAGTAAATCAACGATAAAGACTCAATTTTAGCGGACCAAACTTTCTTAAAACCATTAAAATAATTAATGGAATATTCGTACCTTTAAATTAAACTTCATCATGTACTGAAAGAAGAACATGTGTTAAAAAGTGCCCAAAACCGGTGAAAAATGTTTTGCCTGATGATCTTAATTCATTATGTTTTTATTAAGCCGTTAGATAACTGTTTTCAACAAAAGTCAACTAACATGTTTCTTTAATTTGCATATATATTATCTCTTATAAAGAAAATAAATATCCTATCTGTAATAAATAAATTTGAGATAAAATTTTAAATTATTTTCTTCTTAAAGTGAGTGCTTCCTTTTCCAGACAATGTTGGTTACCAAAAAAAAAAAAAAAAAAAACCCAAAAAAAAACAAATCAAACATGTTAAAATGTAATTCGTATCAATTTTATACGCGAGGTTTTATTTCTTTTTCAATAAAAAATGAAATAAAAAATTTCTCTTATCCCGTTTTTTTATATCGACATGAAATTACAATAAAATAAATTTCGATAAAACAAGTTGGTGTGTGGAAAAATATCCACATATTTTTCGATTAAAAAATCTAAGATAAAACAGTTTGAAAATGTGTGGAATAAATGAAATTCTTCGAGAAAATAGTAAAAATCCTAAAATTTAAAATGGCTTAGTATTATTTTCATAATGGTTGCTGCAGAAAAATATAGCAATTTTTAAATAATAAATTAGCTAAACGTGTAAAAACATTTTACGTATTGAAACAATTATTAGGCAAAAACTTTGTCAGGAAAGTCGTAAAACAAAAATCTATTTTGGTAATATTATATTTTTATTTCTAAATACCTGAAAGCTTCCATAAGAATATGAGGCCAGGTAAATATTCTTCTCGAGTAAGAATAAGAATGATAAAATAAATTGTGTCAACATTTGTAATATTTTAATTTTACTTAAGAGTTTTATCATATTTTGCTTTTTAGCTTCTATATGCTACGTCCCATCCTGATGTGATAGATCATAGCTCTACACAACCTTTCAACCTTTCTAAGTAATATTTATCTCCTTAATAATCTTCCCAATTCCTGTTCTGCTACCTACTTGTAGAAACAAACTCCCGAGAAGATTCTTACATGATCATTAAACTCGCAACCACTTCAAGTTGAGGGCTAACAGTTATCTATCCTATGATATAATTTGCACTTACTTTCTCATCTTACGTCCATACAACACCCTCCCTTCGTAATCCTCTTACTTGAGTGGTTCTTATGTCTTGTATATTGGGTGAATATTTAGCGCGAAAATCTCCTGAGGTAAGTTACTCGCTCTAAGGGGCTTTTGTCTGCAAGAAGAAGAAAATAATGGCATAAAAGAGAAATTAATGTCAAACCCCAATAAAAATGTAGATGGGAAAAATAAAAATCAACAATCAATACGGATGGTTGGGATAAAGAAAAGATCAAACACACTAAGAAGAATGAAAGAACGAAAGGAAGACAGAAAAATGACATTAAGTCAAACACACCAACTTGCTGGGGCATCTCGACGTTGTGTAATGGTTAACACGTTTGTCTCGCTATAAAAATTACGACTGAGTAGTGCGTCTGATCTTTACTCGGTGTCCCATCTTTACTCGGTGGCCTATTTGTATATATATATATATATATATATATATATATATATATATATATATATATACAAATACAAATACAAATCTGCAAGTTGAAATTGATGGGTGTCTACTATAGATCGTTGTTTAGCAAGCGCGGGCTAATCCGCAAGATACACTATTTCTTTGTTCTAGGTAATGTGGTTTTTCACAGATACCTTTTATTTATTATCTGTAAATTGTCATAAGTAGGAGGATGTATTGGAATGATTTCCCGTTCCTTTCAGTACGAAATTCAGGCCACATTTGTTCTCCTATATTGAATTCCACCCAAGACTAGAGAGGCCAGTCTACATCTATTTAAGCCATAAATTGTGAAAAATAATAATGATGGCGTCATGAATTTTTCAAGGACATTTGTGCGAAATTGAATGCAAAATGTTAAGCCGGGATTTGAACTCGTTGATTTCATGTTTTGTGCCGGTACACTTTAACAGAATCATCTTTGAGTTTTTCGTAAATAACGCGTATGAGTTTGAAGTCGTTGTTTGATTCTAGTAATATATATATATATATATATATATATATATATATATACATACATACACACACACACACACACACACACACACACACACACACACACACACATATATATATATATATATATATATATATATATTCATTTGTTAAGGGGTCAGTTATTCATATTTTAGAGAACTGATGCAATAAATAAATAAGTTTATTGCATCAGAGTATTGTTTTTTAATTTCAACCTGTATCTTACTAAGTTTTTGTAACGAAGTTGGGGAGAGCTATGATCGACCATGTCCAGAACGACACGGCACATAAAAGAAAGAAAAACAACGTATTATATTGAAGATGGAAAATACCGATATCTAGTTATGGAGTGCCACTTCAGCCCTATTCACATTTTGCTGAAACCCAGAACTAAACAAAATATTAAATTTTACCTCTTGACCTCACTCTATGACAATGTTAATGAGCTGAGCCAGTTTGATCCCATTTCAGTCCTTTGCGGATGAGACTGGTGTAACCTCTCTAAGGTGCAGGCCTGGGCAATGGTATATGATGGCCATGCGCTGTTCAGACCACATGCCCTTCGTCTCGGCCGTATTGATAAGATTAAAGGAATACACGGCATTATATTTGGGGTCGGCTTGGTTGCAGCAGTTGACGGAAGGCTGTCAGTGTTTATAGCGAACTACATTCGGGCTCCACTAATTATAATTACTGCCATTAATTTTCAAAATAAATAAAAACTTCAGTTTTGTCTATAACATTAACTTCTATAACTTTCATATACATTTTATCTGAGGAAAAGTTTATAGATTGCAAAAAAAAAAAGGACGGGACACTCATATTGGTGAAGAAAAATATTTCAGAGATGGAACGAATAGATCGGAGAACTCTTCCACGATGAAAGCAATGAACAAAAATATCGAAGAATCAGAAATATTAAAATCTGAATTGGAATCAACACTTGTTAAATTGAACAGAAATAAAGTAGCAGGACCAGACGGAATTGGCATAGAGATGCTGGCAGACTTAGAAGATTTTGGCATTTACAAGATTACAGACATAATAAATAAAATATCTAACAGTGGTGATATACCGGAAGAGCTATTTTAGATCTATTTTTATAACACTGCCATGTGCAACGAATACTACTTCCATCGAGCAACCAGCCTAATGAGCCATATATATATAAAAAAAAATTATAATCTTAAATTTTGATGAATAGAGCGCCCGACACAATCAGACAATAAATAGGACAAGCAAAGTGCAGGTTCATCAAAGACAATGTAGCAAGGAATACAATACATATGCTCGTCAGAAAGAGCATAGAAATAGAATGTGTACCTGTATTTTATATATCGTTCAAAAGCGTTTGATAAAATACGACACTTTTGATAATGCTAGGTAACCTTTACATATTTGGGAAGGAATTCATATTTGATAATGCAGTATCAATACGAGCAGCAAACCACTTGCTTACGGATACAAAATGAATTCAGTAAATAAACACAACTATTAGGTTGGTGCAAAAATAATGACGTAATAATGTCGTTTTTTGACGTTAAAAATACGTCAAAAAAACGACATTATTACGTCATTATTTTTGCACCAACTTAATAGAAAGGGGTGTATGAAAAGGATGTTTCCTCTTTGAACCTATATAGTAAGGTGATTCTGAGAGAATTACAAGTTCTACCAGGTTTCATTATTGGAGGCCACGATCTTAACATAATATTTGCAAATAACATAGTGTTGATTGCAGACACAGAAGGGAAAATACAAGAACTCCCACAGAAGGTAGTTAAAGAAAGCGTGAAGAAAGGACTATATATCAATTGCAAGAAGACAGAGTGGTCCGTTAGTGGTGGGCCTCTAGCGGTCCACTAGTGGTAACATTGCCGAGACGAACCCACCGGCGGTCCGACAGCGGGCCATTATCGGTAAATGCTAGTGGCATGCCACCCAGATTGGTGGCTTGCGTGTAGAGCAGTCCTCTTATATGGCAATGAATACTAGACAATCTCCTCACAGACGATGAATAGACTTGAAGCAGCAGAAATGTGGTTCCCCGCAAGTATGCTGAGAATACGATAGAATGATCATGTGAGCAACGATGAAGTTTTAGAGAAAATGGTAACAAAAAGGACATATTAAACTTCATGAAGTGGCAGTTGAAATTCATAGGGCAGACAATGAGGAAAGCGTGTTTAGAAAATGTG
>OZ010577.1:83370361-83382861 GCA_963932145.1 Acanthosepion lycidas | reverse complement strand
GAAGAAGCGGAGGTTTGATGCCTGAATGTTATCTTGCTTTAAGGATTGCGTTCAAGCAGAAAACAGACAGACAGACGCCCAGTGTCCACTTCTATATATTTTATATTTACATACGCTCTACCCTCTGACACTGAGCACTTTTATCCATAAATATAGCACACTTTAAAATTATACATATATATATATATATATATATATTGGCATCACCTCATGCAAGGCAGTTTTGTGCCATTAAAACAAGTGTTATGGGATGTGGAAGAATTAGGAACAAAAACAATAATGATGAACAGAAAGAGAAGAGAATAATAAGGAGGACAGTAGATAGCGATTGATATTGCATTTAAATTTTGGCAGATTGAAGTTGGCTGGAAAATATGGAACCGGAAGTGCGTGAGAAGAAACTGTTAGCAAAGCATTACATCTAACCAGTTCAATTGTAAATTGATGAGATCTCGACGCCAGTCGAGTACTGCGCTTAAATCAAAAAAAAAAACCCCAAAAAACTGTAGGTATCATAGAGAAGAGTCCATTCGAACAAGTACTATTAAAGTGTTTATAGAAAAGACATACAGAGACAACCTTACGGCGGTGACTGAAAGTGACTGAAACCGAGCCTCCAGATCAGGACCGTCTTTGGATCTTATCAAGGATCCAAAGTTAACTAGCAGGAGTACATATATGTGGCAGTAACATTCTAAGCATGGACGAATGGTAGACATAGATATGTAAGATAGAGTCTGGAGAGAAAAATTGTCTCGCCCGACACGGTGACCCGACTTTCTTAGCAGCTGACCTAGCAATAGATTCAATATAGTCTTTGCACTTAATATCAGCAGAAAATGTGAGTCCGAGAAGACGCAACGAGTCGTTCTCCTGGATGTTAGCATCTGCCATGCTGTTGAAAGGCAGCAAGGAGTCTCTTAGATGATAAATTGAGAGTTTTTTGGAGGCTTTAAAATTAGCAAGCCATCCTTTGGCCCAATTAACGACGGACTTTGAGATCGTTTTGGACATCGGCTGCCATTTTGACATTGTCGGACTGATAAGCCTTACTATCGAAGCAGGAGTAAATTGTTGTGTCATCAGGGTCGATATCAAGTTGAGAGCTGATGTCATCAGGAAGGTCACTGATGAAAATTGAAAACAGAGTAGGACAAAGGATGAAGCCCTGGGAGACATCCGCGTTAGTAGGAAAGGATCTAGACAAGTGGATAACTTTCATTACACGATTTGATAGGCAAGATTGAATCAGTTCAAAAAAGTGGCAGAAGACACCGTAACTTTTATCTTGTGGGGAAGACCTGAATTCCAGACTCTGTCAAAGGCTTTCGAGATGTCCATTGCTACAGCCCAAACTTCAGCGTTTTTATCTAGGGTATGAGTGTCTCTTTCCGCAATTATCATCAATACATCAGCATTTGACCTGGACAAACGAAAGCCATATTCCTTGTCTGAGAAAAAAAAACTATGTGACGAAAAATGATAAACCAATTCAACATTAAGGCCTCTAGGAGTTTATATGTAGTCATGTATTTAGGCAGATATCGCTCTCTGATACATGTTTCATTAAAATGACTGACAACATTTTTCTGTTAAATGTTTTACTTTATTTATCTTGAATGTGAATAAGATTTCGGAAATTGAAGACATAGCACTCACAAGGCTACAACCGGAAATCTTGATAATAGTTAACAGATTAGCTGAAAGAGCTCGGAACGAACATTTGGACAATTACGACATTCACTAAGTCCAAATTATTTGCATATAAAAAAATGCAATAAAAACATAACAGAATTACTTTGTCAGTCATTTTTAATGAAACACACACACACACACACACACTCTCTCTCTCTCTCTCTCTCTCTCTCTCTCTCTCACACACAAAATATATATATGCATTTCTTAAAAGTATATAATTTATATTTAGTCAATACGAGTGTTTGAATAGATGTTTATGTTTTTTTATTTAAATTTTGACTTTTTCGAGAGTCGTTAACAGAGAAAGTATGCCTCTCTTTATTAGAAACCTTACAAAATGCCATGCCGGTAGAAGTAAGTATATATATATATATATATATATATATATATATATATATATATATATATATATATATATATATATACTGACGCATGGTGTCCCCACCAAATTGACATAATTTAAAATGTGAATATCTGAGTAACTCCATGTCCCAGGTAAACGAAATTAAATAGGCTACATGTTGAACAATAAACAATTTATTTAACAAAATTCCAAGATATTCAAAGGGATGTAGATTTTATAACCGATTTCACAAAGCTTCACAAATGTTCCATATGCTCACCATCTGTCAAGTCCGTAGTCCAGCCCCTGCCAAACACACAGTAGCATGTCTTCCGTAACATTCTCCAGTTTCGTCAGTGATTCCTTAGTTTAGTCTCTAGGCTCGTCAGTGATTCTTAGTTTAAGTTACTCTAGGCTTGTTCAGTTCAGTTATGTGTGCTCAGTGATACACACTTAGGCGATCATGTATCTTTTGATACATGACTGACGAGGCAGATTTTACCCAGTTTTTTTTTTTTTAGGGTGCCATTTTTTTCTGCGGTAAACCAGTTATCCAAATCTATAGAATCCGCTCTATCCTACTACACAGCTGGGGGAGAGAAGAGGATATTAACACGTAAGAGAATGTAATGGATTCGACTGGAATTCGAACTCGGCTCTCTGATTCCGCAATCCGAGCTGCTATCATGCCTCCAACTCTTGTAGTAAGAGGGATATACAGACATGCCCTTCGTTCAGCTCCATAGAAAAAAATCACAAGGTGTCAAGTCAGGTGAACGTGGTGGACATTTTAACGGCACATTGTTATTATGCCTGGCACACCTGATTTATCTGCCTGGTAGTTTTTCATTGAGATAAGTCCGCGCAGTCAACGTTACTTTTTCTTGTCAAAATTTAAGATCGAGGACTTGCTATGTCATTAGATTACAAAATTATGTCATTTTTAGTACATCCTATATATATATATATATATATATATATATATATATATATATATATATATATATATCGTGCGTATGTGTGAGGGTGAGAGATAAAGGACGCCAGAGAATGTAAAATAGGGGTTTCGAAAAATCTCAAATCTAAAGAGCTACTAAAGACAGGAAATTATGAAGAGCCATAAACGCCAAACTTCTGAAGTGAGACGGCACATAGAAGCTTATTAGGATCATCATTATTATTTTAATGACTTTGTAGCTATTGAAATTGAAGAGATAGGAAAGAAGAGATAGAAAGAACTGAACATTGTAATGAGCCATGATCACCAACGTCCTGATCTGACACAACACAAAGAAGAGAGATTTGAGAGAAAAGCAAGTAGCCAGAATAGAGTTCCACAAGCGAGAAGTACGAGAGAAGAGACTATTAGCATAGAACTTAGGGTTATACATCTAGTAATTTCAGCAGTGAATTTATGATTTCTAACTGCCAATCTAATACTGCGCTTAAATTCCTGAAGCTGAGCTATCAATGAGGAAAACTCATCGGGACAATTACCATGTCATTTTTTTTTTATAGAAATGCTGTAGTAATATTTACGTAGAAAGGAATCGATCTTTTATGTCCACACAGTGTGTAGTGTTGAAGCAACTGCTTGGAACAGGTGGCAAGAATCTTCTGTTGAAGATGCCAAGGGTCCTCTGGGTCTATTTCGTTAACACACTAGCGTTGATAAATGTTATTTATTTATTCATGTGTCATTGTAGTTATTTCAGATCGACAAAGAAACACGTACCGATTGACCCACTCGTTGCCTGTGCAGTATTTCATCCGGAGAAATAAATCCATATTTTGTATGAGTGCAAGTTACACTGTGACAGTATTGAACAAAAAAAAAAAAAAAAAATGTTTTAGGTCATTAAACTGTAATAAGAACCCGAGGGAAACATAATATTCTAACAGTTTTATTTTTTTCTTCTTTAAAGGTATGGTCGAGAGAAATGTAGTTTTTAATGTAAAAAAAAAAAAAAAAAAAAGAAAGAAAGTAAAGCAAAAATTAAATAAAAATGAGGAAACAATAATTTTCTCTGAGTTGTATGTTTCGCCATTTCTGTTACGCAATCAAAAGAAAGGGTTTCGCTGTAAGTGGATAGAATCTGATGACAAAGATATCTTTTCTTTTGTTCATATCCAACGTAATCTGACTTGTCGAAAGCAAGTTTCACAAAACAAGAAGAGAAAGCATTTTATTTTCCTACCTTATGATTTCTTTTTTGGCATACACTTTTTTTCTTAAATATGTCAGCACTTTTTTTATTTACTTACATCTTATTACATTATCGTTGCTTTAATTTATTCATATCTAACTTCTTTCTTTCTTTTTCTAATTCTTTCGTTTTATTATTTTTTCTTTCTTCTTTCTTTCATTCTTTCTTTTATCTTTCTTTCTTTCTTTCTGTCATATAATTTTCTGTTTTAGCTCTTCGATTATTTCTTATTCAATTTTAACAATTCTTTGCATTTGAAAGGTTTTCTTTTTTGTCTCTTTTTTTGCATTAGCTATTTTTCTTTCCATTGTTCTATTTTCCTTTATTTTATTTTCTTCCTTATTCATCATGAACAATTATTTACTTAATAACTTTTCTTTCTTTATTTCTTCAACATTAACATTTTTCTTTCTTTCTTTCTTTCTTTCTTTCTTTCTTTCTTTCTTTCTTTCTTTCTGTTTTAGCCCTTCGAGTTATTGAATGTCAACAGTTCTTTGTTTCATAGATTTTCTTTTTTCTTTCTTTCTTTCTTTCTGTTTTAGCCCTTCGAGTTATTGAACGTCAACAGTTCTTTGTTTCATAGATTTTCTTTTTTTCTTTCTGTTTTAGCCCTTTGAGTTATTCAACGTCAACAGTTCTTTGTTTCATAGATTTTCTTTCTTTTTTCTTTCTTTCTTTTTTTCTTTCTTTCTTTCTTTCTTTCTTTCCGTTTTAGCCCTTTGAGTTATTGAACGTCAACAGTTCTTTGTTTCATAGATTTTCTTTCTTTCTTTCTGTTTTAGCCCTTCGAGTTATTCAGCGTCAACAGTTCTTTGTTTCATAGATTTTCTTTCTTTTTTCTTTCTTTCTTTTTCTTTCTTTCTTTCTTTCCGTTTTAGCCCTTCGAGTTATTGAACGTCAACAGTTCTTTGTTTCATAGATTTTCTTTCTTTTTTCTTTCTTTCTTTTTCTTTCTTTCTTTCTTTCCGTTTTAGCCCTTCGAGTTATTGAACGTCAACAGTTCTTTGTTTCATAGATTTTCTTTCTTTTTTCTTTCTTTCTTTTTCTTTCTTTCTTTCTTTCTTTCCGTTTTAGCCCTTTGAGTTATTGAACGTCAACAGTTCTTTGTTTCATAGATTTTCTTTCTTTCTTTCTGTTTTAGCCCTTCGAGTTATTCAGCGTCAACAGTTCTTTGTTTCATAGATTTTCTTTCTTTTTTCTTTCTTTCTTTTTCTTTCTTTCTTTCTTTCCGTTTTAGCCCTTCGAGTTATTGAACGTCAACAGTTCTTTGTTTCATAGATTTTCTTTCTTTTTTCTTTCTTTCTTTTTCTTTCTTTCTTTCTTTCTTTCTTTCTTTCTTTCTTTCTTTCCGTTTTAGCCCTTTGAGTTATTGAACGTCAACAGTTCTTTGTTTCATAGATTTTCTTTCTTTCTTTCTGTTTTAGCCCTTCGAGTTATTCAGCGTCAACAGTTCTTTGTTTCATAGATTTTCTTTCTTTTTTCTTTCTTTCTTTTTCTTTCTTTCTTTCTTTCCGTTTTAGCCCTTCGAGTTATTGAACGTCAACAGTTCTTTGTTTCATAGATTTTCTTTCTTTTTTCTTTCTTTCTTTCTTTCTTTCTTTCTTTCTTTCTTTCTTTCCGTTTTAGCCCTTTGAGTTATTGAACGTCAACAGTTCTTTGTTTCATAGATTTTCTTTCTTTCTGTTTTAGCCCTTCGAGTTATTCAGCGTCAACAGTTCTTTGTTTCATAGATTTTCTTTCTTTTTTCTTTCTTTCTTTTTCTTTCTTTCTTTCTTTCCGTTTTAGCCCTTCGAGTTATTGAACGTCAACAGTTCTTTGTTTCATAGATTTTCTTTCTTTCTGTTTTAGCCCTTCGAGTTATTCAGCGTCAACAGTTCTTTGTTTCATAGATTTTCTTTCTTTTTTCTTTCTTTCTTTTTCTTTCCGTTTTAGCCCTTCGAGTTATTGAACGTCAACAGTTCTTTGTTTCATAGATTTTCTTTCTTTTTTCTTTCTTTCTTTTTCTTTCTTTCTTTCTTTTTTTCCGTTTTAGCCCTTCGAGTTATTCAGCGTCAACAGTTCTTTGTTTCATAGATTTTCTTTCTTTTTTCTTTCTGTTTTAGCCCTTCGAGTTATTCAGCGTCAACAGTTCTTTGTTTCATAGATTTTCTTTCTTTTTTCTTTCTTTCTTTTTTTCTTTCTTTCTTTCTTTCTTTCCGTTTTAGCCCTTTGAGTTATTGAACGTCAACAGTTCTTTGTTTCATAGATTTTCTTTCTTTCTTTCTGTTTTAGCCCTTCGAGTTATTCAGCGTCAACAGTTCTTTGTTTCATAGATTTTCTTTCTTTTTTCTTTCTTTCTTTTTCTTTCTTTCTTTTTCTTTCCGTTTTAGCCCTTCGAGTTATTGAACGTCAACAGTTCTTTGTTTCATAGATTTTCTTTCTTTTTTCTTTCTTTCTTTTTCTTTCTTTCTTTCTTTCCGTTTTAGCCCTTCGAGTTATTGAACGTCAACAGTTCTTTGTTTCATAGATTTTCTTTCTTTCTTTTTTCTTTCTTTCTTTCTTTCTTTCTTTCTTTCCGTTTTAGCCCTTTGAGTTATTGAACGTCAACAGTTCTTTGTTTCATAGATTTTCTTTCTTTCTTTCTGTTTTAGCCCTTCGAGTTATTCAGCGTCAACAGTTCTTTGTTTCATAGATTTTCTTTCTTTTTTCTTTCTTTCTTTTTCTTTCTTTCTTTCCGTTTTAGCCCTTTGAGTTATTGAACGTCAACAGTTCTTTGTTTCATAGATTTTCTTTCTTTCTTTCTGTTTTAGCCCTTCGAGTTATTCAGCGTCAACAGTTCTTTGTTTCATAGATTTTCTTTCTTTTTTCTTTCTTTCTTTCTTTTTCTTTCTTTCTTTCTTTCCGTTTTAGCCCTTCGAGTTATTGAACGTCAACAGTTCTTTGTTTCATAGATTTTCTTTCTTTTTTCTTTCTTTCTTTTTCTTTCTTTCTTTCTTTCTTTCTTTCTTTCCGTTTTAGCCCTTTGAGTTATTGAACGTCAACAGTTCTTTGTTTCATAGATTTTCTTTCTTTCTGTTTTAGCCCTTCGAGTTATTCAGCGTCAACAGTTCTTTGTTTCATAGATTTTCTTTCTTTTTTCTTTCTTTCTTTTTCTTTCTTTCTTTCTTTCCGTTTTAGCCCTTCGAGTTATTGAACGTCAACAGTTCTTTGTTTCATAGATTTTCTTTCTTTCTGTTTTAGCCCTTCGAGTTATTCAGCGTCAACAGTTCTTTGTTTCATAGATTTTCTTTCTTTTTTCTTTCTTTCTTTTTCTTTCTTTCTTTCTTTTTTTCCGTTTTAGCCCTTCGAGTTATTGAACGTCAACAGTTCTTTGTTTCATAGATTTTCTTTTTATCTTTCTTTCTTTTCCAACATGAACAGCTCTTCGCTTTATAGCTTTTTATTCGTTCATTCATTCATTCTTTTTTTTCAATTCCGTCCCTTTTTGTTTCTCATCTTCTGCTTTAGTTTGTTGGGGACGTGCAGAATTTATTAATTATGCTTGAAAGAATCAATAGGAATTTGTGTAGGTTGCGTGACTTTCTGCATCCACAACAAATAAATAAACGAAATTTAAAATACGATTAAGAACAAGACATATTCAATTAGAAACTAATAAAACATTTATATACAATTCAAAACAATATACAAGCAGGATAATTGGTATATGTTATGTTGGCAAAAATGTGTATGATGTTTTAGGTTTCAGAATGCCTCTCTTTGTAATCGTTCGTTCATTTGCAGTCCGTTTTAGATTTGTGTTGGTATTAGAATTGTCAATATTATGTGTCTTTTTAGAAGGATTTCTTAAGGAGTGATCTACCTTTGACTGTAATGTTTTTAAGGTCGTTCGCACATGGATGTTTACTTAATAGGTAGTGAATATAATTCACTTTGGATAAGCAATGTTCGAGAATCGATGTTCACAGAGTTGGTTGATTTTAAATTGTGAGTGAGTCAGCGTTGATGTACCTTTGCGCGGTAAAATCGTGATTTCGAGTGACGCGGAGTATGTTGACAATTTCTCTGTGGGAGTTCGTTACTGACTGCTTGGGTCAGTCGACGTTTTCTTTTATAAGTTCTGAAAGTCCGAAATCGGCTTACGGAGTTTTGGCGCAATTTCGCTTTTGCACGTGAACTTTCAGATTGTCGTGTCATTAACCAATGAGATTGGTTGATTCGCCTAGTACGATTTTTATTGGTTGAAGTTTTCCGTACGTAGGCGTAAGATATAGACTGTTCAGTTGCTAGGGGTGATAGGTAAGAAAAAGACGAGTCTACAAGTTCTTTTTCTTTCTTTCTTTCCCTTTCTTTTCTATTTCTTATTCAACGTTAACATTGTTTCACTCAATATCTTTTCATTCTTTCCTCCATTCATTCTTAATTTCTTTCTCATCTCCTTTCACACGTTTCTTTTTAAATTCTGTTATCCTTTCTTTCTTTTTAATACTATAATTTTTATTATTTCCTACTCTCTGCAGCATTTATTCCTTTTGAAACAATTACTTATATTACCATATAAAAAGACTACACTCACCCTAAACAAGTTAAGGTATATTTGTGTTGTTCTACGGTGTTGCTTCGATATTCAGAGTCTTACTACACATTCGACTGAACAAAATTAACAATTCATAAAATAAAGACAATATACATATGCACGCTTGTGCGTGAAATAGCGTTAAAAATTTCCTATGCGTCGAACTTTGGTTAACATATATTGATTCCTTAGAAATACAGCGTGCCCGCACTCTCTCAGACAAACACACACATAGACACATACGTTATCATAAACCAATACACAAACCCTCATACATATATCGATATGGAGGTACCTCCAAAGATAAGCGATACCTTATGCTTATAAGCGACACCTTAGGTTTAAAGTTAATTTTTAAAATGAAAAATCCTTGAAGTTTTCATTTTTTAGCTTTAATTTCAAGCTTATAGATGAAATTTAATATTTCCAATAAGCAAAGTAGTTTGCTGCACTTCAAAACGAATTTAAATTGATTGAAATCACTTTTTGGGAAATCGCTGACAAAATTCTGACTTAAGGCATTTTTAGTCATATTTAAATATCTGTCAGCATAGCATAATACTTTTTAGTAAAAAAAAAAAATCTTTCAAAGTAAAATATACTTTTTTGAGGCTTTCTTTGGGGAAGTTTAGCTGATTTAATGGTTAATTAATCTGATTTGAAACGAATATTACTTACTTTTAGTTTAAAATATCACAGAAAAGCAGTTTTTAACAAGGAGGTGGATGTATATATGATTGTTTGACAACTTTCAGAAGAGACTTATGTTTGGGATTTTTTACAATTTACGCTAAATTTACTTGATGGTTTTAACATGAACGACTTTTTAAATAATTTCTTAACTACCAAGTAAGCTTTTATTGAATTTTCGGTAGTTTAGCTTTACAGTCATACTTACGAATATGTTTATTGAGGAAAAGTTAGAAAATTAACACTGCCTTTTAAATTTACTGGAGCTACCACTAATATTGTCTGATAATGTCGCGTATGGACGTTCGTATTTACAAAGATTGGCACAGTTATACACACGCAAACGCGCGCACAGACACACACACACACAGACACACAAGTGAAAATTCTTTTTAAATACTGGGGGTCACTGAAATGTAATAAGCTTTTCTATTTGTGATTAATAAATATAGTCTTTACTTAATAACAATATCGCCTAAATTGCTATAAATTAATAAAGAATTTTAAAAATTTATAACTTTAGAGATTATTATAATTAAAATAAAAAAATGAAAATAATTCTATTAAAAATTCATTATTCAGGTAAAAATTGTTTTTTTTTTGGTTGAGACAATTGCATCCAAATATACCTTATTCATAAAGGCCATTAAAATATTTTCTAATTAAATAATGTTTTAGTTTTGTTGCATATTTTATTTTACAATTCAGTGCAGATATTCTGTAATTGGGGGACCTGTTTTACAAAATAAAAATGATGATTTAAATTCTTCAAGGACTTGTGCTTATAATTAATATAAATATTAAGTCGTACAAAAATGAATTTCTCGAAATTTCATAAATTAAATAAGTGGGGGGGACATATATATATATATATATATATATATATATATATATATATATATATATATATATATATATATACATATATATATATATATATATATATATATATATATATATATATACATACATATATATATATGTGTGTATATATATATACATATATATATATATATATGTATGTATATAAACATTTTACCAATATTTTCTAGAAAAGAAACATTTCTAAAATAATTTCATTAATATGTAAATAAGTCCTGAAAATTTAATTAAAATCTGACAATCATCTGATTTTTACAGATCTTTCCAAATCAGTGTGATTTTCACAGAAAAAAAAAGACGCGAAAATTTTATGGTGACATACTGGCGCAACCAAAATTTCGAAGGATTAAAAAAATATAATTTAATAATAAAAAATCCTTTCGTCATTTCTCTTAATAATAACGTAAAGATTTTAATGCTAAAACTTTTTTTTATTAACTTCGAAGCATTTTTTCCTCCTGTATGATCCTTTTCTACCGAATCTTTGGAGGTACCTACATGCGTTTGCGTGTGTGTGTTTATAGAGAGTGACGTTTGTGATAGAAAAAGGTAGGTTTATGCGCAGTCTTCTTTTATATGTTATATTCATTCAGGGTGTGGGTGATCATGGCTCTCCATAACTTCCTGTCCTATGTAACACTTAACGATGTGTGTATGTTTCTATTCTTTCCAATTCCTTATCCGACATCCATTTGAACAAGATTATTAGGTAAGTTGTTTCACTCCGTACCTATTTTTTTCACTAATTGATCACCTAATGCAAGTCCCCAGAGCCATTTAAATTAAAGGTTTGCTGTATATAATTTTTGCATGAACGTAGTTGGAGTAGGTACAGATGAAGAGTATAGGAAATATAGCAGCTGACAATCTATTTGAAGAGTTTTGTTTTCAATACGTTCTATTGCTCTAAGCAATATTTTATTCTTTACCATCCTCTTCCTCTCAGCTCTGCAATCCATTCACCCAAAACCAATTAGACAAATTACTTTCCCTTTGTCCTCGTTTCCTTCAGTATGTCATGTGAGTGTTAAATTTGTCAAGTCCTCTTTCCGCAAAATGTGTTCAAGAAATTCCAGCTGTCTCTTTCTGATTTTTTAAGTGTGAGTGTACTTCTGTTTCTCATTTTGTTTAAAATTTCGTTGTATTCTGTCCATCGGATTGTCAACAGCCGACTGAAGAATCACTGTTTTGTTGCATCGATTCACTTCTTCATCTGTTAAGAGACTGTCATATATGTCTTTCTGCCAGGGCACCTCGAGGCGGTGTAATGGTTAGCAAGCTAGTGTCGCTAGAACAATTACGACTGAGTTCGATCCTCACTGGGTGCCCCCTACAGTCGGCCTTGCGCCACATCTAAGCTACGCTTGGAAAATCACTATATCTTTCTGCCATGGTAGCTCAGCTGTTTTTCTTTATTTTTAATGAAATATTCTTCTTTCTTAAGATTTTCCTTAGATTTTTGAAGGCATTTTGATTATTTCAATGCACTTCGGATCTCCGCGTCACCCTTTCTGTTGTCTGTTATTACACTATCCAGATAATTAACTTTCTGCATCTGTTTGATTCTGATGTCTCCAATTCGAAGTTCACACTTATGGCTGCTTCTCTTACTGACAACAATGCATTCTGTCTTTCTATAATTTATAGTTTGTACTTTCTTCTCGGTTGCCTTTGCTACTTTGTCTCGGAGATTTTGCAGTTTTCCTTCTGAATCCGACAGTGGCGCAATAACATTATTATCTTATATGGTTTAGTCTACCAATACCAATAATAAATTCGAGTAGGTTTACTAGTTCTTTTAGGGACACCAGTTTTCGTACGATCACCGAAATAAGAAATGTCGAGCTTGATTAGTACCTAGATAGATGACAACTTGAGAATTCCAGGCGTTGTAATCTCGGATGTGCGGCGAGTGTAATGAATATCGGCTCGGAATTGGAAATCAGCGAGCCGAGTTCCAATTTCGCACAGGTTCGTAATATTGACTTGCGCATAAATACACTTAGGAAAGGTATGAATCCACCACTTGATTCTCCAGCTCTGGGTTAATTAGTAAAACTTGTATCGGTATTATTTCTATAAAATTCTTAAAATTTAAAAATATCTCTCTGTATATTTCTGAGAT
>OZ010577.1:83325361-83367861 GCA_963932145.1 Acanthosepion lycidas | reverse complement strand
ATTAAACAGTATATTTATTTATTATCGTCTATCGGTCTGAATATTAGAGAAATCTTATTAGAGAAAATATGCGCTCTCCGGCAGGACTCGAACCTAGAGGAAACCGTGCCTTTAAACACAGATTATTCTCTGACTCTCGAAATAGACATGTCTGCTCAGTTTCGTATCCTAACGTAAACAAAGCAATTTCTAAAGAAATGAATGGATTTTTTCATGTATTAATTCATAACTTTCCCAAGATTATTTGCGTGTAAATGAATATAAAGAGGCCAAGTGGAATTGGAACTCGGCTCTCCGATTAACAAATCCGAATCATTATCCCTTACACCGACCACAAATCCAAACTTACAGCACCTGATATTCCCAAGCGGTCAGCCATTTATGTACTGACCAGGCTGACCAGGTTGTTTTGGTGATTTTACGGGAACCGGTGTTTCAGTGATGCGGTTGTAAGCCGACAATTCAAATTTTCAACCTCATATAAGCTGAATGCATTAAAATCAGTGAAAGGGAAATCACAACTAATCAACTTTGTCATTAAAATTAAGAAATAGCAAAAGGAAAAACTGATTAATCTGACACTATCAGAAGAGGTGCAAATATAACTTAATCAAGCAATAGAACGATATTTAGTTATTTTCGTCTTGTCCCCTGTAAAGAAAAACTTAAAAACCTTAATATTAGACACAGCATTGTTCTGCTTGCTTGGCACTACCAAACACGCAAGAATAACTATAGTAAGCTTAGCTTCAAGGAAGGGTGTCCCTATACGTAATATCTTTCCCAAGAGGAACGGCTATAGTTAATCCCTTGTACCTGGAGCATGTCCAAACGGAAATTACTGAGCGATCTGAGGAATGTATATATATTTATGTGCGCATGGTACTCACTCTTAAAAGCAGCCATGTACCATATTCCGTTCGAGTTGGCTTGTGGATAAAATATCATAACTTTATTACGGGATTAATACTTGACTTATTTGCTAACAAACTAATTTGACATTGAATTTCTTATATACAGGGTACGATGGGTAAATTGCCGCCATTTTAAATTTTAAATTTCGCGCATGTGCGTTGCTCATTTTTGTTTTTGTCGATTGCACAGTATAGTAGGGTCAATAGGACACCATCTGCAAGTAAAAGAGCAGCATGATGCAATTCACTCCAACCAGAAATTTGGATACGTTATGCTGTACTGCTTGGCATTCGCACCGGAAGCGCCAATACGAATATTTCATAGTGTTTAGGTGTCAATCTGAGCACAATGCAGAGGATTCAGAAAGAGGTGGATAAGTATAATGGTGATTACGAATGTGTGGTACCTCGGAAAACTCACTTAGAAATAACTCCCGAATTTGTTGGTGAACGTCCCAGACTCAACACGGAGGCCTACATCAAGTGCCCTGAGGAGATAGTGCTTCCTGGGTCAAGAGGGTGGCTTCTTGAAGTTTCTAGGTCTGTCAACAGGCCTAGCACCATGCCACACAAGCAGGAGAACACTGTTATGGTTGTCAGACAATTTCTGCGACCACATCAACCCTTATATTTAGCCAACTAACATCTCAGACTGCAACCTCCTTGATCAACCCCCTTCACCAACTTAAACAAGGAGACTGTCCAGAAGAGTTACAGGAGATTCCGAAGTCATCTGGAGGCCGTGGTTGAAGCCAAAGGCGATTTTATTCAAGAAATTTACACTTTAGTATTTCAAGATATTTTTGTGTAACTTTGGTAAATATATCAATTAAAATGAGATGTCAGTGTTACTTTCATTTTTGCGTAAATTGGACGACAATTTATCCATCGCACCCTGTATAGAATTGCTTGTTGAAACGTACTCAAAAAGCTTTAGGATCAGAACCAAACAAATTTGGTTGTTAATAATCAAAATTTCTTCACTGGCAGCAAAAAATAAAAAATAAAAATAAAAATAATAATAATAATAAATTAGTTGCTTATTGCACAAAATAAGAAAGGGTGTGTTCGACTATAATGATGTAGAGTCTGTACTAATGATAACATGAAACTTGTGACCTTCAGTGCGGTGTAATGATTAACAAGCTTGTCTCGCTAGATCAATTACGACCAAATAGTAAGTTCTGTTCTCATTGAGTGCCCAATACTTTCAGTCATGTACCACATTTAAGTTATGCTTAGAAAATGCTCATGAGACCGAAACACTCATATGGAAATTACTGTCAACCAGTGTTTAGTGAGTCCTCGGACTCTCATTCGAACGTGGACCTTACATTGTTGACTGCGGTGTCTGAGAGGATCTGTGATATGGTACTTTCCCACGGGCGTATTAAATACTGAACACTTCTAATATCTCGCTGTATGGATCAGTTATAAAAAAATAGTTTAGTAGATAAGGAAACAGAATAGTCTGCGCTGGAGGTATTTTCACTGAACACCTCACATTGTTAAATAGATAAAACATTAATCTAAGAACTCGAGTCATGTTTAGAAATAACTTCTTCAGATTGAGATCAGTATATAGATATGCATGGCGCCTAACTCGTTCAGACAGATCTAAACTCTCAGTTGTATACAACCGCTTTCTCAGATCAATGGTTAAAAATTGATGTATGTCTTTGCCCGGACCACCCTTCTAAGAGCCTTGAGGATTGGCGCTACAGAATCACAAGCAAAGAACTGTAGCAGATAACAGAAACCACATCACCTGAGGAAATTCAACAGTAGCTATAACTAAAATGGATATTACATGTAACTTGAAGAGAAAATAATGACATAAACAGCATGCTGATATTCCACACTACTTCGAACAAAAGATTAGGAAGGAAACCCCAATCAATACTGGAAAGTACGATAACAAGTCGTAGACTTTTTTCTTGAAGAAATTGTTTTAAGAGAAAGATTTTAGCTAGCATATTTATCTCAAAGGGAAAATAATGACATTATCAAGATGTTGACCTTCCACACCACTTCAAACAAAAGGTTAAAAAGGAAATCCCCATCAATGCTTGCAATAGCAATAATAGTTACTGTAATTGAGAAATCTATTTTATAAATTTCAAACGGAAGTAGAACAACCAGTTCGTTGAATGAATGCTTATAATACCATTAAATTGGTCCCCACTCGACGGCTAGAGGTTATATGAGTGCAAAGTTTATCCGGTTATGATTTGGATCTATAGTAATAGCTGTCTGCATATATCCAAATATACTTACCTTCTAGGGCGACTAGCCAATTCCTATTACGTATTTGTATTTGTTCAACACACACAGAGCCCGCCTGGGTTTTATACTGCAACTATGCTGAACGGACCTTAGTTACAGTTTCTGGGAGAGATCGCAACATCTGTTGATTATCGCGTGATCAACAATTTGAACAAGGCCAGTGCTCTCAAACCCTCGGTCATGATGACTTGCTAACTCAACCATCGACGATTCCCAAATAGTTATATCTACCCAATTTCACTCACAAATTTTCGGTCAACCCGTAGTATGGTTGTTCAGGTATTTTGCAAAGGTACCTCTACGGGCCGTTAATATGAAGACCTTCCTGACTATTCGACACAGGTGAGATTCGAACCCGTTTCTCGTGGCTGGAAAGAGAATATTGTTTTTTTCCCAACATACTATAGAGTAGCAATAAAATCCGTGGGTAGCAATAAGAAAAGCCGTAAACATTTCTAAATATTTTTCTTTTTATATGCTGTGTCCTTTCAAGACGTAGGCGATCATGGCTCTCAACTTCCTCTTATCCCTTGTAGCTCTCAATAAGTTCCTTCCCTTTGCCACCTTCCCCAGATCACGTTCTGTCATCCACTTGCTCAAACGCTGCTTTCCCTTGTCTCTCTTTTCTTCTATTCCACCCGTGAGTATCAGATTCTTCAGACCCTCCTTCCTCATTACGTGTCCCAGAAACTTCAGCTGCCTCTTCCTAATGTTAAGTATAAGCCTCCTCCTTGTTTGCATCCTCTCTAGGACCACATCGTTGCTCACACGCTCGGTCCATGACATCATCAGCGTCCTTCTGTAGAACCACATCTATGTCGCCTTCATTTTTGAGTAGACCCTCCAACACTCGCTGCCGTAAAGGAGGACAGATGTCATGTAACTTCTCAGTCATCTTTTCTTTGTTGCCAACTCTTTCTAAATATATCGAGATAAAATGCAGTCGGCGGTTTATATATGAGAGTAATTATTTCTTTCCCATGACTTCAAATGGTCATAAATGATAACAAATATTTGTTTCATCTATTCTACTCACGAGATCATGCGTTACATAATCGTTTAGCGTTTTAATAATTAACAAAAAGAAATAATATTCGAATGTTACTCTTCTCTGTATAAAGACAAAGATAACTTTACTCTTCTAGATAACCATAACAAATAGGTAATTACTCAAATAACCTTCGTGATAAGAGGCAGCGAGAAGCTGCTCCTGAAAGTGAGTGGCATTTAGTCGTTAATCACGTGAGTGCTACAATTGTTTTATCATCAATTTGGCGCCATGTTAATTTGGTGCTTAAGAAAGAAGTGACATTCTATTTATGAAAAAATGTGAGTCGATTAGGCGTACACGTGGAGTTCATTTTAAAAAATAAATAGCAGAACGAAAGGTAAATACATACGAATACCAGAAGAATAGAGAACGTCGATTTTGGTTTTTATTGAATCCATAATAGAAAACAACTCTTTATCTCTCAATTAAGTGCCTTTTTATTGGGTATGTGTATAAATTCCTTGTGCCACCTACCTTTTTTGAGGAGAGAATGATTACGTTGTTGAAAATAGGCAGAAAACAAAAAAAAAAAAAAGAAGAAAAGAAAAAAGCTGCAAACTTTTGCACGCATCTAATATTAAGATTCTCAGAGTGTTGAGAGCGTAGTAAATTTGATCCTCACTGTGTCAGACTACGAAAATATTACATCGTTGCTATGTAAATAAAGCAACAACAATATGATAGAAAGATAAGATAGAAAAATAGTCAAAGTTATTAAAATGCTAAATGCGTATATAAGCCGTGATCTCGTGAATGGGATTTATTAAACAAATACGTGAAAACTTTCATTCACTTTTATGTATATTCACTGAAACATGATCATACCATGAAAAAAAAATGCTCCAAACTTAATAAAAACTGTTTTATCGGCAAAATCTTTATCTTATTATTAAGAGGAAAGACAGAATGATTTTTTTATTATTAAAGTATATTTTTTGATCTTTTTAGAACGTTCGAAATTTTTATTAAAAATCTTGTTTTTCCTTCAACAGCGGAGGGCAAAGATTAGCATAAAAAATTAAAAAAAAATTATTTTTAAAAGAATTTTGAATTTTTTTTGTGTATAAATATGCCGATTAAATACGGGCATCCATACACGACATCATCAGAAAATAATAGCGATAACTACAGTAAATTTAAAATTCAATAAAACATTAAATTACGTAGAATATTTTCCCAACTTTTTAAGATTACTGATTAGATAAAAATTCTATAGAAAAATCGCTCACGGTCAAGTAAATCTTACAGAAATAACCACCGTAGAAAAAAAATTTCCGTCTGTCACTGAAGATGTCAACACCTAAAATAAACATCTACCGCCGTGTAAAAAAGGAATTTCTGTGACATTTCATACTTGAAATAATATTTGTTTCAAATCAGATTAATTAAACTTTAAATCTGTTAAATAAAGTCCAAAAAATTATATTTTATTTTTGAAATATGTTTTCAATAAAGATAATTACATTGTGCTGATACATGGCTAAAAATGGCGTTAAAATCTGCGATTTTTTGTAATTTCAAAACAAAAGCTCATACCAGACGATTTAAATTAGTTTTTAAATACAGCAAATTATTTCGATTATTGGAAATATTAAATTTAAACTATTAGCATGAAATTAAAACCAAAATACATGCTTAAAAAAGACCTTTCATTTTTAACAATCCATTTTAATATTTCAGTAGTAGCACCTACTCTGAATACGACATCAAAATCTGGAGTCAAGAGAAAACAATAATTAGTTGTATTTTAGCGCCAACGACCTTTCAACACGGCATATTTAAGAATTGTTTCTGTTTTATTTTTGTTCCTTTCTATCTACAGGGGGCACCACCCCCACAAAAAAAAAAAAAATGGTACAGTTTATTTAATTGTTGGAATTTTTGTTGCAGTTATTTGAAATAAAAGAGGATATAAATGTAGCAGCTTAAAGCAGAGCAAAAACAAAAATGTTAGATGTAGTATTCACACGAAAGAACTCTGGAATTTTTCAGGCCCCAAGTTGGATGTTCTTTCTCAAAGAGAACAATCATCTCCCGTTGAAAATTTGATAACTGCGGCAACCTTGAACAACAAATGGTTAAACAATTTATATGTCAGTTAATTTTTTTTAGTTCGTTCATATAGCAAAATATATAATTAATTTTTTCATATGTTAGTTAATTTCTTAATCAAGATCTAAAATTTCCTGTTTTTTTGTAAGACACCATGTAGTTATATTACGTTGTCTGAATTTTGTAGATGTTAATTTTTATTCACTTTATTTTTCTTGCTTTCTTTCAAAACCTCGTAGTAGCAGCATAGGCTGCATTGATTTAAATGAGTTTATTTAATGAACTCATGTTATTATTATTCATTTTTAATCTGTTTCTATTTAATATCTTTTGTTTTAAATCGCAAGTCTCGTTTACTCTCCATTACGTCACGATGATGTGATCTTTTTAATTTTTACATTTCAAATGAGGTTTTTTTGGATGCGTTGGTATGGTAATAGTTAACGAATCGCAAAGAGGATTCGGCATATTGATTTCGAATTCCAGTCTAGTTCGTTTCACTCATTTTTTCTCAAATATCCTTAGGAAAATATGAATCCACCATATCTACCCCAGGTATGGCTTAAATAGTAGGCTAGACTAAGCTCTTCGGCCTTGGTTGCCAACCTGTCTAGGAAAAAATAACTCTTGGAATTCCCAAATCTGGGCAGATTAAAATCGTTAGTGTTGGAACATGTGATAGTCTAAGGGAAGGAAGACCTTGACAGAAAAATTCTTACTTTTCTTTTTATGCACCATGTCGTTTCAAGACGTAGAAAATCATGGCTCTCGACCTCCCTCTATCCCTTGCATCTCTCAACAAGTTCCTTCCCTCTCATTCCTCCCCTGAGACTACGTTCTGTCATCTAGTTGTTTAAGCCCGGGGGTTATGTTATGCATTGTTTTCCTTGTCTCTTTTTCCCTCTATTCGACCCGTGTGTATCGGGCTCTCCAGGCCCTCTTTCCTCATTATGAGTCCCAGAAACTTCAGCTGCCTCTTTCTGATGTTAAGTATAAGCCTCCTCCTTGTTTTCAACTTCTCTAAGACTTTATCGTTGCTCACACTCTCGAGCCAAGATATCATCAGCATCCTTCTGCAGAACCACATTTCCGTCGCCTCAAGTATCTTCTTCATCATTGAGGAAATCGTCCAACATTCGCTGCCGTACAGTAGTACAGATGTCACGTAACAGCTCAGTTACCCCCTGTCTCGTAATACTCCGACCAGCATTTGGAATGTGTTTTTGGCCATCCCAATACGTCTACGGATCTCAGTGTCGCACTTACCGCTCTCCGTCAAAAGACTTCCCAGGTATTTAAACTTCCGCGTCTACTAGATTCTAGTGTTCCCGACCTGAAAATCGCATTTCGGCATTTTGTGACAGAAAACTAACCTTCCTTAAAAGTACAAAGGCCACTCTCCGTGGGACAATTCGATTACAGAAACCTCATCAAGAGGCCGTATATACTACGAGGTACGAGGTAGATAGATATTTTCTATTTATCTTGCCGAGCAATAATTTTTTCCGTTTAAAAGAGACAAATATACATCTATTTATATATATATATATATATATATATATATATATATATATATATATATATATATATAAACAATGGTTTTTCACAAAATGTGAAACTTTTTATTTGCTAATTTAATGTTTGAATAATAATATCCTTTTTAATCAATAAATTTATGTCATTAATTTTATCGCATCTATATATTTATATTCTTAATCATTTCACTTCAAGCAAACCAATAATGCCACTAAGACTCAAGGGGTTACCCAGTGTGAGAGAATATGAGGACAAGAAAATGCTATTAAGAAGAGAAAACCATACAAGAACAGAAATTAAGAAGACACAAAATAACGGTTGACATTGCATTTAAATTTTTGAAGATCTGTGTTGACTGGAAACTGGGAGGGATTTCCACATTTGTGAAGTACGAGAGAAGAAACTATTAGCATAGAACTTACAGGTACATCCAGTCATTTCAACTGTAAGATGATCAGACCTTCTCGCCAATCTAGTATGCTTAAATTCGTAAAATCTACAAACCAAAGCGGAAAGCTCATTAGGACAATTACAATGAAAATATTTATAGGAAAGGTACAGAGAAGCTACGCTATGGCGATGGATAAAATAACGGAATCCGAGATGCCGGGTCAAAGCCTGCCTTGCCGATTCTTTGTATTTAATCAGGAATCTCTAAATACATGATAGAAGCACCAAACCAGATGTGACTGCAATATTCAATGTATAGACGAATGGTAAACTTATAATTGTGTAAGATAAATATTGGCAAGAGAAATTATCTGGCACAACACAGTGAACCAACTTTCCTATTAGCAAACCTAGCAACTGATTCAATATAACCTTTCCACTTCATGTCAGCGAATTTTATTTCCCTTGTCTTTTTATCGCAACCTTCAGTAAAGACGAGCTAAAAAATGAATAATGATACATAATACTTCATCTGAAAAATAGTAACAATTAAATAAATGTCTTTGTTACTCAAATAATGATAAATAATTCTTTAAGGTCGATTAAAGTTTTCGTTTCATTTCGTGAAGCTTTAAATAGGATTAAACTATTTTCCGAAAAGAAATAATTTTGCAGGTAACGCTTTTAATTAAAATATATTTCCCAACTTAGAGCGCATTTACGCGCAAACACACATATACTAGGTGTATTAAAACAGAACCAATAAATAAACTTATACCAAAGCTTTATTGAACTTTACTCTGATTACTCGTCTATTGACGGATGTTACAGTGTGCTTTTTATACCTCCTCAATCGTAAGGGGAGGTAACCGCTTATTTTAAATACACTAGGGACATATATATCAGAGAAATATATACTAAGAATATAGTACTTAATTAAATTGTTAGCGCCATGTTCGATGAAAAAGGATTTTTATGCGAGAAAATAAGATTAGTTAGTAGTGAAAAAATACACTTCTACTGAATGAATAGCTATATTTTTTTCTGAACTAAAAGTATTATATTCCACGGCTTTTGAAATCCCAGTAGTCCAAATCCCGATCCACGCCATAAACGAAAATGTGTTATATATAAGAGGGACCTGTATATTTCTACGTGATTCCCTGACCTATACAAGTTCGCTTTTTCGAAAATTGAACGAATGAGAGCTTATCTGAAAAGATAAGATATGTACCGGAAGTTTCACGGTCTGACCACCATTTCTGTTGCCCACTATTTTTTCTGTGGAATGTTGGCAAGATTAAGAAATGATTCTCTCTTCTCCACTTTTTCATATTCACCGATATAAACCCCGATACCATACAGCCGTTTTACTACACAACCTTTCATATCTGTCACTTTTAACTAGGATTTCTTTTTCAAATTTCCTGTACTTTTGGACGTGTATACTTTTCAGATGCTCTTTGAAAGCTAGCATTGCCAGCAAAAGGAACAGCACAACATGCACGCTGGAGAAACCAAAATCAATCAAGTAGAATCATTTAAATATCTGGGAAGTTATTTTTAACAGTAGACGGAAAGTGAAACACAGAAATTCGAAGGCGTATTGAGATAGAAGTCCTACAAACGATTCATTATTGGAGGCCGCAATCTTAACAACGTAAGATGGACAGATGATATAATGTAGACACAGAAAGGAAAGTACAAAAACTCCTACAGAAGGTAGAAAAGGAAAGCCAGAAGAAAGGATTAAACATAAATTGGGAGAAAATAGAATGCACGTTATTAGCAAGAAGAACAAATCAACATGTAAATTACAAACTGGAATACCGAAATCAAACAAGTAAAACAATTTAAATATCTGGGAAGTGTTTTAACAGAGGAGGGAAGTTGCGACATTGAAGTCCGAAAGCGCATTGAGATATCGAAAGATTCCTTCCAAAGACCAAGCAAAGTATTAAGAAACAGGAAAATGTGCATTTGAGAGCTCATTTTTACCAGGCTATAAAAGTTGACTTAACATAATATTAGGTTGGTGCAAAAATAATTTCGTTTTCTCACATAGTAACATGTGTTAGAAAACGAAATTATTTTTGCACCAACCTAATAGTTCACGACAGTTTTAGCCTTCTTTCAGACTTATTGAGAACATTAAGCTGACT
The DNA here is from genome assembly GCA_963932145.1 of Acanthosepion lycidas. Lineage (NCBI taxonomy): Eukaryota > Metazoa > Mollusca > Cephalopoda > Sepiida > Sepiidae > Acanthosepion > Acanthosepion lycidas. Next base: position 83,357,470 of record OZ010577.1, on the reverse strand, counting down.
GCAGAAAGGAAAAGATGCATTAACTACAGAAACTCGGAAAGTTCCTTGAAAGTTGTCAGCTAAACAGTAGGAACAAAAGGCGATACGCATGTCATCTTTGATGGTCCCGGGGGAGCGTGAGCAACGAGGACTATGTCATGCCATGCTATTTCTTCTCGAAGAACTTTGGAAACAATGTCATTGCCAAAGCTAAGTCGGCCCTTGAATAAAAGACTAGTAGTATGTTTTCTAACAGCATTCTCTATCCTGCCATTGAGCTATCTGATCTAGGAGTAGCTGACCGATAAATTCCATGTCCACTCCGATATATCACCTCCTATTTTTTTTATTTAAACCCCCTGCTGTTAGTTTGTCTATCAATGATGTCCAACATCGTTGAGATAGATACCATCTAACAGCCCCACAACAAGAGAACAATTACGATTTCTTCAAAAGGTGAAAATTGTACTGATTTCCACTTGATATACGCCACCTGTTGTACCAAACATGACTTGATATATGTGGGTTATAAAACGAAAAATTAAACAAAATATTTAATGGCCACGTGTTGACATTTAATGGACACATGTTAACATTTAATGCCACAAGTTGACATATCATGGCCACAAGTTAACATTTAATGGCTATAGGTTGACATTTAAGGGCAAAACGGAGCCGGCAGAACATTTTATCAAAATCGACAGCAATTTCGATGAACAGTTTACTGAACACATTCTGAAAACCTATCCGGAATCTACTGACCTTTCAACTTTAATTAAATCGCGCTTTTCTCTAAGTGTTGCAAAATGTTGGAAGATTTATATCAATAATTTTGTTTGTTAATAATAATAACTGAAAAATTATATTTCTCGACTACTTGATAAACTGTATAGGTGTCTCTCATGAGCACATCTGACGTCCTCAGGTAAGTTTTTATTAATGTGGCAGTTTATGGAAATCTATATCTGCATGCACATTTTCACATATTCGTAGAATTCTACACACTGAAGGATTTTTTTCATATTTTTGAAGACACTTATGTAAATTTACAGATATTTACACCAAAGGTATAATTCAAGTTTACATTTTACCATTAATTAATCTGAAGACACAATTTAACAGTACTTAATATGTTTCTATGCACAAACATACACATTTTAATGAAAGCCTAAAATAATATAGATAAACATACTACATCACACAAATAAAAAAAATATGATACTGGGAATGTAAGCTACATATCAAACCAATTGTACCAATAATTATGATTTATTGATTTGCAGTTTCTTCAGGTTTCAGATTTAAACTTGAAAAATAAACCTGAAACCCGAGTAAAAGAAAAATGTTTATTTTCCCGTGTGAATTACAAATCCTTCGTCGCCAATGTTGTAGTTAGGCGTACAAAAAGTTTTTTTCTTTCCTCCGTGTGAGTTTCGAGTCACTCGTCGCCAATGTAGTTTTCACAGTGGAGGCTTGTATTTCAATAAGTCGTCCTAAATTAGGTTCGACGTACAAAACGTTAGGAACTTAAAATAATAGTTAATGACGCAGCAATCTAGTTGTGAAGGTTGGTACTTCAATGTCCGATATCGACTGAGTATTTATCGATCCACCCACGAGGATTGAATGTGGCACAAGGCCGGGTTTAATGTAGGTTTCTCCGAGCCCATAGGCTCGGCCAAAAATATAGCCTTTGAACCCGCCTAGACGGGTTGAGGCCATGTCTACCTCCCCGGACGAAACCTTGCCCTTCGGCAAAGCCTCGTCCGGGTTCCTCTATGCGTTAGCAGAGAGTTGGACATAAGTCGTCCGCAGTCAAAGACCGCGAGACGCCACTGAGTATTTATTAATCCACCCACGAGGATTAAATGTGGCACAAGGCCGGTTTAATGTGGGTATCTCCGAGGCCGTAGGCTCAGCCAAAAATATGGCCTTTGAACCCGCCTTGACGGGTTCAGGCTCTGTCTACCTCCCCGAACAAAACCTTGCCCTTCGGCAAAGCCTCGTCCGAGTTCTCCTCTGCAAACGCAACGAGTTGGACAGAAGGCGTCCGCAGTCAAAGACCGCGAGACGGCACTGAGTATTTATTAATCCCCCCACAAGGATCAAATGTGGCACAAGGCCGGTTTAATGTGGGTATCTCCGAGCCCGTAGGCTCAGCCAAAAATATGGCCTTTGAACCCGCCTTGACGGGTTCAGGCTCTGTCTACCTCCCCGGACGAAACCTTGCCCTACGGCAAAGCCTCCTCCGGGTTCCTCTCTGCAGACGCAAAGACTTGGACAGAAGGCGTCCGCAGTCAAAGACCGCGAGACGGCACTGAATATTTATTAATTCCCCCCACAAGGATCAAATGTGGCACAAGGCCGGTTTAATGTGGGTATCTCCGAGCCCGTAGGGTCAGCCAAAAATATGGCCTTTGAACCCACCTTGACGGGTTCAGGCTCTGTCTACCACCCCGGACGAAACTTTGCCCTTCGGCAAAGCGTCGTCAGGGTTCCTCTCTGCTAACACAGAGAGTTGGACAGAAGGCGTCCGCAGTCAAAGACCGCGGGACAGCACTGAGTATTTATTAATCCCCCCACAAGGATCAAATGTGGCACAAGGCCGGTTTAATGTAGGTAATTCCGAGCCCGTAGGCTCAGCCAAAAATATGGCCTTTGAACCCGCCTTGACGGGTTCGGGCTCTGTCTACCTCCCCGGACGAAACCTTGCCCTTCGGCAAAGCCTCGTCCGAGTTCCGCTCTGCAAACGCAGAGAGTTGGACAGAAGGCGTCCGCAGTCAAAGACTGCGGGACGGCACTTAGTATTTATTAATCCCCCCACAAGGATCATATGTGGCACAAGGCCGGTTTAATGTGGGTATCTCCGAGCCTTGACGGGTTCAGGCTCTGTCTACCTCCCCGGACGAAACCTTGCCCTACGGCAAAGCCTCCTCCGGGTTCCTCTCTGCAGACGCAAAGACTTGGACAGAAGGCGTCCGCAGTCAAAGACCGCGAGACGGCACTGAATATTTATTAATTCCCCCCACAAGGATCAAATGTGGCACAAGGCCGGTTTAATGTGGGTATCTCCGAGCCCGTAGGGTCAGCCAAAAATATGGCCTTTGAACCCACCTTGACGGGTTCAGGCTCTGTCTACCACCCCGGACGAAACTTTGCCCTTCGGCAAAGCGTCGTCAGGGTTCCTCTCTGCTAACACAGAGAGTTGGACAGAAGGCGTCCGCAGTCAAAGACCGCGGGACAGCACTGAGTATTTATTAATCCCCCCACAAGGATCAAATGTGGCACAAGGCCGGTTTAATGTAGGTAATTCCGAGCCCGTAGGCTCAGCCAAAAATATGGCCTTTGAACCCGCCTTGACGGGTTCGGGCTCTGTCTACCTCCCCGGACGAAACCTTGCCCTTCGGCAAAGCCTCGTCCTGGTTCCTCACTGCTAACGTAGGGAGTTGGACAGAAGGCGTCCGCAGTCAAAGACAGCGGGACGGCACTTAGTATTTATTAATCCCCCCACAAGGATCAAATGTGGCACAAGGCCGGTTTAATGTGGGTAATTCCGAGCCCGTAGGTTCAGCCAAAAATATGGCCTTTGAACCCGCCTTGACGGGTTCAGGCCCTGTCTACCTCCCCGGACGAAACCTTGCCCTTCGGCAAAGCCTCGTCCGAGTTCCGCTCTGCAAACGCAGAGAGTTGGACAGAAGGCGTCCGCAGTCAAAGACTGCGGGACGGCACTTAGTATTTATTAATCCCCCCACAAGGATCATATGTGGCACAAGGCCGGTTTAATGTGGGTATCTCCGAGCCTTGACGGGTTCAGGCTCTGTCTACCTCCCCGGACGAAACCTTGCCCTACGGCAAAGCCTCCTCCGGGTTCCTCTCTGCAGACGCAAAGACTTGGACAGAAGGCGTCCGCAGTCAAAGACCGCGGGACAGCACTGAGTATTTATTAATCCCCCCACAAGGATCAAATGTGGCACAAGGCCGGTTTAATGTGGGTATCTCCGAGCCCGTAGGCTCAGCCAAAAATATGGCCTTTGAATCCGCATTGACGGGTTCAGGCTCTGTCTACCTCCCAGGACGAAACCTTGCCCTTCGGCAAAGCCTCCTCCAGGTTCCTCTCTGCAGACGCAAAGTGTTGGACAGAAGGCGTCCGCAGTCAAAGACCGCGGGACGGCACTGAGTATTTATTAATCCCCCCACGAGGATCAAATGTGGCACAAGGCCGGTTTAATGTGGGTATCTCCGAGCCTTGACGGGTTCAGGCTCTGTCTACCTCCCCGGACGAAACCTTGCCCTACGGCAAAGCCTCCTCCGGGTTCCTCTCTGCAGACGCAAAGACTTGGACAGAAGGCGTCCGCAGTCAAAGACCGCGGGACGGCACTGAGTATTTATTAATTCCCCCCACTAGGATCAAATGTGGCACAAGGCCGGTTTAATGTCGGTATCTCCGAGCCCGTAGGGTCAGCCAAAAATATGGCCTTTGAACCCACCTTGATGGGTTCAGGCTCTGTCTACCACCCCGGACGAAACTTTGCCCTTCGGCAAAGCGTCGTCCGGGTTCCTCTCTGCTAACGCAGAGAGTTGGACAGAAGGCGTCCGCAGTCAAAGACCGCGGGACAGCACTGAGTATTTATTAATCCCCCCACAAGGATCAAATGTGGCACAAGGCCGGTTTAATGTGGGTATCTCCGAGCCCGTAGGCTCAGCCAAAAATATGGCCTTTGAATCCGCCTTGACGGGTTCAGGCTCTGTCTACCTCCCAGGACGAAACCTTGTCCTTCGGCAAAGAGTCGTCCAGGTTCCTCTCTGCTAACGCAGAGAGTTGGACAGAAGGCGTACGCAGTCAAAGACCGCGGGACGGCACTGAGTATTTATTAATCCCCCCACGAGGATCAAATGTGGCACAAGGCCGGTTTAATGTGGGTATCTCAGAGCCTTGACGGGTTCAGGCTCTGTCTACCTCCCCGGACAAAACCTTGCTCTTCGGCAAAGCCTCGTCCGGGTTCCTCTTTGCAAACGCAAAGAGTTGGACAGAAGGCGTCCGCAGTCAAAGACCGCGGGACAGCACTGAGTATTTATTAATCCCCCCACAAGGATCAAATGTGGCACAAGGCCGGTTTAATGTGGCTAATTCCGAGCCCGTAGGTTCAGCCAAAAATATGGCCGTTGAACCCGCCTTGACGGGTTCGGGCTCTGTCTACCTCCCCGGACGAAACCTTGCCCTTCGGCAAAGCCTCGTCCGGGTTCCTCACTGCTAACGTAGGGAGTTGGACAGAAGGCGTCCGCAGTCAAAGACCGCGGGACGGCACTTAGTATTTAGTATTTATTAATCCCCCCACAAGGATCAAAAGTGGCACAAGGCTGGTTTAATGTGGGTATTTCCGAGCCCGTAGGCTCAGCCAAAAATATGGCCTTTGAACCCGCCTTGACGGGTTCAGGCCCTGTCTACCTCCCCGGACGAAAACTTGCCCTTTCCGCAAACCCTCGTCCGAGTTCCTCTCTGCAAACGCAAAGAGTTGGACAGAAGGCGTCCGCAGTCAAAGACCGCGGGACGGCACTTAGTATTTATTAATCCCCCCACAAGGATCAAATGTGGCACAAGGCCGGTTTAATGTGGGTAATTCCGAGCCCGTAGGCTCAGCCAAAAATATGGCCTTTGAACCCGCCTTGACGGGTTCAGGCTCTGTCTACCTCCCCGGACGAAACTTTGCCCTTCGGCAAAGCCTCGTCCGAGTTCCTCTCTGCAAACGCAAAGAGTTGGACAGAAGGCGTCCGCAGTCAAAGACCGCGGGACGGCACTTAGTATTTAGTATTTATTAATTCCCCCCACAAGGATCAAATGTGGCACAAGGCCGGTTTATTGTGGGTATTTCCGAGCCCGTAGGCTCAGCCAAAAATATGGCCTTTGAACACGCCTTGACGGGTTCAGGCCCTGTCTACCTCCCCGGACGAAACCTTGACCTTCGGTAAAGCCTCGTCCGAGTTCCTCTCTGCAAACGCAAAGAGTTGGACAGAAGGCGTCCGCAGTCAAAGACTGCGGGACGGCAGTTAGTATTTATTAATCCCCCCACAAAGATCAAATGTGGCACAAGGCCGGTTTAATGTGGGTAATTCCGAGCCCGTAGGTTCAGCCAAAAATATGGCCTTTGAACCCGCCTTGACGGGTTCAGGCCCTGTCTACCTCCCCGGACGAAACCTTGCCCATCGGCAAAGCCTCGTCCGAGTTCCGCTCTGCAAACGCAGAGAGTTGGACAGAAGGCGTCCGCAGTCAAAGACTGCGGGACGGCACTTAGTATTTATTAATCCCCCCACAAGGATCAAGTGTGGCACAAGGCCGGTTTAATGTGGGTATCTCCGAGCCCGTAGGCTCAGCCAAAAATATTGCCTTTGAACCCGCCTTGACGGGTTCAGGCTCTGTCTATCTCCCCGGACGAAACCTTGCCCTTCGGCAAAGCCTCGTCCGGGTTCCTCACTGCTAACGCAGAGATTTGGACAGAAGGCGTCCGCAGTCAAAGACTGCGGGACGGCACTTAGTATTTATTAATCCCCCCACAAGGATCAAATGTGGCACAAGGCCGGTTTAATGTGGGTATTTCCGAGCCCGTAGGCTCAGCCAAAAATATGGCCTTTGAACCCGCCTTGACGGGTTCAGGCCCTGTCTACCACCCCGGACGAAACCTTGCCCTTCGGCAAAGCGTCGTCCGGGTTCCTCTCTGCCTTAGCAGAGAGTTGGACAGAAGGCGTCCGCAGTCAAAGACCGCTGGACGGCACTTAGTATTTATTAATCCCCCCACAAGGATCAAATGTGGCACAAGGCCGGTTTAATGTGGGTAATTCCGAGCCCGTAGGCTCAGCCAAAAATATGGCCTTTGAACCCGCCTTGACGGGTTCAGGCCCTGTCTACCTCCCCGGACGAAACCTTGCCCTTCGGCAAAGCCTCGACCGGGTTCCTCACTGCTAACGCAGAGAGTTGGACAGAAGGCGTCCGCAGTCAAAGACCGCTGGACGGCACTTAGCCCAACTGGCGACTGCTACTACTACTTATTATCTGTGGGAGAGTCCATTACAATAGAATAGGTATTATGGCATAACATCTTGGTAGCAGTTTGTAAAGCAAACAAGCACCTCAAAACCTGATAATAATAATAATGATGGAAATTAATGAGTTTCGGGTTTAGAAGTATAAAGACGTAGTGAAAGCAGCCAATCTGAGACAAGAAAAAGTTCGATGTTTTCATATATGATGATCTCTACGCGATATTTCATTGGCAGCCAGCTTGAGATACGGATAGATAGGCCTCTTTGATCTTTATTAGGAAATTTATCTAGAGATGGTGTCTCGATAGAAATAAAACACCAGTCCTTGTAGAAACTTAGACACGAACCTTTCATATCGTCGACATGGTAACACATACCAGATCGTTCATTGTTTGAATCAACAAGGGCCGCATCCTCCACAAAGAATCCACTCTAGAATGGTGAGTTCTGCTACTGATTCACACCTTCCCAGCAATATGGAGCATGAGGTATCTCTCAACAGAATATATAACCAGTTCCGTTCAGTCTGGAAGACAAAAATGGCCCAGAGAAGACAATAAACAGATTATTGAGGCTTCCGGCGCTAATGCCAAGCAGTACAGCATGGTGTTTCCAAATTTTTGCTGGAGTATATTGCATCCTGTTGCCCTTTTTCTCACAGACATTGTTAAACTGACCTTACTATTCTGTGCAGTCGACAAACAACGCGCATGCGCAAAATTAAACATATAATATAGCGACAATTTACCGATAGCATCCTCTATAACCAGTCAGCATTTTCAAACAGAGATTAGACGAAGCGAGTTTGAAAAGAAAATAATCCCGATGTAAGAGTTAACGAAAGCGATAATAAACTGGCTAATACAAAAAGAAATATTACCAAATCTAAACTGGTGACTGACATTCACATTGATTAAATAAAAGAAAGTACAATCAAATTTTCGAAAAACTCGGTTGAAATAATTCACAATTCGAGCATAATAACAAATGATGCCAGGGTCAATGTGTTAAACTAGTCACAGCAAGAAATAGAGAAACTAATTCAAACAATCGTAAACAACCCAGCCATAGTCTCTGGAGATCAGATAAACATAGAAGAAGATGTCAACAAGGTTTTAAAAAATATGACTGACAGAAATAATGAAGATATCACAACTGCAACAGAACTAAACAGCAAATAACTGATGAATGGATCCAAGTCCAAAACATTGTTATGAAGGACTGCAAGTTGATCTGGCCCTAAAGAACATCATGTATTAAAAATGAATCGGATTATGAAAAATATAGCTTATCTCCCTTTGATTGATAAGATAACGGATAGGTGAGAGATGAGTTCATTTATCTGGTAATAATGGGTAAGACCCAAATTTAGTCGCCAAATGAATTTAAGGCGCCAAGCGAGAGGCATGAAGACTATCGAAGTGAAAGGACACGTTTAAATCTACTGCAAAAGACAGGGTTGCTGGCCATGAGCAAACCTGAAATGACGTGTTAATGCAACGACGAGCAGACATCGTAAGAAGAGATATGATTAACTTCAGATAAGTGTCTCAATCAATTTCAAACAGATACATGTATTGGACTTAGTCCTCAATGCTATGACATTAACTGCTAAAAAATATGTTTAGCAATTTTCTCTTCTTTTTCTCGTTGTATAATGTATTGCTTATATAAAAGTACTAACAGCATGGCCCGGCGTTGCCCGTACTTGATTCAAAAATCGTACGACTCACACAGCAATCGCTATAACTTGACTTAAAATATTTTTGCCCTTCCTTGCCCTTAAAGGAGTGTCCTTTGCCGTGCTGATGTTGCTACTTGCCTATCTCACACTGCGAAGTTTTTCTAAGCTCTATACTAAACATTAAATCTGTTACGAAAAAAGAACTAAACAAAATGAACACAAAACGATCAGCTTTAAAAAAAAAGGACTCGTAACTGGAAAACCGAATGAAAAAAGAATGTTAACAAAAACTTTTTCACACCCTACCCAGTTCTGCGGAATCAGAATCAACGTTGAGTTTAAGCAAGCGAATGAGCCAATTGGAGTAAAGTGCCATGCAGATTTAAATTTTTCCCCACTTGGGACGAATGCAGCTATCGATTTTTTTTGCATGCTAGCATGCTAGTTAACATTCGTGTCAGTCAGCTGTTGGCTCTCACACTGGCCAATAGAATCTTCCTGCCTATTCGTGGCAGCCAGCTATAGGCTCTCACTCTGACCAGTACAAAATGGCCGCAAACTACATGAAAACTGCCGTAGAAGCATAAAAAAATCGATTATTTCCACTATCGATGGGAGTTGGGAAATGCAAAGTCGGTCTTGGCCTTCCCACTAACTTGGAGCATGTGAATGTAAATTTTGGTGCAAATCCGTCGAAAATTTCGGCCGTGCATTCGTTACACACACACACACACACACACACACATCCTGCGTTTTTTAGATAGAGATGCTTTGAAAACGGTTCATTTGTCTCGTCCTTTGTTCCTCTGTCCCGACTCATTTCCCCATAGGTTATCACTTTCTTTCGTGAGTAACTCTATACTGTTACTACTATATGTGTCCCCCAAAGAGATGTAAAATGGAGAATAGAATAGCAAAATCTACGAAAAAAGAAAAGAAAAATCACTGAAATTAAGCAACGTCGTCCCTGGTCAGTACCTAGATGAGTAGCCGCTGGGGAATCCCAGGTGCTATAACCTGGGATGTGCGGGTGGTGTAATGGCTCAAAAATTTTAATCTGAGAGCCGAGTTCCAATTCCAGTTGAGTTCGTTATATTCACTTATGCACCAATATCATTAGGAAAATTATGAATGCACTTCTTCTCCCCAACTATGTATTAATTAGTAAGACTTATATCATAAAATAATTATTTTTACAATCTAAAAAGAAGTATTGTCTGGCTTTAGATAAACTGCAAAGGGTTGAAAAGCCTTAGAAAACGAATAAAGCAATCAAGTAAGAAACAGCCTGGCAGGGAGAAATTATGAAAGAAATTAATGTTCTTCGAGAAATAGAAATACTAAAAAACATAAACGATGATCACAAGATAAAATTAGCTAGCAAGATGAAGATACTGAAAATTCTGAAGTGACAGAGAAAATGAAAAAGCGACACGTGAATACCGCTTCAAAAGGCGATCCGGATTTTCAAAAATAATTGCAAGTTCAAAAATTAATAAGAACAAGAGGAAAACCATCATTACTACTACTACTACTACTATTACTACTACTACTACTACTACTACTACTACTACTACGAAGTGGATTCAATCTTGGCAAAAATCAGCCTGGTAAGAAAAATTAAGAAAGAAACTGATCTCCGATCAGATGCGAAAACGGGACAATGATCACATTATAAAATTAGTGGTTAATTTGCAGTGTAACACCCACGCTCAGTTCACATGAAATATTTTCAAAATACTTACATTTATGTGTAATTTTACATGCTTCATTCGAATCTGGTTTGATAAATTTGATAAAATATACCATTATGGAGTTATCAACAGTGATAGATTGGATTAATTCGCGTCGCGGGCAGGCATTACTAGCGTTGTTTGTATGCATTCGCTGAAGAATAGCTATCAGTGTAGGTATCATTGCGCAAACTGAGCGTGTCTACGTAAATAGTTCTTGTGCGCAGTAATTGAGACAAATTTACACAAGAAAGATGAGTTCCGCGATTAGATTTCAGTAGTCTTCCGCGTTTAGCTTTCCGTTGTGATTTTCCATTATCAGGGTACCGGGCTGGCAGTTTGCTGTTGCTTTCGACTGCTCGTTAGGACCCCGAACTCTTTGGTAACGCCTAGAGACGTTGCTCTAATCAACAGTCGCATAATATCGGTGTATCTGTAGTGCTATCTCACGCATGGGCAGGTGTCGCTTTATGTATTTCTGCCCCCAGCTACACGCTGACTGGTTTGTATTACCATTGGCGACAGATAATGACAATTATGGTGGTCATCTCACCCCCAAAACATAGTAATCACAAAAACAAAACAAAAAAAAATAAAATAAATAAATTAAACTAAACCAGTTAATAAAAAACATATACCGTCCTCAAGCTTTCTTTCTCCGATATTCGTGGTATTCGTTCCAACTTCTGTAGCGTAGAACCTTTTCTCCTGGAAAAGTCACCAGATATATTTGCTCTCTGTGAAACCAAATTGAATTCTTCCATTCCTACCAATGAATTCTTGGTTCCAGAGTTTCTTTCCCTTTGACGAAAAGGTTCCAGCATTAACATAGATGGCCTTGGTATTTACATCCGGAATAATCTTCCGATGACCAATGAACACTCTTTCATCTGCTTTCGTCTTTCGCTATTAAACCCCGTCAGCTATCTTATGTGTCTTTATCACCCCACTCTTCCTAAGACTGCAGTATATAGCTGACAATATAGAAGAGGAACTTTCTCTCCATCCATTTGCAAACATCTTTGTGTTCGGTGACTTTAATGTTCACCACGACACGTGGCTGAAACATTCTAAAGATATTCATGTCGGTATACAGACATTAATTTTTTTCATTGCACAATCCCTTACTCAAATCATGGACCTCCCTACTCGTTTCCCTAGCTAAACCGAGCAACATGCTTCTCTATTAGATCTATTCCTTACCTCCTCTCTCCGCTCTTGCGAAACTTCGCAATACTGCCCTCTTGGTAACTCGAACCACTCTGTGGTAGTAAGTGATATCTCCTTCCAAGCATCCATTAAACAGGAAACCCCTACCCATAAAAAAATATTTCCTGTACCAGCATATTGATTGGGACTCATTCCGGTATTTTCTTAGTAATGCCTCATGGACTGACATCTTCAACCTCCGAAATGAAAATTGCACCACTGAGGTTTTCATCTTGGGCCATGGACACTTTTATCCACTGTCAGAAATGCCAGGTGAAACCGCAGTCCTCTCTAGGGTTTTAACTTCTCGTAATAAATGTATGCGTGTCCTCGAAGTAGCTAAGTCCCCATGTTTTTGATGAAAGGATGCAGCAAGCATAACCGCTAAAATCTTTGGCTCTCGTGACTACTGGTGGCTTTGCGATAGGGTACTAAATAAGTGCAAGGTCTCCATTCCCTCCTCTTCAATCGATTTAAAGTGTTATCATCCTCTGCTGATAAAGCTGAATGCTTTGCCCGTAAAATCTCCTCAAACTCTACTCTTGACTCATCTGCAGTATACCTGCCTGATTTCCCACTTAGAACTGGTTCTCTGTTGAATGATGTGCATATAATCTCTTCCATGGTTTTTGCTGTCATCTCTGACCTTGATCCCCACAAAGTATGTAGCATCCATGAAATATTCATTAAGAAGTGTGCTCCCGAACTAGCTCCTATTCTCTCTAAACTGTATAATAAATTCCTCGCTGCCTCCTGCTGGAAGGCATCGTCATTTGTTCCAGTTTTTAAGTTTTTCTTCTGTCTCTTCGGGAAAATTCTAGAAGCGCTAATCAATGCTGAATTCGTTCGTCATCTCTCGGCCTTTCCTCAGACAATACAGCTTTAGCCACATTATTTACATTACTCGGCGGTTGGAATGTCGAACTGAACCCTTTATTTCGCTCACTGGAGTAGACTGTTCTAGTTCCACGTGCCATGTTTGATGGATGTTAGCTATCAATTATCCCCTGTTCAAATTATCTCTGAAAGTTCTCCACTGTATTGAACGGGTATTGAACTCACACTCTTTGGGTCTTGTCACTGGATCTAACCAACGCCTTTATCCACTGTGCCATGTCTCCTTGAGAACATCGGGTTATGAATTTCTGGGTATTATAAACCTAATGTCTTTAGCAAACATTTTGACCAGTGCTCATATTGCAATTTTACTGTTATTATTGCATGTTTTTACCAGAGCTCATATTGCAACTTTGTTGTTATCATTGTTTCGACATTCCAACCACCTGAAGAAGGCCGGAGCGTACAACGGCCGAAACGTTGTGATAAATATGGCGACAAAGATGAGGACAATAGTCCGAGTAATGTAAATAATGTACATAATACCTTATCTCAGAAATATAGACAGCTTTAATCTCTCCAGATCAACTGCAGATATAATAACGACAATTGCGGAAAGAGTCTATCATGTTCTAGATAAAAACGGTGAAGCCTGGGCTGTAGCTTTGGACATCTCAAAAACCTTTGGCAGGGTCTTGCATTCAGGTTTTCCCCAAAATCTGAAAAGCTATGGTATCACCAGGCATGTTTCTGAGTTGATCAAGTTGTTTCGATCTAATCGTGAAATAAAATTTGATCACTCGTCTAGATCCTTTCGTACAAACGCGGGTGTCCTCCCCAGCACTCCATCCTTGGTTCTACGCTGTTTTTAATCTTCATTAACTACTTTCTCGATGACATCAGATCTCAACTTGTCATCGACGTTGACGACATTACCATTTACTCTTGCATCGATAGTAAGGCTGATCTGTCAAACAAGGTCAAAATGGCAGCTGATATACAAAACAACTTCAATGCCGTCGCTAACTGGGGCAAAACATGGATTGTCAATTTTAACGCCTCCAAAGCTAAACTTCTCTCCATTAATCATCTAAGAGACCCCTCTCTTTTCTTCCAAGAAAGTGACCCATTGCGCCTTCTTGGGCTAACGATCTCAGTTGAAATGAGGTGGAAAGATTACATTGAATCAATCGTGAGATCAGCTGCTAAGAAAGTCGGTTCTCTGTGTCGGGCGAGACAATTTTTCTCTCTGGAATCTATCTTGCATATCTATAAGTCTACCATTCTTCCATGCTTAGAATATTGATGCCACATATGGTCCGTTGACACTGCTATTTTCCTTCAGCTCCTTGATAAGATCCAAAGAAGAATCAGCAATATTATTGGTCCTGATCTGGCGGCCTGGCTTCACTCACTTGCCCACCTCCGTAAGGTTGCTTCTCTGTGACATTTGTACAAATACATTCATGGTAAATATTCGGATGATCTCTACACTATGGTACCTAGATATTATGAATTTAAGTGCAGTACTAGACTGGCGGTGAGATCGCATCAGTTTACTGTTGAGCTAGCTCTATGCACCCGTAAGTTCTATGTTAACAGTTTATTTTCTCGCACTTCTCGCATGATAAATCCCCCCCCCCCCGGCTTCTTGCTTTCCAACCAACTTTAATCTGAAAAATTTAAATGCAATTTTAATCGCTGTCTACTGTCATCTTTATTGCTCTTTTGTCTTTCTCCTCATTACTAATGTTTCTGTTCCTAACACACCCCCACACTCTGTAACCAATTGCGTACTAGTGTCTGTACTGCCTTACTTGGGGCGATACCGATTAGGAAAAAAAAAATAATAATAATACGTATAAAATATTTCATACATTAATTTCCAGTGTAGTTAAGTTTTGTGAAGCCGTTATCGACATGACATTAGTTACAAGATATTTGTCGATTTGGACTGAATTTGAGTACCAAGTACTTAATAATTACTGATACATTTGCATGAGCTCAAACGAAAATGAACAAAAATAAGAACCTGTCTATATTTCTGAGATGAGGTATTATGTATACTATTTACATTATTCGGACTATTATCCTCATCTTTTTACCATATTTATCACAACGTTTCGGCTGTTGGACAAATGGCACAGTGGATAAAGGCGTTGGTTAGATCCACTAAGTTGTAAATTCAATACCTGGTTAAGACAGTGGAGAACTTGGGTGGGGGTGAATTAACAGGAGATAACTGATAACTGACATCCATCAGACATTCCACGTGGAACTAGAACAGTTTACCCCAGCAAGCGAAATAAAGGGCTCAGTTCGACATTCCAACCATCTAAAGAAGGCCGGAGCGCACAATGACTGAAACGTTGTGATAAATATAGCAACAAAGATGAGGACAACAGTTCGAATAATGGAGAACTGGGGGGGGGGGGTGAATTAACAGGAGATAACTGATAACTGACATCCATCAGACATTCCACGTGGAACTAGAACAGTTTACCCCAGCGAGCGAAATAAAGGGCTCAGTTCGACATTCCAACCATCTAAAGAAGGCCGGAGCGCACAATGACTGAAACGTTGTGATAAATATAGCAACAAAGATGAGGACAACAGTTCGAATAATGGAGAACTGGGGGGGGGTGAATTAACAGGAGATAACTGATAACTGACATCCATCAGACATTCCACGTGGAACTAGAACAGTTTACCCCAGCGAGCGAAATAAAGGGCTCAGTTCGACATTCCAACCATCTAAAGAAGGCCGGAGCGCACAATGACTGAAACGTTGTGATAAATATAGCAACGAAGATGAGGACAGCAGTTCGAATAATGGAGAACTTGGGGGGGAGGGTGAATTAACAGGAGATAACTGATAACTGACATCCATCAGACATTCCACGTGGAACTAGAACAGTTTACCCCAGCGAGCGAAATAAAGGGCTCAGTTCGACATTCCAACCACCTGAAGAAGGCCGAAGCGCACAATGACTGAAACGTTGTGATAAATATGGCAACAAAGACGAGGACAACAGTTCGAATAATGGAAATAGTGAAAAATATGAACGTTGGACAGTTCATCCACAATTTTGATTTGGATGTACAAGAACTTATTCTGAAACTGTAAAAATGAAATAAAGATAAACATTTTCTCGGTTGAACTTACCAAATATATATATATGTATATATATATATATGATGAAAATTTAATTATACTGATTATATGTATAAAGCTATTTAAATGCAGCTTAGGAATAAATATTATCCATTAAAAATTGTAAATGGATATTCTTACTGGGCCGCGTGTCAATTTTTTTCTGATTCTCTTACTCATACTTCAAAGTAAATTGTATCCGGTGTATGTTTTACTGCAAAATTATCTTGGGATTACTTTAATTTATGATATATATTTGTATATAAAAAATATACTCCGCAATTCTTTTCAGTATGTTCGCTTGTTTTCAGATTCGTTTTATGAGAAATATTATTTCATTCACACACACACACACACACATATATATATATATATACATATATATATATATATATATATATATATATATATATATATATATATATATATATATATATATATAGCGAAGCAAGCATGCGTTAGTAAATTTGAAGGTCTATTAATACATATAAGCACATCCAATTTTGTGATAGTAGTTCTCATATACATACATCCACAAATTAATATATATATTGAGTGTATTTGGCCAACAATTTTTCATTTGACTAAACACTAACAAAATATCTTTCTGAAGAATGCTAATGTTTTTATATATTTCAGTGAATTTTTTTTCCGATGAAAATTTGTATTTTGTCCGATGCCGGCGTACTTTCGATTTTCTTCAGTTGCTATTAAAATCAGTTTTGGTTGATTATGTCGTGTCTCTGTGAATATATTATGCCTGGATCATTCCAAACCAACTCAGACAATATATTCCAAAGTTTCCATGATAACCAACTCAGATTGTGACGAAATTTCACTAACTGATACTCGTCGTTCAGAAAAAGAAAATCTGAAAATTTCATAGTTCAGCAGTTATGGCCTCTTAAAATTTACTTAGATTTTCACGTCGAGAGTCAGCAGTATGATTTCCCAAATATATCACTTCATATCTTTGCATTCTAAGAAGTAATCTAACTGAATTTTGGGGTCACAGACACAATGACGCCATGGCAGAGTTGGCTAATAGGCATTGGGCCAAGAAATAATCATTTTTCTATTTCTTTTTCATATTACTATAGATTAGGTACTCTAAATTGAAAACATCAATTTTTTTTAATAAAATTTTATAAAGTTTAATGGGGGGTGTCAAGTTTGCCATGTAACTTCAGTATAAGTTAATGACCCAACAAAACGACATAACTTTTTTTCATACGACATGATTTCTTAAAATCAAAAATTTGAAATATTTGTAAATTTTGTAATCTGGGATGCTTTTCCATATTTTTTTATCGTTTGAACACCAAAGATTCCAACATTACTGACAAGCACTCCAGATTAAAAGAAATTAAGCAATGAGAAATCACCTGGTATAAATCTATTTTTTTGGCTTCCATAAAGACATTACTTTATAGAGAAAACCGTACCCCTTATTAACATCTTCTACGTTCAAAATGTTGGCGATCATGGCCTTCCACCCCACCCCATATCCTTGTAGATCTTAATAATTTTTGTCTTTTTGTCATTACTCCCAGAACGTGTTCTATCATCCACTTGTTCAAGCCCATTAAGTATGTCACGCGTTGCTTTACCCTGTGCCTCTTTCCCTCTAACCGTTCTGTGAGTATCAGATTTTCGAAGCCCTCCTTCCTCGTTACACGTCCCAGAAATTTGCCTCTTTCTGATGTTAAGTACAAGTTTCCTACTTGTTTCCTTTAGCTCAAAAAACCTCGTCGTTGCTCACATGTTCGGTTCATGGTATTCTTAGCATCCTTCTGTAGAACCAAATTTCTGACACTTCTAGTATCTTCTTCAGAAGATTTCCAGTATTTGCTGCCATACAGGAGGACAGATATCACGTAACTGTTCAGTACTCTTTTCTTTGTTTCCAACGAAACTTTCCTGTCTTGTAAGACTTTGCTTAGCTTTTGGAGTGCTTCTTTGGCCATTCCAATATGTCTTCGGATCTCAGTGTCACACTTTCCGTCCTCTGTTAGAACACTTCCTAGATATTTAAATTTCTGTGCCTGTTTCATTTTAGTGTCTCCAACACTGTAGATTGCATTTTGGGCTCATCTCTGTTGATGACCATGCATTCTGCCTTCTTGTAGTTTATGCTTAGTTCCTTCTCTCTCCCCTTCGCTACCTCCTGTTGGAGATTTATGCAGTTTCCTTTCCGTGTCTACTATCAGCACAGTGACATCTGCATATCTTATGATGTTAAGATCGTGGCCGCCAATGATAAATCTTGGTAGGAT
Source organism: Acanthosepion lycidas (assembly GCA_963932145.1). Lineage (NCBI taxonomy): Eukaryota > Metazoa > Mollusca > Cephalopoda > Sepiida > Sepiidae > Acanthosepion > Acanthosepion lycidas. Next base: position 83,339,563 of record OZ010577.1, on the reverse strand, counting down.
TTCCAGTTCTCTCAAAATTGCCTTTCTGTATAAGGTGAATAAGTTAGGTGAGAAGATATATCCTTGCCTTACACCCCTTTCTGTTTTTGTATATTTGCTAAACTCATATTTTATCCGTATTCAGGCGGTTTGCTGACAGTAGAGCTTACTGATATTCTAATATCTTTCCCGAATATATCAAAGTTACTGAGCAACTCTAACAGATCTTTGTGGCCTACTTTGCCGAAACCCTTTGCGTAGTCTACAAAAACACAGGTACACGTCCTTCTGCATTTGTATTGCTCTTTCTGATAATATTCTAAGCATAAATATCGCGTTTCTTGTTCCGATGTCTTTAACGAACCCGCACTGTTCTTGTCCTATCTCTGGTCTGATTCTGCTGTGTGCTCTATTCATCAGAATTCGAATGATGAGTTTTGTTAGGTGGCTCATTAGGCTTATTGTTCGGTGGAGTTTACATTCGTTTGCGCCTGGTTTCTTAGGCAGTGCCATGAAAATTGTTTTGTTTAGGTATTCTGGTATATCGCTACTGTTGTAGATTGCATTTATTATTTCTGTAATCTTGTCTATTCGGAAATCACCTAAGGCTGACGGCAGCTCTATTACAATTCCGTTTGGCCCTGCACTTTTGTTTCTGTTCAATTTCCATTCCGACTTTTAGAATTTCCAGCCAGTTGGTATTTCTGTGTATTGCCGATTGTTTTCTTTCGTCGTGAAAGTGATATCCAATATATTCGTTCCATCGCTGAAGAATTTTTTCTTTCTCTGATATGAGCGTTCCTTCCTTGGATTTTATGCATCTTGTTGATGAGCATGTCTTTTGTCCTGTTAGTTCCCTTATTTTTTTTATGCATATCTCCTTTATCTGTGATGCTCATTCGCTCTATTTCTGCACATTTTTCGTTGAGTCATTCTTCTTTCGCTTGCCTGCATTCGTTCCTTATTTCATTGTGTAGTTTTCTGTATTCCGTTCCATGTCCTGACATTGTTTTCTGTCTCCTTTTCATCATGTCAAGGATCTCCTCTGTGATCTATTCGTTTTTTCTTATTTGTCCATTCTCATTTGGGACAAAATTAAAGCTATTATTGATGTGGAATGTTTGATCTATATGAAAGTAAAGAATTTAAAAAAAAAAAAGATTATTTCTTGTTGTGTTGCCTATTATGAAACTAAACTGAAGCCATTTCAGATTTCAGCTTTAACAATATTCCATGTTATTTTGTCGTCGGGTTCTTCAAATTGGCGTAATGGTTAGCTAGCTTGTCTCGCTAGATCAATTACAACTAAATAGTGAGTTCGATACTCACTGGGTCCTGTATATTTGCGGCACTCTGCTACGATTAGTAAATCACCATATAGTTATATTCCTTTAAAGATGCTATTTATCGTTTTAATGTATAAATACAGAGGGTGGAATTTTGAGAGATATGGTGATTAATGGAAAGGAAGATGAAAAGGGAGATAAATATGTAGTGGAAAGGAAGTGAATATCACAATTATAAAAACATATAGGCAGTACAGTTATTACGTTTGTTTGTAAAATGTCCTTTTACTGAATTTATTTAGTAACTGATACTAACAACAATATTCTATCATGAGTGCAATATGCTAGAAACTTAACGGAAATGGAATAAGCGTTTTATATACCATAAAAGGTGCGGTTCTTTTGCATCCCCCAATTTGTCCCTACCCATTGAAGGCAGTCGAAAATTATATGCCTGAAATTATAAAAGATATGAAAAGGCGGTGCAAGGTTTTCATGGTAGATAGAAGTCATTTCAGCGTATCACATATCGATATTAATTGAAAATCCTGCCCTGTCGCTGGGCCTCAGAATGGGCCAACAACACCCCCTACAGAAATGGAAGATATCGCCAACTAAAAGGGGTCACCTTTAGAGTGGATACTCATAGATTCATGTATAAACTCGACCATTGTTTACAATATTTTACTCGTGTGTAAAATCTGGACCTATGTCTTCTTATCTTTGCCATGTCACTTCAGGAGGTGGTCGATCATGTCTTTCTACAACTTCTTACCTTTTGTGGCTCTTAATAATGTTTGCCTTTTAAACACTCTCTGTTCTGCGATCCATTTACACAAGCTCGTTAGGAATGTTACTCGCTGTTTCCCTCAGTCGCTCTTACTTTCAGAATATCCTGTGAATGTCAAAGCCTTATTTTCTAATTATATGTCATAGAAATAGTTGTGGAGTTCTCCCTCTAAAGAGTCTATGTTGGACTCTTCCGCCTACTATAAAATTAGTAGGAGAGAAGGGGAACAGTCGAATAGATTGTTCTACTGGGCTGTGACTTGTCGCAGCTGCCGTCTAACTCTCTACCTTTAGGCAGAGAGAAACCCGGACGAGGCTTTGCCGAAGCGAAAAGTTTCGTCCGGGGAGGTAAACAGGACCTGAATCCGTTTATGCGGGTTCTAAGGGAATATTTTTGGCCGAGCCTACGGGCTCGTAGAACCCACGGTAAATTCGGCCTTGTGTCACATACATCCCTCGTGGTGGTGGTGGGCTTTTAAATATAACGGTCGAATAGATTGAACTCCGGGTCAACCGACACACACTCATTAGTCGTGTAATATTCTTCTGTTGTGCTTACTGTTTAATATATGATATATTTGCAACACTTGTTTTGTTATTTCTTTAACCATTTACTTGGGTCATAACAGAAATTACAACCGTTTTATTCATATTCTAATTATAAGCATCCATTTTGATTCAGTTGTTCTTAAAACGGCCTCGTTACACGTATGTTCATATTATGGTATTCTCAGGATTATTCTGATGAACCACATTGATGTTGCCTTAAATTTCTCCTTCATTTGTGATGAAATTGTTCAGCATACACTGCTATATAGAACGATAGATATTACATAGCTGTGCAGCATTCTTTTCTTTGTTTCTAATGGCATTTTCTTGTTTCTTAATACTTTGCTCAGCTATTAAATATATTCCAATGCGCCTTCGAATTTCGGTGTCACCTTTCCCGTCATCTGTTGAAACGCTTCCAAGATATTTAAATTTTAGCAGTTAATTTATTTTGTCATCTTTAATTCATAGTTAGCATCTTGTGCTGTTCTTCTTGTTGATGACCAATCATTGTGTCATCTTAAAATTGATCTCTAGTTCTATCATCTCACTTTCCCTTACTACGTTCTCTAGATGTTCTTGCTGTTTCCTTACTGTGTTTGCAAACAGTACACTGTCATTTGCATGTTAAGACTGTGCCCGCCAATAATAAATCCTACTAGAATTTCTAGCTTTCTCAGGATTTATGTCTACTTTTATTTAATTCATTGTGATTTCTGTCCTATAAGAAATATATTGGATATTAGTTAACGCCACAAGGATTAATGGGTAGGTTACTTTAACCAAGACGAATCCTAATTAAAATCACGCATTTCCCAATGCCTAAACTGATATTTTAGGTCAAGAATCTTTACGAAAATGTCTTCCTTTAATAGAATGTCGATTTACACTTTTTTAGTAATTTGAACACTCAGCATGTTAAGACAGAATCTATGATTTTCTGCAAGAAAAAAAGTCCAAGTCCGAGCTAAGACTTTGAGATTTCAAAATCAAACAAGTTCCGAAGGCGCATTGGAATGGCAAGTGATGCCTTCTAAAAACTAAACAAAATATTAAGAAACGAAAAACAATTGTTAGAAAGAAAGAAAAGTGTGTTGAAATACTATGTAATATCTATCCTTCTATATGACATTGAATGCTGGAAATTTTCCTCGGGTATATTGTTCTAAATGCTGATGATGATGATAATACCATGGGTCAAGCATGTAAACAATGAGGAAGTTGAAAGAAAATGGAAGAAAAATAGACATTTATAGTTACAATCAGAAAGAAACAACTGAAAAGCTAGTAGCGAGGTACTTAACGAGCTTTTGATGGCAGAACAGGGAGTAGGAGGCATTGTAAAATGACAAATATTGGTAAGAGTCCAAATGAGTAGAGAGTCATGGTCGCCCACCATATTGGTTTCGGCGGGATGAAAACATTATGACAATTGGAAGAAGAAGAAGAAGAAGAAGAAGAAGAAGAAGAAGAAGAAGAAGAAGAAATTCAGTCAGATTGTCTTTTTGTAATTTTTTCTGCGAAGAAATGGTTCCAGCGCTGCTGTTCTCATCACAATGTTGACGAAATGTGTTCTTTACGTATCCGAACCCCTTTATATATAATCAATAATTAAATTTATTTATGAAGAACGTAATTTTCAATAAGAATGTTTAAAAAAGTCTACTATTAAAATTACTTATTACAATTCATGTTGAAAGTTGTTGATGTGTTGTTTTTTACGGCTTATCAGCACTTTGTGGTTTATTTAAAGCCCAGACATCTTTTGGATTGTAAAAATAATTTTTTATTTTATTTATTTTTTTCGAGTGAATATTGCATTATCAATATTTGAAGAATAAAAATGACTTTTACCGAAACAAATCCTGCGATTTAATCCATAGATGAGGAGGAGATAGATGTATATTTGCGCGTAAGGAAGTGTAAAGAAGCCGACTGAAATTCGAACTCGAATCTCTGACTTCTCATTCTCTAATAATAATAAAAATAATAATAATATATATCAAGAGATACAAACGTACTGATACCCGAGTTTTTGAGATACGAGCCGGAGTTTGGCTGATTTTTTGCCTTGAGATACAACTTAAGCGTCTGCAGTACACGTGTTCAACTCTGCTCTGGAAGGACCTCAATTGTGTTGTGTTGTGTTGTGTTGCGTTTTTTTTTTTGCCGTTATTTTGCAAAATTCCTTAGTGGCACGAAGAAAGTAAGTGTAAAGAGCAGTTGTAAATTTTTAGGGTCCTGGAAGGGATCGGAAATCTTCCCATTAATTTCAGTGGGGAAAATTGATTTGAGATACGAGTCTCTTGAGTTACAAGCTCGGTATTAGAACAAATTAAACTCTTATCCCGAGTCATTACTATATAAATCAATGCTTCACTCGCGTAAGGTCTTGGGAAATAGTCGAAGAAATATGGTAGCTTTTTATATGACGTGCTCTTAAAGTGAAGAAAAAAATATTGGTAGACCTTTATTTATGCAAAATGACCTGATCTGTTAAGAAAAAATCATGCCTAGTGACAGCAGAGAATACAATTTATATACAAATATATATATATATATATATATATATATATATATATATATATATATATATATATATACCTACATGCATCAAAGAATACAGTTCATACATAAAGATATTTATACTTACAGGATGCTATTTCCCCGATCACCAATTTACCCTCTCCAAGCATCTGACCAAACGTTATATATCTTACATATCTTACATATCCTCATAATCAGAATTTACTTCTTCCTCTTACGTACACACAACAACTTCATTCTACCTTGAGTGGTTCTTGGGTCTTGGATTAACATTTACTAAAAAGATATCAAAGAAAAGTTTATATATAAAGATATCGGTATATATATATATATATATATATATATATATATATATATATATATATATATATATATAATGTCATCCGCATATATATATATATAACTACGTTTTCATGAAACCATGTAACTCTGAGTTGTACTGTAAACATAGGCATATGTGTAATCATTAATATATACTTTATAGATCTGTTTATCTACAATGAGCCCTGTTTTGTCTACATCATTGATTAAATAGTTATTTGCTCACCTGTATGTGTACGTAATCGCTCACATATATAGTTGATCATATTTCTTTATTTAGCTCATTTCTACATATCTATATATATATCTATATCTATCTATCTATCTATCTATCTATCTATCTATCTATCTATCTATCTATCTATCTATGTAGAAATGAGCTAAAGTTGATCATATTTCTTTATTTAGCTCATTTCTACACACACACATATATATATGTAGAAATGAGCTAAATAAAGAAATATGATCAACTATATATGTGAGCGATTGAAATGCTGAAATGATTAAAATATATACACAAACACAGACAAACACACGTATATATATATATATATATATATATATATATATATATATATATATATAATATATATATATATGTGTGTGTGTGTGTGTGTGTGTTTGTGTGTGTGTTTGTGTATATATTTGAATCATTTCAATCCAAGCAAGGCGTTTTAATACCACTAAAGACATTTAAACCCATAGGCATCAAGTAATTCGCTTTATAAATAAACATATTTATACGTTCAGGTACCAGTTTATATATATACGAGATATTTATGGGTAATCGAATGATTCAATGAAAAAAATCCTACGTGACGCGTTTCGTTTCAAGAAGGAACTTCTTCAGACTAATATTCTTAATAGAAGTCTCCTCACCGAGATTGTTATGATCCCTCGTTTATTAATTTGCATTTTCCCTAATGCAACAAAAATTATTATAGTTGTTATTTGTCAGGTTTAGTTTAGTTTGGTACAAGGCCACAGGTATGGAATGCCAAGTAAGGATCGACCTTATTACTCAGTAGTGAAAACTAGTCAGATTAGCCTTACTAACAATTAACACGAACCGATGCGCTCCAGTAATTATTATAGGATGTTCAAGTTTTTACTTGGCGCTTTTATGATTGCATTGTTTTAAAAATAGTGTTCTATTTGTTGCCATGTCCCATTCTTTGATAAACCTAAGTTTTTGTAAATTTCTTTACTTAAATTCTACATTTTTGACCCTTGAAATGATGTTCCAACCACTTTTCAATTACTCTCCTACGTCCATTGAGAAAATTCTGACCACCCTATTATTAAGACCCTTCCTTCTATTAGGTACCTAAGAGCAATGTAATTATTACAAATATTCAAACAAATGGATTAGAGAATTGTAATAATCTGATAATTTCTTCCGTTTTCTTTACGTAAGTATGGCTCTTCATCATTATCAAATGCAAGGCAGCGTCTTCTGAAAACGAACGAAAACTTATTAGACTGTTCTTAAATTAATGTCCGATTCAGGAATCAATTTTTATTCCTGAACTGATGTACTTAAACAGTGTTTAAATCCGTCAAAATATGAACCTTGACCATCTATAGATTTCTACCATCGAGTTACAAGGTTATTTATGTCTTTACTACAAAGCTCTAAACGTTTAGTCGCCAGAAAAAAAATATGTGAATGCAGTTCCTGCTTCTTTCCAACGTAATGTGTTTTCGTTAAAAAAAATTGCCAAAATTGTTTGAAAAAGTTGTAGTCAGTGGGCGAGAGATCAGGGAATATGGTAGATGTGTTAATACCTCGTATCCCAAATCGCTGTGCTTTTGCTATGTCACCATGGCAACAAGTGAAGTAGAATTGGACCTCGTCGATTAACCAGCGCCGTCGTATTGCTTTATCACAAAATAAATGATCTTCAAGACTCGTATTCCCACTGCGGAACTTCAAAAATTAGCGTCGTAATGTCGGATCACAAGTGAACCCTTCACCCATGCACTATTAATGTTGGCAGTAGTTTGTTGAGCATTATGACCAAGCTTAAAATTCATACAAAAATGTAATCGTATCTCTTTTTTTTTATATTTAATATGAGGGGTATATAATATTTTAAGTTAAATTTTGAAATAGATTTATATAAAATGAATAAGAGGACATTTAAATAATTAGGAATTAATAATATATGTTTGCGCAACTAATTTAACACAAAAGGTTTCATTCGAAAATAAGACATTATTTTCCAAACAAACCCAGTATATTTACGACTTTATAAACTTATTAAGGGTAGTAATTGGAAAAGACACCGAGAACCTTAATGTGCGACACTCAGGTCCTCAATCGGGCTGGCGTTATTTCCAGGACCATAAATATTAATTACTTTGTAAAAGAAAATGTTTAACGAAATTTGAATGTTCTAATTTGGGGACGGATTTAAAACGTCTGAAAAGTTTTTGATACTTACATGTCTCATGTTTTACATTAAAATAACTCGTTTAAGTACAAAACTCCGAATGAGTTAGAGTATGACAGGCGTGCACTCTATCTATCTATCTATCTATCTATCTATCTATCTATCTATATATCATTTTTTTTTCGAGCTGAGGTGGATAGGACGACATAAAGCAATTGAGTAGCCATCACGATCGCCAGACCTAAAAGAGCAGACATTACCTGTGTGGGTGTATTGAAATATCTTGCTGACAGGCTCGAACCTTTTAATTATGCAAACCAAATAAAATCATGAAAACATTTAGCAATTATCACGCAGAAATCGGTAAATACATTTCTGTGAAAATCTATGATGACTGAGGGAGAAGTGAGTGGATCAATGAGTACCTGGGCAAATTACTAGGTAATCTATCTATCTATCTATCTATCTATCTATCTTGGATTGTCTATTTTTTTTAAATGATGTAACAACGTCTTATAATATTTAGATGTCTGAATGATTGTTATCGGTGATTAGTTTGCCCAGGTACTCACTGATCTACTCACTCCTCCCTTATATATATATATATATATATATATATATATATATAGATATATATATATATATTGATAGAGAGGGAGAGAGGGGAGAGAGAGAGAGAGAGAGAGAGAGAGAGAGAGAATGACCTCGTTATAAGGCCCGAGATCTCGTTTGGATATTGAAATCTCCGAAAAATATCGTCTCGATATTTTCCGCAGATTTAAAATTTTTACTGTCCAGTTCACAGGCTAATTAGAAAATGTAATTAAATTATACATAGGAGCAAATATATTAATTTTTGTCTTTGTTATAATTTCACCATGAAGCAACGCGATATGCCACTAAGGAGCAATGGATTACTGAGAGTGAAATAGAATAAGAAGACTTTATTGAAGAGAATGGGCAAGAAAAGAACTGGTTTCAGAAAGATTGAAGATGGCGATTGACGTTGCATTTTAATTTTTGAAGAATATAAGTGGCAAAAAAGCAAAGAACTGGAAGAGAGTTCCGCAGTCGAGAAACGTAAGAAAAAAAGAAAATATAAATTTTGATAATTATAACTAAGAATTGGACTGATGTAAAGTAAAAAAAAAATATTTTAATCGACAATATTTTACGAAGAACGATAAGACCATTTGGTACCATAGAAAACGCAGCTCCCTCTCCAATTTAGAAATATATTTGTCACACATAAACAACTGTAAAAATGAATTAGACAAAATCATTTCAATAGTCAAGGAAGGAACCAATTTTATACTTTGAGAGTTTTGAGGATATTAAAATTGACTCAATATTTATATTATAAAAATACTATTGTTAATAAAGAATTATATGATATCCATGTCGATTTTGCTTATGTTTTAATCTGTTGATATATATTTTCAAAGTAGCTTTAGTTTTTAGAATGTCTAAAAACGAAATGTTGCTGATTTGGCTAAAAGCGGGTACAGTTGACAATTTTGTGGAATTGGCTTATATATAGTATAAGTAAAGAATGTTGATAGAACCGGGTTAGAAGAGTGAAAATGTAAGAAAAAATTTGAGCGAGAATAAAAAGAAAAAAAATAAGCGAGTTATGGGTATTTGAGTTTTGAGAGATATTTTGTGTAACTTACATCTTTATAATACTAAACCTTAAACTTGTATGTATGTATGTATGTATGTATGTGTGTGTGTTCCTGAGATACAGCTTAAACATTACATAATACCCCAAACAATTTATAAGCATATTGTACCTTTAACTCTTGTTAATGCAGTGTCAAATTTCATTAAATTTAGATTATTGAGCTAGGACCGTTTTTATATGAAATCCAGTATTTGTTTTCGAAACACATTCCTATATCAATCCGTGTTTATAAATAAATACTTACATATACAACTATTATGTGAGTGAAAAATATTAAACATTCATAGTACATTATAACAATATTATTAAATAAATTTAAATATGTATAACACAACAATACAATTCACTACACTATATTAGAACTTTTTTTTATAAACTACTTGAAAGGTGAAGTAGCTATATGTGTCACATGAGTTGATGACAAATAAAGAAACAGATACACGCTGATTTGCTGCCGTTACGTATTTTGAAATAAATGCGAGGAAGTAACAAGTATATATAATAAAAAATAACTATTATTTTGAAAATAAAAAAGTACACCTGTTTTAAGTTACTACTCCAAATCTTCAAGTATAGTGGAACCATAAACCTTCTTTTCGCGTCTTTTGTAATAATTATTAATTTTGTATTCAAAGTACGTTTTTGGAAAGAAATTTCTCTTTTAATGTAAAGAAGTAAAACGTATATCTATTGATATCGTTAAATAATATATTTTCATACCTTAAATGAAGATATATTTGCATTAAGGAGTTTTTGCTGCTTTTAATTCGTTTTCGCGCCGGAATTTTTTTTTCACTTATTTTTGACTAATAATTAATGAAAAAACATTTTTTTTAAAAAAATGACTGTACCTCTTTTCAGTTATAACTCGAAATTTTTACACAAGGAGTTAACTATGAAGTCTAGTGAAAAAAAAACACAATTATCTTACCATCTTTAAACACAAATTAAAACATGTAATTAATAATAAAATTATATAACGAATTGCTTTTAAAAGGAAGTTAACGGGTGTATGGGTAGCCTAGTATGTATGAAAGCGTTCTTTACGTAAGTATGGCTCTTCATCTTTATCAAACCCAAGGCATCTTTATTAATTACAGCTAAGGCTTTATGATCATATTATGATAGCTTTCTTGACATTACACATTGAAAAACAGAACAATATAATCATTAGTTCTTTTTGGAAGATTCAGTTGAAGTTTTAATTCCAGAAAAGAAAATCGACAACATACCTGCGTATGCACACATAATCTTAAGCGTTCTAAATTAATTAAGATTTCTTTGATGAGGACAGCTCATTACATCTAGAATTTGTTCATTAAAATTGTGGGTAATTGCAATTGTAGTTGCATTCGTTATTAAGATAATAGCATGCATTCTTTCATAGTTTTGGTTTTTAGCTTGGATAAGAAGGAAAAATAACAGTTCTAGAATATCTTCCATTTTCGATAATTTTTATATTTGCATATATTTCCTTTGATCTTTACAAAAATTTATTAAATGTTATGTTTACTTATCCAGTCGCCAACTGCCTGCTATCCTTCCACAAGTATGATTTAAACATAATTAACCTTGGGTGTCTTTTTAAAACTTCACTCTTTTTACAGCATGAAATGTCGACGCGAAATATATATGAACGGAAGTAAGTAAAACGCTTTTAATAAAATGCCTATAATAAAATTATATAACGTTTTCGTAAATTTGAAAACATGTATGGCGGACATTAAGCTGTCAAATGAAAAAAAAAAGAATGCTATGAAAAATAATTAAACAGTACTATCTACGACTCGGAAGCGATTCTAAAAGCCAAAAATATGCTTACAAAGGAAAATTAAATATTTTTTCTTCTCAAAATGAAGAGTTCCAAGTAGCGAATAAATAAACCAATTTCTTATCATGTACTTTGCTTTTATTTTGTTTTATTTACAAATATAAGAAATATTTCCGAACATATTTCAGACATTACATCTAAAAACTATTACGTGAGAGATGTAGCGACATAATTTATGACGTATATATATATATATATATATATATATATATATATATATATATGTATATATATATACGTATATATGTATAGATTTTACGAATATATGTATATATATACGTATATATGTATATATATGCCGATATATATGTATATAAAATATATATGCAAATATATATGTATATGTGTATATATATGTATATTTATACGTATATGTACATGTGTATATGTATATAAATACGTATATATATTTGTATATACATATACATATATATATATATGTATATATATATATATATACATGTATATGTGTATATATGTATAGATATGTATTTATATATACATATGTATATATATGTATATATATATATATATATATATATATATATATAAGTATATATTTATATATATATATGTATATGTATATACATATGTATATATGTAAGCCGTTATACATAATGCGGGTATATATAACTGTATGGTTAAGTATTTATTGATATATTTATTTTCTCTAAATTAAATCAAATACCGATAAATATAAATTATGGATCTAATTTTTATTTACTGTTATTATCCTGGTAATTAATTTCAATTTCCAATTACAATTTTTGCACACACACACACACACACACACACACATATATATATATATATATATATGTATATCTGTGTGTGCCTGTGTGTATGCTTGCATGAGGACAACGTTAAATTGTCGTGGTTCTTTATATAAAACAACTATAGAGGCCCTTTATATAAAACAATTCAAGCGAAGCTTCACCCTTATATTATTTGTCAAGGGCAGTAAAGTGTTGGGGGAGTTTCAAAAGACACCCCTAACATGGAAGCACAACCACATTTCTCTCGCACAACTAATTATTTCCTCAATTTCCACATAGTGCACCTTAGACCAAAAACGTTGAAAGCATATTAACAAACAACCTCTTGAAGATGGTCAATGAATTGTTCGAAAGTATGTTTTTTCAAATTCTTAGCACACCCAAATGAAAAAAATTAAGAACTTTAGAAAAACTTAATAAAGGCATACAAGATTTTCCTTGCCTCACATTCAAAGTGAAGGTTACTGCCCATACTTCTCTCTCTCTCCCCCTCTCTCTCTATATATATATATATATATGTGTGTGTGTGTGTGTGTGTATATGAGAAAATTTAATTAATTTTATTTATTTTATATTCTGAAACATATTAGTTATCAGCGCCTGTGATACGAGGCGTGTGAAGAATTTTTTAATTTAAATGTTAGCCATACAGATAAACATAATATGGATGTATAAATTTACATATACAGAAAAAAACTAAATAAATCACGCGCACACTCAATGGTACACACACGGGGACGCGCACATGATTTACGTATGCATGTGATCATGAGACATGGTTGTATAAGTACTGTGACTTTTGTGAGGCCTGTATATATAACTTGACGCACGTTCACGTATACAAACAGGTTCGTCGTGTGCAATATTTCTCCAGTGAAAAGCGGATTTAAACATCTGTAGTTTGGGAGCATTTACACACACCTAATACATTATCCAGTGTACACAGATTTCAAGACCTCGCTTCGGATTTTGAAACCCATTGGATAAATGATGGGACTAACTTTCCACTTGCCGTTCATTAATGAATTGTAAAACAGATGAATTCGTCCAAAACATTTCAATAGTCAATGAAGATTTTCAGTTAATTACCTTCGGTATTTGAGTTATACTTTGATGTTTTGTAGAACATTTATAAAGATTATTTTAAACATGTTCCAAATACTGTTATCGTCAAAGGCACATTATGTTGCTGCAAAGCTTGGTTTCTATTTTATTTCTCAGATATTGCAAAGAAGTTTGAATTTTTTAAATGTCAAACGCGTATGAATAAACCTGCAATTGAAATTTAGCATGGTGTCTGTTCCCGGTAGTTGACAACTCAACGGTTAATGTTTTCCTTATATATATTACTTATGAGTTTGGTTCCTGATCAAACCAAACGCATAAATAATTACATTGGTCACACTATTACATGCCTATCCAGACGACTTACGTTACACCTGTTCGACCACAGCACAATTAGAACCTATTTAATCACAAACACACACAAACATAACAGACTCGATACGAAACATACTAGTAGAAAATACAAGCATAATAACCTTACGCACATGTAAAAAAATATTAAAAATAATGGAAGCCCTAATAATAAAAAAGAAAAAAAGACAACACTCAATAACATTAACTAGGAACACGGCCACAATGTGCTGACCGTGTTTGGAAAATAAAACATCCCTATAACTCTAGATGCATACACACAACCCATATATTCAGTTAAAAGTGAAAATAAAATCAGTCTTGATAATGGCTAAAAGTATAGACGAAAGCGCTCAAAAATGCAGAACATTTGGACAGTTTTTACACAGTTTGTGTCAAGAAAAGAAAACTTGTACGAACACAAGAAAAATTAAATAAAAAACCTAATCGCAGTACTTTGTCTGCCGTCTTTAATGAAACACGTATGAAAGATGGATTGTTGCTTAAATACACTATATATATATATATATATATATATATATATATATATATATATATATATATATATATATTAAACATTGCACCCTAAGCAAGAAGATAGTGCCACTAGAACGCAGGGAGTTACAAG
>OZ010577.1:83247861-83317861 GCA_963932145.1 Acanthosepion lycidas | reverse complement strand
ACAATCGTATGTAAATATATATATATATATATATATATATATATATATATATATATATATATATATATATATATATATATGGAGAGAGAGATAGAAAATTAGTCGATAGATAATATACTGTAGCTGCTGATGGTAATAAAAGGGTGTTATAAAATAACAGACTAAATTTTATGCTATGAGTAAATATATATTTGTTCTTATATATTTATGCTCAGTAGATTTGCATTGAGCACTGTTTTGTGAAAATAAAAATACACCGGATTATATATATCTTACTGTATTTTCTCTTCATTATATATATATATATATATATATATATATATATATATATATATATATATATATATATATATATATATATATAGGTACCTCTGAAAAAGCGACACCTAATATTAAATTACGTTTAAAAATATTGAATTTCTTCTTGAAGCTTTACTTTTAATTTTATTTTACAACCTAATAGATTAAATTTAAGAATTCTAATAAGTAAAACACTTTGATGTATTTCAAACCGAATTTGAAGTGATTGGAATTATTTTTCTCTCCTAATCTATAAAGTCGTCTATATTGAAAGATCTGTCAACATAACATAATTCTCTTTATTAAAAATCTTTGAAAAAGAAACATAATTTTCTGAATCGTTATTTGAGAAAAGTTTACTGATTTAAAGTTTAATTTATCTCAATTGAGACAAGTATTACTAACTTTAAGTTAAACTATAGCAGAAAAGTATCTTTTTTAATAATTGACTATTTTGACGTGTTGACTAATTTATTGACAGTTTAATATTCGGAAAATTTAAGTAAAGAAATAATAGCGAAAAAGGTAAATACGAATACAAAGTGAATGCGCTTTTTTATATAAATGCTTAAATACCACGTAATATAAAATATTTAAAATATTTTAAGTATTCTTATATTGTATTTAATTTGGCTTTATCACCTTAACTACGAAGACGTTTGGTGAGGAAATGTTAGAAAATTACCAATGGCTTGTAAATTAACTACAGACACCTCGCTTATTTTCTCATAATATAATGTGTTTTTATTTACAGAAACTGACACGTTTCTGCACACATAAATAATTTAAATTTCTTTTTAAAATACTTGGGCTCGTAGATGTAATGCTTTTCATTTTATGATTAGTAAATTAATTTCTAATTTTCAAATTAATTTCTAATTTAATAACAATATTACTTAACTTCTGCTAATTAATACTGAATTTTTAAACATTTATAAAGTTTATAAGTTATTCTAACTAAAATTTAAATATGAAAACAATTCTTGTAAAAAATTCATTATTCCTCGAACACTTTTTCTTAAGAAAATAGTGTCCATAATATATTTTATTCATAAAACCAAGGCTTTTCTAATTAAATGATGTAGTCATTGCATATTTTAGTTTACGATTTAGTTCAGATTTTCTATAAGTGAGGTTCCTGTTTGAGTGAAGACACTTGATTATTTAAATTTTTAATGGAATTACGGTCAGAAAAATTATAAATATCCAGCGATGCAAAAAAAGAATTTATCAAAATTTCATAAAATTAAATAAGACGGGCGGGGGATAACAGATGTAAAACAATATTTTACCAAAATTTTCCAAAAAGGTAACATTTCTAAAATAATTTAGTTAATTTATGAATAAGCCCTGAAAGTTTCATTAAAATTTGACAATTATCTGATTTTTTCAAGAATTTTTAAAATCATCGCAAATAGGCACTAAAATTACCCTAAAAATTTATGCTACCGTGTTGTCGCCAGAAAAATTTGCAAGGTTCTAAAACGGATAGAAAATCATTTACTCTTTCCTCCTCCTCTTCTCCCTTATAATAATAATAATAATAATAATAATAATAATAATAATAATAATAATAATAATAATATATGCTGGTGTCGATCAAGAAGATTCCTCTCACAAAAATCTCATGTTTGGCATTTTGCAATGCTTATATTATATTAAAATATAAATAATGCTTAAGTATGTATAACATGTCCATACACACGCGCGCACACACCCACACCCACATATATATATGCATAAATATGTAAATTTAATATATATATATATATATATATATATATATATATATATATATATATATATATATATATATATATGTGTGTGTGTGTGTGTGTGTGTATAATTTGTATATAAATGTATATATGTAATAATTTAAATACTATTTATTATATTTACTAGGCAGTTTATATTTGATAAACTTTTGCTATTTAACTTTAATATAAAGTGCTGACTAATTTCAAGTGTTTTTTCAATTTTCACACCTTAACAAAAACTGATAAATGTCATTAGCTCTTCATGAAACTGTATAAAATTAAGCTATATTATTTTTAACTGCCGTCATTGTTGTGATTCTAATGAAAAATAAAATTATAAAATGATAATGAAGAAGAAAAGAATGAATTTAGCATGACTCGTGCCATTCAGCATAAGAACAGAAATATCGAGAAATGTCGGGAAATGAATTAAAAATACAACGTAGCTTTCCTAGCAAATGTGTCAAAATTCGAATACAGAATTCTTTGTATATTTTGTATTTGTAATTCCAGATATATGAAACGAAATTCTAGGTAAAGGTAAAAATGCATATGCATATATATATATATATATATATATATATATATATATATATATATATATATATATATATATATGTTAAACTTCCCAGAATATATCCGTAGGGAAGACAAATTGAACAAAATAGACAATCGTGAAATAGTACTTGGTTCTTACGTCATTCGAATTTATCAAAGTAAAAGCGAAATGGTGTGTAGTTACATGAGATTCAAAAATTTTGAAAGACGCTCCCACCAAAGCCCTTTTTCGGATATTAGTAACTTTTTCTTTGTTTTCTTCTTTTCTTTTTTCTTTCTTGACTAGAGTGTGTTTTTATTATCCACATTTTAAAATTTCATGTGCCTACACAACATTTCTCTTTTGGTTATCATCACTTGTCGAATGACGAAACACGTCGGCAAGGACTAAGGTGCATATATATACATATATATATATATATATATATATATATATTAGGTTGGTGCAAAAATAATGACGTAATAATGTCGTTTTTTGACGTTAAAAAATACGTCAAAAAACGACATTATTACGTCATTATTTTTGCACCAACCTAATATATCTTGTGAGTGAAATTGGGTAGACGGAACTCTTGTGGGCCGTCGATAGCTGTGCTAGCCCTAAGCCACAAGTCATCGTGGCCGAGGGCTTGAGCGTACTGGCCTTGTTGATCACGCTAGATAACACGCTCTTTACCAGAAACTGTAACTAAGGTCTGCTCAGCATAGTTGCAGTATAAACCACAGGTGGGATCTGTGGGCTTTCAGCAAATACAAATGTGCCTGAGCGAGCGTCTGGATTAGGAATTGGCTAGCCGTCCTAGTAGACGGGTATCCTGGAATACGAGTGGCCAGCTATTATATATATATATATATATATATATATATATATATATATGTGTATATATACATATATATATATATGTATGTATATATATATATATATATATATATATATATATATATATGACATGATAATATATAATGTATATAATAGGATAAAAATATAGTTTTAAAGTATATCATATTGTTCAGTATAAGTGATCGAGTGTATGCAATATAAATATTAAAAGTGGACATAATGTCAACACCGTGCGGTGACAGTCGGTTTCATGCTTGAACGTAATCTTCAGACGGTGAGGGTTGCGTTAAATATGAAAGAGACAATATCTACTCGGTGTTGACCCCGTGTTCACTACACACACACGCACATATATATATATATATATATATATATATATATATATATAATAGCTGGCCACTCGTATTCCAGGATATACATATATATATATATATATATATATATATATATATATATATATATATATATGCACATATGGGCCTAGTGGTTAGAACGTTCGCTTTCTGATCATGAGACACCGGTTCGAAACTCACCACGCTTGATTTTTCAGGAAGGGCTTCTTCTTGATGTTATCGATCTGGAAGGGACGAACGATCCCAGCGTTCGGCACCCTTGGAAACTGCCTAACACAAGCTTTGTGTGTGAAATTGGGTAGTGAGAACGTTTGTGGGCCGTCGATCGGGGTGCTAGCAGACGGGTATCCTCCAATACGAGTTGCCAGCTATTATGTTTGCATATATAGATAGGTAGATTCATAGAATTTAAAATGTAATGTCATTACACCGCCGAGCATATATATATATATATATATATATATATATATATATATATAGTCATTTTACAAGGCAGCTCAGATGTGGCATAAGTAGCGGTACCGAGTGATAATCGAACTCACTTAATGGTAATTGCTCGTTAACCTTTACACTGCGATATATATATATATATATATATATGTATGTAAATATATATATATATATACATATATATATATATATGTATGTAAATATATATATATATATATATATATATATATATATGCACACACATACATACATATATATCAGTATGTACATATACTATTTATGTGTGTGCATTGAATTTAGTACATCGCCAGAATATATATTTGTGTCTATGTGCGTGAGTGTGTATTTGTACACGGGTATATAATTATATGCATGATGTTTTGTGCATATGAATTTAACAATGTAAGGATTTTCGTGTCGTCTATCTTTTTGAAAATATATGAGTATGCTACTTTCGTTTAGTTAATTTGTGAATTTATATTTCTGGGATGAGGATTCTACTTTAAAAAAAGAGAAAAATTCATTATTGCACTTATGAAAATTTAATTTTACAAATTCCATTCATTTTGTATAATTGACTATGTATTGAATTCATTTATTATGCCTTTAAATAGATTGTAATTTATTCACTGTGTAAAGCTTCTATACTAATGCTCACTCAAAACAAGGCTCAGCAACCACTGGGTTATTGTGTGTTTTTTATGAGCGTAAAAAATGCCAACAAGTTAAGTTTTTGAGTTTATGCAGAAAAAGTAACGGTTAACCCTAGATTCGCAAAGGTCAAGACTGTAGAGACATAGAAAACATCCACAAAGCAGAACTTCTTAGAAATATTTCTGTCCAACTAATATAATATTTAAGAATTACAGGAATTTGATAGGAAGAAATACAATTAATTGAAATTTATTGAACTTAAATAAATTTAATGATTTAATATCGTTAAAATATATAACTTAATTAAGAAATGTCACCGAATAACAAATGACCTTCAGGCTGGTAAATATTCTTAATACTGCTTATTATAAACAGAGCATTTACTTAAATATTTGTATCTATAAAAATAAAATATAAACAAAAAATCTATTTAAATAATTATAAATAATAATGGACTTAGTCCATTTTATAATATATGACGTCATTTGTTTACGTTAAGATACGCTATGAGCAGGTATGAGCGTTCGAGAGAAATCATGGGAAGTTTGTAGTTTAAAAAGAGTAATTTGACCTTGCTAATCAGTCACTTCTTCTGTAGCTAAATGGTATAACACGTCAGGTAATATGACGGCTTCGTGTAGGATACAGGTTCGATTCCTGTCGTAGGACATATATTTTCAATATAATTTCTCTGACAGGCCGGTTGTTGATAATATTATTTATGATAGACACAACATTTACTTAAATATTTGTATCTATAAAAATAACAGACACACACACACATATATATATATATCAATAACATCAGCACTTTATGTCTAATTTAGATATACATTTATATTTATTTATGTGTGTGAGCGGGGATGCATAAAAATGTGGATCAATAATTCAGGACCCTTCCATATAGGTGAATTTTGATTTGAGTTATTTACTGAATGATGTTCGAATTATGTAATATGAAATTTTAAACACTGAATTAATAGCATTTTGAAGGAAGATTATATTGAAAAAAATATTTATGATAAAATCATTAGATCCCGTATACGCACACACCAAAGTTGGCTCCCTGTGGCTTTTCTATAAATACTTCCATGGCAACGTTTCGGATGAACTCGTCACTATGGTACCTAGACTTTATGAATTTAAGCACAGTACTAGATTGGTGACTAGGTCGCACCAATATGCAGTTCTGTTGGCTAGATGTAACTGTAATTTCTATGCTAACAGTTTCTTTTCTCGCATTTCTCGATTGTGGAGCTCACTTCCGGTTTCATGCTTTCAAGCCAACTTTAATCTTCCAAAATTTAAAAGTAGTATCAATCGCTTTCTACTGCCCTACTGATTACATTTGTTTTGTTCTTGCTCCTTAGTAAAGTTTCTAATTCTTCCACACAGTAACTCCGCTGTTTCCTAGTGGCTTTACTGCCTTGCTTGGCGTGAAATCGATATATATATATATATATATATATATATATATATATATATATATATATATATATATATATATATAGTTTATAATTTGCTATTTTTATAGAAGAATGCTCTATATTGTAGACAGGTTTTAGAGATATAGATATTGTGAACAGAGGAGCACTGCTCAGTGACTGTTAGATTCAATGTGATCTTCAGATTAGTTTATCTATCTATTTATCTACACATCGAAATATCTACGTACACACAAACACACACACACACACACACATATATATATATATATATATATATATATTGTCATCCACAGACAGAGTGTTTCGCTGTTTCAACGCTCATCAGTGAGGCTAGACATCCGATTGCCTCAAGCCGGGACCGGAACCAGCCGGATTGGTATAAGTCGGAGACTGCACCCCTAATCCATTGGCGCACTGCAGGGATGAAGGTGAATAGATAGATAGATAGATAGATAGATAGATAGAGAGAGAGAGAGAGAGAGAGAGAGAGAGAGAGAGAGGTAGAGTGAAGGGGAGAGGAGATTAGATATATAGGTACAATCATAGATATCTGTTGACTTATTTCACTCATATACTTGCTCTCTATCACATGGATACACATTTACATACTCTTCCTTACACATCTTTTCTCTCTAAACTACCAGTTAGGAAGAGGTGACGATTCCGAAGTTAATGCGCTAATTCGCAGTTTGAATCCGAACTCAGTATGTCGATTCTATTTTTTAATATTTACGACGCGATGTTATACAAGTACTGTACTCCGTAGGGTCGTAGTGGGAAACACAAATATTGCAGCCGTAGTCTTCGGCGATCAACACTCTCCATGCTGATTTAAATTCTGTTTTCTAACTCCTTGACTGGTTGCCAACCAAGACTATGAGGCACCGTCAACTTTGCTATTTATCCCTGGCTGGGACGAGGAAAGAAAATATGGATTCTTTGCACAGAAGTAAATGTCACGAATTTGACTGTAATTCGAACTCGTCTCCAATTCCGAGCCGCTATTACACCACTGCGCACCCACGCATATTATCATGCTAAAATTTATCTCACTCCATGTCCCCCTCTGTTTCTTTAGATACCCCTCTCTCTCTCTTTCTCTCTCTCTCTCTCTCTCTCTCTCTCTCTCTATCTATATATATATATATATATATATATATATATATATATATGTAGAGAGATGTGCGCATATATATATATATATATATATATATATATATATGCACACATGCTTCTACAGAAAGACACAGTTTATAGCGCTTTCAAAGAGTACAGTACGGATATCTCACGAAACATATATATATATATATATATATATATATATATATATATATATATATATATATATATACATACACGTTGTGTAACAGCAAAATTATCCAAATCGTGCAGCAGCATAATTGTCCATCTCAGAAAATGTTTGATATCTAAAAAAACAACAAAAAAAACTAATTGGGTTTCTTTTTTCCACGTGTTCAGATAAGACCTTTAACCATCTTAACATCATTTGACGTATGAATCACTGGAAAACCCTTTGAGTTATTCAGCTAAAAAAAGAGCAGATTAAAAATATTTTGTGTCAGACCCACTGTGTTTAACGGTGAAAAGAAAAAGATCATTCAGGCTTTCAGTAATGTTACCAACATTCATACTCTGGCTTCCATTTTCAAAGTCTATTCAAGAACCACCAAGAGAATAATTTAAAAAAGAGGGAACATTAGAGAGAAAAACTAGATCAGGAAGTCACAACAGGAAGAGGAGTCATTATTTCAACTTAGAGCTAAAGAGATCAATTAGAAAGATCCAACTCAATTCATAAGATTTTTGGCACGTGCGAGACGAGATTCAGCTATGACAATCCAAAGAGCATAAAAAGATATCGCACGTTAAACCTGTGAGGCACATTGTTACTCCAGGACAAAAAGTTAGAAGGTTAGAGAGAGCGAAGATCATCTTGAATAAGTTCGAAAGTGATCCTGAAATAATATATATTTAAACTTTATTTCAATTTTTCATGAGCTTCCGATCCTTAGCTAAGATTAATTAATCATGAATATGTCATTTTCGCTTATGATCGATTTTATCTCAATACATCTGTTAAGCTTAGAGAGTAAATATACGCTCCCTACACCGCAATATACCATTAACAGAAATGTTACCACTGGCGGACTGCTAGTCAACCACCGGTGACTGCCACCAGAAGACCGCTGGTGTTGTCATTGACGGCCCGCCAGCAAGCGACTAGCGGCTTGCGTGTAGGATTCTTATTGCTTGAAGTAGAGACCCGTAGTATAATAAAAAAATCTCAGTGAATTCGAATAAGATATCTTTAATTATTTCTAAGATACAACTTAATATAATCTAGTGATTTAGAAAGGAGGCCGCATATGGAGCAAGAGTGAGAATTGTGGGATGAGGTCACTGTTAGATTGGCTGACCTTTTAAATCTTGCTCTCGATTCTTGAAGACAATTCAGGCAAGCAGATTGAAAACTGCTGAGTCCACTGAAGCACGTTGGCCTCCATTCTACCCCCTCCAAGGTTAAGCTCTCGAGGCTGTTATGAGGTATATTGACAGCTGACAAATTACTCTTCAGCTTGTCTTTGTATCCTAGCCATGGGCGTCCTACATTCCTGTAGCCCTAATCTAACTGGCTGTACATTAGGATCTTGGGTATCCTGTCATCAGACATTCTCAAGACATGACCAATCCATCGTAACTGAGACTGTATGAGAAAAATTTTGATTCCTCCAATATTACATCTGTTATACAGGTTTACATTACATGTCCTATCTTGAAAGTTAACCACATAGACGGCACGCAGACAGCTTTTATGGAAAACATCCAGCTGGCGTATATGTTATCTGTATGGAGTTCACGACTCTGCGCCGTACAAAAAGAAGGCAAGGACAACAGATCTGTAACCCGAATTTTCGTATATATATATTCTACATTACATCCGTCGGCAAGGTGTCTGATCGGGAGGTTTTGAGGAGCGTGGAGACACCTTATAATTGATGTTGTTTCCAGGTCAACTTTGGCTCGGGGTGGTTGCATCAATTAGGGTTCCGGCTATGGGCAAATTGTGAGCCGGCAAATTGGTGTCAAAACACTATGGAAATGTAGAAATTTATTTTTCTAGTGAAGGTGCCAGCAATACATTTTCATGTTAAAAATGGTTACGAGCTATACGTTTTTGTAAAAAGAAAAATATTACCAGCAATACATTTTTGAAAAGAAATTATTAATGCTCTCAAGAAAATTAAATTCCGGTATTAAATGAACAGTAAGGAATTGATATGCTGTTAAACACACACACACACACACAATATATATATATATATATATATATATATATATATATATATATATATATATATATATGTTGACATTTTGTTTTTTAAAAATACATGATACATTTGAGAAACATGCACTCACGTACATAAATTTATTATGTATGTAGATAGCTAGTCAAAAATAATAGATGGATAGATAGAAAGACATCGAGAGAGAGAGAGAGAGAGAGAGACACACACACACACAAATCCATGTGTGCTTGTGTATGTGTGCGGTCGCACGTGTGTTCTAAGAGAGAAGGTAAATGCCACATAAGTTTAAATCTATACACAAATATACTTGATAGCCAAGTTCCTGTTGGTTTGCTACTGACATCATAAGTTTATTTACACATACATCATACGAGGCAATTATTTTACTGAAAGGCAAAACATATAGCTGCAAATTGATCTTTGACACATATTTGCTTGCTTGTCTCTGTCCACGCTTTTATACACATATTACATCTACTTTTCCCTTTTTCTTTTACTTTCTTTCTTTCTTTCTTTCTTTCTTTCTTCATATCTATTCATATTCTGTTCATATTTATTTATCTGATTCTGTTCATTTCTATCTATCTATCTATCTATCTATCTATCTATCTATCTATCTATCTCTTTTCATTATCTATCTATATATCTATCTATCTATCTATCTCTTTCATTATCTATCTATCTATCTATCTATCTATCTATCTATCTATCTATCTATCTATCTATCTATCTATCTAGTTCTTTTCATTATCTATCTATCTATCTATGTATCTATCTATCTATCTATCTATCTATCTATCTATCTAGTTCTTTTCATTATCTATCTATCTATCTATCTATCTAGTTCTTTTCATTATCTATCTATCTATCTATCTATCTATCTATCTATCTATCTATCTATCTATCTATTTCTTTTCATTATCTATCTATCTATCTATCTATCTATCTATCTATCTATCTATCTATCTATCTATCTATCTATCTATCTAGTTCTTTTCATTATCTATCTATCTATCTATCTATCTATCTATCTATCTATCTATCTATCTATCTATCTAGTTCTTTTCATTATCTATCTATCTATCTATCTATCTATCTATCTATCTACGGTTTTTATATTAAGTGCAAGTTCACTTTTGAGTATTATTTGTTTAGCCGAAAGGAAAACAGAATTTTTAATTGTAAATTAAACTACATTGTTCCCAAATGAATGTTGGAACTAAATCCAATACGACTGACATCCTAAATCTGAATATTTTTATTCAGATTTCTAGGAGTAAAAAAAAAACAACAACAAAAAACAGAAAACCCAAAAAACAAATCAATAACAAAAATCAAAACAAAACAATAAACAAAAAAATAACCAAACAGTCTGCCTTCATAAATGCAAAGTTAATATTCTCGCTTTCATGGAAGGGGCAACGACATTTAGCAATGGCGGTAGTGACAGCTGTCTGTTTACACCTTGTTAAATTGAATAACTTCATGTGTAATAGATGCGTATGACAAATCACAATCTCAGTATTATATATATATATATATATATATATATATATATATATATATATATATATATATATATATATATATATATATATATATATATATATATATATATATATATATTTGGTTGGATTGATGTGAGTTTGTGACTATATATATATTTGGTTGGATTGATGTGAGTTTTGTTTGTCTGACGATCGCAAAAGCGTGAAACCCACGGTCACAAACTCACATCAATCCAACCAAATATGTTAGCTCTATCTCTGATATTGAGCGCTTTCTAATAAGTACCGCGCATATAATACATAAATAATTATATATATATTTATATACACACACTTTTCACACACACACACACACACACACACACACACACACACACACACACACACACACACATACTCATATATATATATATATGTATATATGTATGTATGTATATATATATGTATGTATGTATATATATATGTATATATATATATATTTGTATATATATATATTTGTATATATTTATGTGTCTACATATATATTATAATATATATATATATATATATATATATATATATATATATATATATATATATATATATATATATATATATATATTAAAGACATTTTTATGTTTAACGTTCTTTTTATAGATACAAGTATTTAAGTAATGCTCTGTTTATAATAACCAGTATTAAATAACATTTACTGGCCTGAATGTCCGAGAAATTTTCATAGAAAATATTCGTTCTTTGACAGGATTCGAACCTGCATCCTATACGGAACCGTCATTTACGCTGACGTGCCTTACTCTTTTATAGGATGCAGGTTCGAATCCTGTCAAAGAACGAATATTTTCTATGAAAATTTCTCTGACATTCAGGCCGGTAAATGTTATTTAATACTGTTTATTATAAACAGAGCATTTACTTAAATACTTGTATCTATAAAAAGAACGTTAAACATAAAAAATGTCTTTAATAAATAAATTGTCGGACTTTGTCCATTTCGTAATATATATATATATATATATATATATATATATATATATATATATATTTAAAACACGCGTATAATCATTAAACACATTTAAATATTAAAGACAAGTATAATTGATAACAGTAGATACACATAAGCTCGAGCGTCTACACAAGCATACGCACAAATACATACACATAAAATATACACGTACACACAAAAATAAAAACGCATATACACAAATGCGCATACATGCGTACATACACAAATACACTTAGACATGCATTAAAAACAGATATTATACACCTTTCTGTCATAAGCATATGTACGGTTGTCTGAGTGCATATTTACCAAGACACCAAGTTACTATTAGGTTGGTAATAATGTCGTTTTTTGACGTTAAAAATACGTCAAAAAACGACATTATTACGTCATTATTTTTGCACCAACCTAATAACATTACGTAATTGTAGTTTAAAATCATTGCGAGTTACTATACTATTGAGTTTCGCTGATTTTATAAGTACGTTAAAATGCTGACTGTTAAAATATTAAGAATTATTTTCATTGTTGTCATCAGTCTCACTAAAAAATAGCATAAACTCCTTACTCAGACAAAGGAATCAATTGCTAAGTCTACTGATCGGAAAGTCGGTTCAATCTGTCATGTTAAGGAAATTTATCTCGTCAGAATCTATCTTGGCCATTTATACGTGTACCATTTTCAACATTTCTGCCACATCTGGCCTGCTACTTCTATGTTATATCTAGAGCTTCTTGACAAAATCCAAGGAAGAATCTGTAACAATATCCGTCTTGACGTGGCATCTCGGCTTCAGTCACTTTCCTACCGCCGTAATGTAGTTTCGCTGCGTCTTTTCTCTATGTTCACGGTCATTATTTTGATGATCTTTCCTCTTTGGTAACTCGACTTCAAGATTTTAAGCGCAGTATAGGTCTCATAATTTCACTGTTTCATTTGTTTTGTTTAACGGCATATCAACACTTTATGGGCCATTTAATGCTGAAATTTAATTTTCTTGGGAACTTTAGTAATTTTTTTTTACTGTTAAAATCGATTGCTAGAATTCGTTTTTATTTTACTATTAAAATCTACTGCAAGATATTTTTTCTTTACTATTAAAATCCATTACTGGAAATATTTACTATAAAAATGTATTTTATATTTTAATAGTGTTTTGACCCCAGTTTGGGGGTTCACTATTTGCCTATCGTCCCAACTGGGCCTGTAACTACCCAAGGACAGGGTGGATCTGAAAACAACAGCAATTCAGAAGTATTTACACGCTCCTCAAACCTAAGAAGCCTTGCTGCCGGATGTAGTTTGTCGTCATACCCATGACGAAATATTACTGTTGAAATTGGTCGATGTAACTGTAAACTCTATGCTAATTGCTTCTGTTCTCACACTTCTTGCTTCTTATGTAGAAATCTCTTTTGGCTTCCTGCTTTCCTGTAAACTACGATATTCGGAAATTTAAATGCAATGTCAATCGTCGTCATCTGTCTATTTGAGTGTATTTCTTTTGTTTTTCCCTCTGTTTCTTTCACACTCAGTAACCCCTTGAATTCTTGTACATTGGATGTACATAGGGATGAAATAATTTAAAAAAAAATCATTTATCGATATAAAGAGCGTCCTAATCTATCTCTCTGAAGACTGCTTGGTAGCTGTGATATTTGTAAATTATTTGCAATTTTAGATTATTTGGTGCTCATCGTCTCTGCTCGAGCCTCGGCAAAAGTTAAAAAGGTTGAGTTGTACAATATGCACTGCAACCAGAATTATTAATTTTCCACATTTTTTTTCCTAGCACAATAGATTAATCACTCCCGATCCCGAATAACTAAAAAGAAATTAAATTCTATATAAGTTAATACGTGTCCAGTTTCTATGTAAAATTAATTGCAAGTGAATGCCTCTATGGAAGCCGAAATAAATCTACCGATACGACTTAATTTCTGAAATTGTAAAAAGTATGTGAAAATTATTTTTATGTGTTTTAGTATTTTAGACATAAATCAAAAATTAGTCAACATTAATTTCCAAAATGCATCTTTGATGAACAAATTAAATTATTCTTAGAAAAATACACGACACCAGTAAAATTCAAAACAGCACAAAAATTAATTAGAACGTAACAGTCAAAACATGAGGAAAAACTATTAACACCAGATACAAAACAGCCTTGAAAATGGCTATAGAAATGGCCGAAAATTCTTGGAAAAATGAAGGCATAAGAAACTTTTGTACTCGCTTACTCCTAGAAAACGGAAAACGTAAGGATACCGGACAAATTTAATAAAAAAGAAAAAAATATTTAAATTATTCTTGTCTGCTGTATTTAATGAAAGATGTTTGAAAGAACGGTTGATGCCAAATATACATTAAATGAATATATATATATATATATATATATATATATATATATATATATATATATATATATATATATATATATATATGTATATATATATATATATATATATATATATATATATATATATATATATATGTGTGTGTGTGTGTGTGTGTGTGTGTGTGTATATATATTAAAAATTTTTTTCTGCTTATACATACTTAAAATAATTGTCGGACTTTTCATAATATATATATATATATATATATATATATATTTTATTTTATTTATTTATTTAAATAATATATATATATGTATATATATATGTATATATATATATATATATATATATATATATATATATATATATGTGTGTGTGTGTGTGTGTGTGTGTATGTGTGTGTATGTGTATGTGTGTGTATGTGTGTGTGGGGAGAGAGAGAGAGAGAGAGAGAGTAGAGATAGAGAGAAAAAGATAAAATCCCACGCAAAAATAAAAATAAAATACTACTTGCCCACTTATAAAGACTACATTTCTGTCGGGAAATGACTGCTCACATAAGGAAACAAGTTTTCGAACTTTCAATCCACATCACAGGGCTTTTCATACATGTCAGAATGCCTTAAATTTCTGTAAAGGTAAAGTTTTTATTTTCTCTTTAGCAATGAACACTTTTATTAACTGCAGTCCTTTTCGAGACTGCACTTATATATATATATATATATATATATATATATATATATATATATATATATATCAATGTTATATTTTTCTTAATTGAATGAGTGGGGGGATGGTCAGTTTGTTTTATGCGAAACCAGAAATTCCATCTCTGAAGACGACAACAATCAGAAATGTTGTATTGAAGGATGGTTCTTGTGGATTTATTGACGTAACTATGTATTTGAGTCATTGTTGAAATTCTGCTCCATAAGCAAACAATGGAAACACATCATTATTAAGCCATTTCATTCATTTAAAAATTAAATTACATTTTTCTTCCCAGACCATTGATGTCGTTCTTCGCTTTGGCAATGGATATCAAGTAGCTTGACGTTGCCTTCTCCCATGTTTAGAAAGATAGTTTCAGCATTACACACACACATGCACACAAACTCACGCATATATATATATATATATATATATATATATATATATATATATATATATATATATAAGTATCGCACATTGACTATAAATATAAATATTTCAATTTTACAACGGTCAATTTTCAATCAGCATCTAACAATTGCATCGTGCAGGAAACTCACAGTTGTGCAACCGGTGTGCGGAATAAATGTATATTTATTATTATTATTACCACATACACACACACGCATATATATATATATATATATATATATATATATATATATATATATATGTATATATATGTGTGTGTGTGTGTGCGCGTGTGTAAAATTGGACTTTGAGGTCAACAACAAGCGGCGACAGTCTGTTTCATATACTTGTATTTACATACACTCTATGCCTGACATTGATCACTTTAACCTATAAAACATATGTTAAATCTATATTGTTATTGTTATTCATATTATTCTTTTTGCTTACGTTTTTATACACACCCATACACACACATAAACACACGTAAACGCAATCATACACACACACATATATATATAACTATATATGCACATATATAGATGTACTGTATTTGATGGCATACAAGGCGCACTTATTTTTGTTAAATGTATCTTTTAAAATTCCCCTGCGTCTTATATGCCATATGTAGTTTTAAAATTCGTGATAGTCGGCCAGACTTAGCTACCTGGCAACTCTTATTGGCTTAGACTTTAGAGTAACTTTCATACACCTATTGTTATTATTTAAACTGCTATTATGCAGATTAAAAGTGTTATCACTGATAATATTCATTATATTAATTTCATTACGTTTAATATTAGTACTTTGTTTCGCTAAAATTATATGCAATGAATTCAAATTATATATTTGTCAACGTCCTGGGTATGGCGATAAACTACGTCCAACAGCATGGAAGGCCTCAGTATTTTCAGAAGAATAATGTTGCCAGCTATACGTTTTTTGGAAACAATAATGTTGCCAGCTATACCTTTTTGAAAAAATGTTGCCAGCTATACCTTTTTGAAAAAATGTTGCCAGCTATACGTTTTTTTGGAAACAATGTTGCCAGGACAAAATAGGCATTTAAAATTCATATAAACTGGATTTGGCATCAAATAACCCACAGTGGTTGATATGCCATAAAACCCAAACAAACAAACAAACATATATATTTGTCAATTATATTTGTTTCATTAATATTTTTCTTGCGATAACTTCCGATTGCATTAGTATAAATACAATCAGAATTTATTATATCGTAATTATCCCAATAAGACGTTTACAAAACACAGGTTGTGCAGATCATATAAAGGACATAATAAAGTTTTTATAGGCTGGTGTTCTTTTTTCCTATTATTTTTCGTTTAATTGTAATCATAGCTTGTTTAACCAAAATAATACCTCATAAATATTGTCTAGGCTGAACCATTTACCAATAATTTTACTAATTACTAATTTTTTCTTGATTTGCCCTGCTGAAATTGGGGTGCGTCTTATACACCCATGCGTCTTATATGCCGTCAAATACAGTAATTCGAATACGTGCGCACATGTTTTATTATGAGGGCACACGAGATAATATAAAATATAAGAATATAAAATTAAATGAACAATAGAAACATACATTTCGGTTTCAAATAGACGGAACTGTACGATTATCCATTTTGTCGGAGAGAAGCCACCTAAAAGTCCTTATTCCAACCACGCCTTTTATAAAATATTTACCTGAAACGTTTTATCTTAGAATACTCACAGCCTAAAAGAAAGTGTTAGTGGAAATTGATAAATATTTATGATTTCTACGAATTGATAAAAGCTAAAAAAATCCTCCAATAATGATTGAAAAGTTGATGCAAAATATTTTCCTGTCCAATGTTGTGCAAAAGATCTTCCCTCCGTTTGGTTATATTTAAAGAATTCTTTATTATGTATTGTTGTGACTTCGCCAAACTGACACTGCACATATTTTTAGTGAGTAAATGGCTCCCCTGAATGACACACTTGAACACAAGTGAATCTTTTCAAGTTAAAGATGTCGACCGGTTATTTTGCTACAAGATAACGTTTATTCTCGAGATGCACATACGGTGCAGCAAACGGCTTGCAAATGAGAAATTATTTCAAGCGACATTCGTTTCGGTTTATGTAACAATATTTGTCTGGTCAGCAATTTAAACGAGTTGAAAACAGCGAAACATTTCTCGACTCAAATCGGCAATCATTATTTTCTGCTGGAATAAACAATTTTATCTGAATGGTAAACGAAAGATAGGAAAAAAACGGATGCTATGAATTTAATACGAAAAAATAATTTCTCAAAAATCTGCTAGGAACTTGCTTCAATTTAATAACATAATGACTTTTGAAATCGTCGATTTATGCTTTATATTGAAAAATGTTGTTTCATGTTTGGAATTTTTTTCACATGTGTATTTTTATTTTCAGAGAATGAAGCTGGTCATGTAGCGCCTTTTTTATTTCCTTTTTTTTAATGCACCCCTGACCAACACTTGCTACATCTTGGACATTGTTAGGGAGAATATGCTTATCCAATTCTAAGTTCGTGTGTAATTTACAGCAGAATAATGAAATGCAGAAATATAGATAGCATTTATGGTGGAAAAATACATACATACGAATTGTAGTTGAAATAAGTACGTGAATTCGGGCCAGACGGACTTTCTCTTCCTGAAGTGATTTATCATATATTCAATAATAATAATATTATCAAAATTAACTTATTGCATAAAGTTTCCTTAAAATTTTAACTCTTTTTGCCTAATCTATTTTTCTGGCTAATTT
This sequence comes from Acanthosepion lycidas, assembly GCA_963932145.1. Lineage (NCBI taxonomy): Eukaryota > Metazoa > Mollusca > Cephalopoda > Sepiida > Sepiidae > Acanthosepion > Acanthosepion lycidas. The sequence continues at coordinate 83,299,414 of OZ010577.1, read as the reverse complement.
TAATCTTAGAACGAGCGGATTTTAAAATTTAGGTAACCGCCTCTCTAAAAAAATGGTATGTCTGGCAGTAACGACTTAAATAGTTTTAGTAGCCTAGCTTAGTTCATTAAACTAGAAAACATATGACACTTACCTAATTATTAAATCCAGAAGTTACCTCAAACGTTTGTCCTACACGCACACACACACATACACGCGCTCGCACACACACACACACACACACACACATATATATATATATGTATGTATGTATATATATGAGGTAGATTAGATGTGAATCAAAAGAAATGGTAAACATATAAGACATTTTAAGATGATTTTCACTTCGCCGATGAACCGGAGTCATCAGAAAAATAATTTTATTTCCCAAAAACAAAACCTACTTTAGCGAGACAAAACGAGATTTACGTTAAGCATTTGAAAGCTTTATTTTTATTTTATTTCATTTTTTGCTTTAATAACGATAGTTTATTTCTATAACGTCAGAGTAGAAAGAAGTAATAGCAAGGTTGCGTGATTGAAGCTTTAAAATGGATCACAAGGCTGATTTGACGGATAAAATGAAGTGTTTAATAACCTCAGAGTTCGCAACATATAAAACGACGCTGAAAATTGCAAACACGATCGGCAGCTACCAATAAAGTGTGAAGAAGTACCTTGAAGATCCTGGATGACTTCGATGCAAGACTGATAAAGGCAAGTAAAGGATTTTATCTCGCCGATCAGTGTCCTGTATCAAGAGAGAAGTTATAAAAATTCCGTCTTTGTCAAGCTATAAATTTTTTAGGAGTGTAGGAAAGCGCAAGATGACGTTGAGTCCTATATGATATGGTAAAATATGAGACCCCGATCACTAGGCCTCCTTTAAGAGACATCTATAGGGAAAATCAAATGAAATGGGCAACCGAATACATTGAATTTTAGCTATATTTTGCGGGTTTTTTTTTTTTTTTTTTTTATCAACGAATACCGAGCTATCCTTGGTGGGCTTGGTGGCTAGAGTAAAAAACTGGGTGGCTGCCGGAAGAAATCGCCCTCACAGGTTGGGACGTCAAGTGGTGGGTTTATGTCGAGTTCCAGATGGAATGACAGCTCAAACATGTATTGATCTTTTCTTTGAAAGAACACGTGGAAACATAGCCGATGAAGCTGCTCGCTTTCAGATTATGATTTTAATGTACAGTGTAACCCGGATATAAGAGACCCGGATATAAGAGAGATTTTATCTGGTCCCAAATTAGAGCCTGTGTTAATGTATATATAATAGACCAAACCCGGATATAAGAGACTTCTCCGGTCCCGACAACTCTCTTATATCCGGGTTACACTGTACTAGAAAGAAAATAAATGAAAAAAACTGGTTTCAAAGGTACTCGTTTGTTGACTTGTTTGCCCGACTTCTTCTTTTACGTGCCTTATCCTTTCAGGACGCAGGCGATCATGGCCCTCCACATCTCCCTGTCTCTTGTAGTTCTTAATAGGTTTTGTCGTTTTGTTATTTCTACCAAACCCTGTTGTAATATTCATTTACTGAAGACCATCAAGTATGTCAAGCGCTGCTTTCCTCTGTCCCTATTTCCCTCTATCTGTCCTGTGAGTATTAGATTTTCCAAGCCCTCCTTCCTCATTACGTGCCCAAGAAATTTTAACCGCCTCTTTCTGATGTTACCTAGAAGTTTTCTTTTTATTTCCATTCTCTCCAAAACAGCTTCGTTGCTCACAAGTTCGGCCCATGGTCCTAATCCGAATTAAAAAATTGTGGAAACGAAGATTTACACTTCTAGATGCAGTTTATATAGCTCCAGAGAGAGAGAGAGAGAGAGAGAGAGAGAGAGAGAGAGAGACAGACAGACAGACAGACAGACAGACAGACAGACAGAGAAGAATGTTATTTCTTCAATGATTAAGAACATTTTTTCAAAATATTCTCTGAGTAAACCCAAAATCCATATTTAATTCTTTATATGTGAATTTATTATTCCCCGGAAGAGTGAGTACCACTTCTTTGTTTTTTTTTATTGTCTCGTTGAAAAAGCACACAGATGTGTCCGAAAATTCCGACTTTAAAATCTCTCTCTTCGTACTTCAGTTTAGTCAAAAGGTTAATATATAATAAATATGATCAATCATATTACCAATATTCCCATCATTTTGAGGATCTTTATTCCTCAAATATCATTAACCCGCCTATTAAATCTACACACACACACACATATATATATATATAGATATATAATTTGTTTTAATATTATAATATTTAACATTATTAGTGTATATATATATATATATATATATATATATATATATATATATATATATATATATATATATATATATATATATATATATATATATATATAATATTTATTTAAAAATTATAACATAATTATGTTATAACATCACTACAAAAATAACCATTTTCTTTCAACACTTCTGGTGTCTTGTCATGAGAAGGTGTTGATTGTAAAATAAAAGGCTTTAAAAGGTTCGAAACCAACTGCTTTCCCTATTAGGGCGAATATTTTTTACGTAAGATGTAATGGCCAATCAAATTACAAGTAGATGATAACTCAAATAATCCTTTAAAATTAATATTAGAAAATAAAGGAAATACGGATAAACAATTAATTTCCAATTTATTATATAATTAAAAAAATAAAAGTTACGAATATCAAACTAAAAATAACCATGCATCAAGTTTAGAAACTTACAAAATTATTCATAACCCCCCCCCCCAAAAAAAAAAAACGGAGAAAATATGCCTTCATTTTCATGTATTGTTCTAATTAAAATGATAACTTTTCCTTCCTAATTTGAAATTTCTATACCAACCTTGTATTCGGATATATATATATATATATATATATATATATATATATATATATATATATATATATATATTCGTCAGATAGATTCCAAAACTCTTCCGCAGTGGATGATGTACTCAACGAGCTATTTTATTTTTTTTCTTTGTGTTTATACTAAAATAAAAGAAATCTACATTTTTATCTAAGGAAAAGACAAATACATTTTTATCGATTATCGTGGAATTGGACAGACGTAAAATGCTTACTTTTATCCACAATATTTTACAGTCTCCTACAATGTAAGCCCATTTGATAACCAAAGTGACGCAACTCCCTCCCTAATTCTGAAATGCATTTGACTTATGCGCCAAACCATAAGAATGTAATTCGAGAGATTTCATTAGTCAATGAATTAAACTTTTAAAAAATTAATTTAAGCATTTCTCTCCAGGATATGATGACTCGGATGGTTTTGATTATATTTAAATGGGTTATTTTTAATATTCACAAAATACTATTATTATTAAAGCCATATGTTATCCGCATATCTTTTTGTCGATATTTTAATCCTTTAAAATATATTATGTAAATAGCTTGAATTTAATAAAAGTTTCGCACAGAAAAATTTGTCTGAGTGGACAAAGCGCGGATAAATTAAAGCCGGTATATTATCTATCTATCTATCTATCTATCCGAATCTCTTCATTATCTATCTACTGTCATCCACAGACAGACTGTTTTGCTGTATCACAGCTCATCAGTGTGGCTAGACGTCCAGTTGCCTCTAGCTAGGATCGAAACTCAGCTGATTTGGCGTCAGTCGGAAATACTACCTCTAAACCCCTGGCGCATGTCAGGGATGAAGGTGAATTTAAAGGTATTTATATTTAGATAAACACACAGTGACTGAGAGAACTCGATTCGCTTTACCGAAGAGTCTTGCATTATTAGCCGTAAGAGTCACAGTTTACAGATTTATACTTGCTCCCCAGAGAGCTCACTATATATATATTACGTCGGTGAGAAAGTGACTGAAGTGAAGATGCCACATAAAAGGTATGGTATATATAGTACAAACGTCATTTTGTGGGTAGCCATATTTTAAATGTTATGTGTCTCCTCAAATCTCTCCTTAATAATAACTTTTTACAAATTCTTTCACGCTTTTGGTGTCTTAATAGCGTTGTCGTGTTTCTATACCAACCTTGTATTCGGATATATATATATATATATATATATATATATATATATATTTACACACACACACACATATATATATATATATATATATATATATATATATATATATATATATATATATATATATATGGAGATTGAGGAAAGGATAAAAGATGAACGGGATTCAAAAAGATAGACGATGGCGAATGACGTTGAATTTAAATTTTTGAAGGTTGTAATTATTAGGAGAGCTCTTAAAGGGTAGTGAGTTTCACAAAGGGGAAGTGAGATAAAAGAAACTTTTGGAGTAGAAGTGGCGGTTACATTTAACTATTTCAGCTGTAAAAGGGTAGGACCTAAATGACAATCTAGTAGCACGCTTAAATTCATGTAATCGAGGCACCAGGAAAAAAAGCTCGTCAAAGCAGTTGTCTTAATAATATTTGTAGAAAAGACCGAGGGAAGCCACGTCACAAAACACGTAAACAAAATATCAAGGAGGTAAGTCACATTTATGACAAAATACTCGAGATGGAAATATTATGTAAGGGTACTAATAAAAATTAAAATAAATGATAGGTTGCTGCAATCTAACTAATGTGTTTGGAACCAAGCCTTGTACTTATAAGGGGAAATTATATAAACACACATTATATATAAATGGAGTTCAGTCATATTAGATTATATATATATAAGAAATGTTATTAATGATTGGCTTTAAGAATGTTAGATCTTGTTGCATATTATAATATTCGCGTAATCTATTTTGTAATCACATTTAATCGGAGTTGATGCATTTTAGCAGGTGCTTGGGTCTATGTATACATTAATTCGGACCTCGTGTTCAGCAAGTTATGTTTAGTTAAGTGTTTGAATATAATAAGTAACTCCAACAAACACAAGTTACATCTGTCTCCGTTTCCATTGTATGGTTTAGTTTTCGCGATTATTTCCCAGCTAATGGTTGGGTTCTGGTGGTTGTTTTTTAATCGCCAAACATACTTTGAAGGCGGTGTGCAGTTTTTTTTCTTATTTAATATTGCTCAGTGATGATATTTTTGGTGTTAGAAACGCGATAAAAATCAAAAGCTAGACATAGGATCGCTAGCCATGAAACTGCTATTCACCACACACACACGCACACACGCACCCCCCCCACATATATATATATATATATATATATATATATATATATATATATATATATATATATATATATGCAGGGTATCTCAATAAATATATACACATTTTTACCGTGTATGATATACTCGTCATTCTTTAGACATGTTCTTGTTCATGGGGATAGATATAATATAAAGTTTACTCTACAAGGCCAGCAATACTCGGTGAAATTAAACTTTCCATAGAGCAAGGATGGAGCCAAATATTTATCAAAATGTTTATTACTACTTGGGATTCCATTGCGACGAAATGTCAGAAAAGGCTTTGGTCATAACTGACATTAACTAGAAAATATGCGGGTGTCAAATAGCTAAAGTTATAATAAATACTGTCCTTATATACCTTTTTTAATTAAATGTATTTGACTCTAGTTGCTTGAATTATTTCTTGAGAAAACTTCAGAAAGAGTATACATTTATGAGGCCCCATATATATATATATATATATATATATATATATATATATATATATATATATATATATATATATAAGGAACAGTAAGGGAAATAACAGATAGACATAATAAAACGAACAATAAGGGAAATAACACAGATAGCCACAAAGCCAGAAAGACAGGAATTATATGAAATACAGAACAAAAGAAATGACTTATCTGTCATAGATAAAAAAAGAAAAAAGATAAAAACAGAGTCGGATTGATATCAAATCTTTGTTCTTTTCTTATCTGCTTCAACGTCTTTCTTTTGCCAAAATTCTAAGATTATAATTCTTCACAATTAACGGATTATATTTCTCCGAGTTATCGGCAAAAGAATTCGTTCGTCAAGAGTTGCGAGCTTGCGAATTATTTTTTAAAGGTCAAGCACAACCCGCCAATTTCGCGCGCTCACGCACGCATGAGCACACACACATATATATATAATTAGTTGTATGGATATGAGTTTGTTTCACGCTTTTCCGATGATCAGACAAACTGGTTTATTTTTTAAGAATTTGATCTATTTATGCTTGTTTGTGTTTGATTATGTTTGGTGGGGGGGAATTCTCCTCTATGCCCGTTTGAGATGACACTTGCATACACACAGACATATATACAGGTGTTCGCATTTTAGTTCACACAAACACACCCATATAAACAATCCGTGATTAGGCGTAGATACACATCCATACATTCGAGCATACATACATACGCTATTGTAATCCTATTTCGGTGTCAAGACTGTAGCGCTTGCTATATGTAGCGATGTTCTTTCAACAAGGGGAAGGTGGGGGTGTACTTGATTCTTTTCAGGTCGGCCGCCTGCGTCGTCAGACGAACTTCCTCTCACACACATACACACACGTAGACGTGTACATACACTCTTATTGGTCTGGGTCTTTCATCATCACTTTTGTTAAGTGGATTCTTTTTTTGGACATGGTGATGCTGCTGCTTTGTATTTTCAACGCTGACTGCGTGTGTATTATTGACGATTGTGACTCTGTGATGATAATTGATATTATAATTGATATGCTAATAATAGTTATCGATGTGTTAACGCTAAATTTAGCCCTAATGATGATAGAAACGAAAGTATAAGGACAAAAAATGTGACAATAATGGCAGTAGTTATTATGATAATAGTTGTAGTAACCATGATAATGATGATGAAAATAATAGTAATAATAATAAGAATAAATAAAAACAATGACGATGGTAAAAAGCAGTACTAAAAGTGTTAGAAAAGGTTATGAAGTGATTATTCCTTAAGTGGTAACAGCAACACTGATAGTGACAATAATAGTAGTAGATATGTTTGGTAGGTGCATAAAATGGAAGCAACAATATTAATAGCGAAAGTAGTTGTTATAAAATAATATTAATCCGATTGATAGCTGCACCAACTGTCATGGTGGTGACCATGTCCTCAGGAGTGATGGTAGTGTAGGTAACAGTGCTGGTAGATTTATCGATCTGTGTTTATAGTGGTGGTTGTGTTTGTTGATGGTGGTAACAGTGCAGGTCATGTTAATGATAAAAAATAATGAACTCCCCCCAAAAAGTATTCATATTTGCTGAGAAAACAATAAACATATGCGCAATAGAACCTACAGTCCACAAAAAACTTATAACTAACAACATTATACAATTATACGAAAAGAAAACTGTAAGGGCAAAAAACTACATAAACCAGGAAGCCCAAAATATAGTCACTAAACTGAAAATAGAGAAAAAGATAAACCGTATAGGTGAACAACAAGCAGTCATAACAGCAAAAGATCACAAGCCTAACTTCGATACAAAATCCACATTCCGCCTAATCAACGCTGCAAAAAACGAAATAGGGAGAAAATCAGTAAAAACATATTAGAAAATATCAACTAGAACTTAACCAATGGAAAAATACCAAAGACGTCACCGAATGGCTAGCAGGGATACAAAGCAAATATAAAGCTACCTTCATCCAGTTCGATATAATGGACTTTTACCCCTCAATCACAGAAAATATATTTAACGAAGCTATACAACTAGCACACATGCATGTACAAATCACGGATGATGAAAGAAAAATAATGCCGGAAATCCTTATTGTTCCAGAGCAACGAACCATGGGCAAAAATAAATAAATAAAAAAAAAACAATCAAAAAACAAACAAACAACAAAAAAAACCAGAACAAATTAACGGCTTATTTGATGTAACAGTGGGAAGCTATGACGGAGTAAACGACAGGTAGGTATCCTTATCCTTTTACACCTAGCCAGAATACTAGAGAAAAAAAGACATGGGTCTATAGAGAAACGACGGCCTAATTCGAATAAAAGAAACTAATGGTCCTCAAATACATAGATTTAGGAAAAAATATTAAACGTTCTAAAAACAATTGGATTCAAAAGAGAAATAAATGCAAACACAAGAATAGTAAGCTTCCTAGACGTCACCCTCAACCTGGACAAAGAAACCTATGAACCATATAAAAAGGATAATGACACTCCCACATACATGCACACATCCTCCAAGCATCCACCCTCAATCATCAAGCACATACCCAAATCCACCAGACATATAAAATATATAATTTTGTTCAACCCACCATACAACAAAACCGTCAGAGCAAACACTGTCAGGATATTCGTAAACGTAACAGAAAAAAACACTTCCCCGTAACAAACCGCTTAGCAAAAATATTTAACAAAATAACGTAAAAGTTAGCTACAACTGTACTAAAATATAAGACAAATAATAAAAGCCACAACAAAAAATAATAACTTGCAATAGCGCCATCAAAGACCACCTATGCAACTGCAGAAAAAAAAACACATGTCCACTACAAGAAAATTGCCTACAAACGAACATAGCATCCAAAGCTAAGGTAAACCCCAAAACATTACAATGTACTACATTGGCACCACAGAAAAAACATTCAAGCAAAGAAAATACACCCAGGATCTCTCATTCTCCAACAGACAATACTTCAACTGCACCACACTATCTACATAGATATGGCAACTAAAAGACAAAATCATCATACCAAAAATAAGCTGGGAAATCATGAAAACGGCACCTGCCTACAGTAGCATATCAAAGAGATGTCTATTTTCTCTACACGAAAATGTGGTAATAAAAATAAGAGTTGGCAGAAGAGGACTTCCAATAGGCTGGAAAGCAAGAATCAGCCAGGCAATAGTTTTATAGTTTGGAGAGAACTGGAGTCAGCTTGGGAGCACATTTCGTTAGGACTACGGCTGGTATCCCGTCAGCTACACTTACTTTGAGAGAGCCTAATTTAGAAATTAGACCAACGACGGGACTGTACACATACCACTCAGTAGGACCTCAGTTCTAGGGGGAAATCAGGCATGGGGACTCCGGATGGATCGAATGTTGAGTTGGACGAGAATTACCGAGAAAAGCATTCAGCTTTAATTGCTGTGGATGTCAGGACTTCGAATTGATTGAATAGAGGAGGGATTTCGGATTTGTAGATTCGACAATAATCTGTAGAACCAAACTTGTGAGATGCAATACGTTGTTTCATTCTATCAGCAAACAGCGACTTTGCTTTATTGAAGGGACGCTTGCACTCATTACGAGCAGAGACAAAGATACTTATGTTGCAATCAGACATGCTGCTCCGCGTATAGACGGAAGAAGTGATTCCTTTTCGGCTATAGCGGCTGAGCGAGCAGGTGATAACGAAAGAAATGAGCACGAATTAACTTGGTATTTCCTCATTGGAATGAAAGCATTGATGTCGGCTGTCACCCAGGAGGCGACCTCAGACGCGCATTTTTGGACGGAATGATTAAAAACTACGTTCCAAAGGACGTCGCGAAGGAAATCACGGAGAGTCCCAGTCTGTTCATTGATAACAGAAAGATATTTTGTTGGTAGGATGTTCATGGCTGGAGGGAGAGTGAAAGACACTACTGCGTGATCAGAGTTCCCAAGAGGGTAGAGTTACGTAGCGTGACAAGTGTCAGGGATGGTAGTAAAACAGAGATCGAAAATGGAGGCGTTACCGTCAGAGTTATTGGGAAAACGCGTGGGAGAGTTAAATACTTTCGTGAGGGTTTGAGTGATTGAAAAGTTAAGGGATTGGATGCTAGCGAGGTCAGTGGCAGAGTGTTTAAGCAACCTGGTATAGTGGGCGTAAAGTCACGGTACACGAATACATTTGCAAACGGGTGCAGATACAGTGCTGTTCGATAAAAGTGACTCACCTGATTTTTTTACTAAATGTTCTCTTCTCCGATGAAACGAAAGTTGAGCTAAATTCAAAGGGTAAGCGATCTAAAATCCGAAGAAGAAGCTTTGAAAGCTCTTTGAAGTTAGCAGTAAGTACTGTCAAGCATCCGTTCAGTATAATGTTCTGGGGATGCTTTTCTCTTCATGGAACTGGTTTCTTAAAACCTATTAAAAAGACCCTCAGGAACGAGCAGGTACAAGAGAATTTTAGTCTTGTCTGCTCCCTTCTGCTGAAAGGGTGCAAATCGACCCCACTAAGCTCATTTTTATGCAGGATAATGCTCCCTGTCACAAATCAAAATTGATGAAGGAATACTTTGATGAGAAGCAGGTGAGTGTTATGACATGGCCGCCCCAATCTCCTGACCTCAACCCCATAGAAAACTTATGGAGCATTATAAAATACAGGCTCTCGAGAAAGCAGTTAAGCAACAAAGAGGATTTTATTGTGAATTTCATATCCGAATGAAATTCAATGCTTGAAGATTAGATTTACCAGAACCTAATAAAGTCAATGCCAAAAAGTGCTGAAAAGGTTATTCAAAATAAAGGAGGGCCCATAGATTATTAAATATTTCGAACTATATTACCTATTATCAATAAATTGTATCTCTATTATTCTTTATTTAAAGCTGTTCAGTTATTTCTATTGATTACGAGTTGCAGGAAATAAGTGAGTTTTTCCCTAAATCTCATTTATATCCAAAATTATAATTATGAATAGAATACCTTAAGGTGAGTAAACCTTTTTACTAGGTGGTCGGGAAGGGATATTAATAAGATTAAAAATTAGTATGACCCCAAAAATAAAGGGCGAAAAAATCTTTAAGTAAAAAAAATCAGGTGAGTCACTTTTATCGAACAGCACTGTAGATGCTCTTGTCTATATGATCAGAAATACTATCGAGCACACTATAATCTTGCGACGAAGAGGAACGGTAAAGAAAAAAGAGATAGCTTAATTAAGGAGAGATAGATGGTGACACATACAAATTGTCTGGATATTCAAGAGTTAGTTCCATAGCCAGCGGGAGATGATCGCGGACATAAACACCCAAGCCATGCATGTGGGCTTTAGAATCTTTTCTAAGGAGAGGGAAGGTAGCCAAAAATCGAGAAATCAGAGGAATGGATTGACGAGATAAGGCTAGTCTCGCAGTGAGCTAGTATATCGGGTGACTTTTCGAAGCGGAACGAGTCCACACGGCAGAATTTGGTACGAATGCCACAGATATTGGAGAAGGAAAAGTTAAAGGGTTTAGGTGATTTTTGTTGAGCTGGTTTAGGTTGATATCTTTGGTTGTGTAAGGTCATGAGCTATATTGGTAAGGAAAATGCCTCGTGTAACAGTAGCAGTCGGTCATCAAATGTAACGTGGGCAGAAAGGAATTGGCGCAGACTGCAATATAGTGTGACCTCGGGGTTGCCAACCGGAGGTGCATGCAAGGTCATCCATCTATGCGCGACATAGCACTGCAAGAAACCCGATATCATGCAACTGTTGATCAGAGCAGCCTAATTACCAGTCGTGAACTGCAATCAAAAAACTGCCAACTCGGTACTCTCAGTATGAAGAAACATTACCACAGTTCGCCAAAATCACAAGAGATTGATGGGATCACCACTACTAAATCCAGAGAAAAGGAAAGGATCCTTGAACCCCTTCCTAAACAAGAAGCAAGGGATGAGCCTCTACTCCTGTTCAAGAGAAGTGGGAAGAGTATTGACCGGACGATAGGACGGTCTATATACTCCTATTAAAAAAAATCAACAAAAAAACAAACAACAATCAAGCATCAGACAGACAAAAATAAAAATCAATACATGGCTTATATATATATATATATATATATATATATATATATATATATATATATATATATTAAAGTTATGACTTTTTGACTTTTTAAAAAATAATGATGGTGTGTTTAATTCAGTTTATTTTAAACAATATATTATCCCCCAACACGAAATTTCTAAAAATCGTATATAAGTATAGTAGTATGAATTTCTGGGGCCTTTTAGAACTTACTTTTTTTATTTGTAAATTTGTAACTTATGCTATAGCTATAAACTGTTAAATGCTTTAAAATGCATAAGTACTATCCAATTACATCCTTAGTAAATTGAAAAATAAAGCTTCTGAAATATTTTGATTTTTACCCTTCTTATGCATATGGTAAAATCGAATTTTCAGTTTGGGGTGACCTTTTTCAAGAACTAAAAGAAATTAATGTCTTTTGAACAAAAGTTCATCAGTTTATGACATGAACATAGGGTTACAAAAAAGTCATTATATATATTTAGTCATCCATGGATAGACGGTTTCGCTGTATCATAGCTCTTCAATGTGGCTAGACGTCTGATTGCTTCAAGCCGGGATATATTCTTGTATGTATATATATATATATATATATATATATATATATATATATATATATATATATATATATACACACATATATATATATATATATATATACACACACACACATATATATATATATATATATATATATATATATATATATATATATATATATATATATATATATGAAATATTTTGAGAAATGCAAGATTGTTACCATTGAGACCTTCATAATGCATTCACAACTACGTTGGTCTGGCCATGTGGCAAGGATGTGTGATGATCGCATACCAAAAGTTCTTTTTTATAGTGAACTCCAAAGTGGTCATAGAAATGTTGGTAGACCTTGGCTCAGTTATAAAGATAAATTGAAAAGCAACTTTTCTTGCATTAACAATCCATTTAAGAACTTTGAAGAGGTAGCTATGAAGAGATCAGAGTATCGTTCTAGCTGCCATGCAGGAATAATGCACCATCAAGAAGTAAGCATCAGTCGACTGCGTGAAATATGAAACAAAAATATACAGCTAACAGTCTTCCTTCTGCACTTGGATACAATACATTCTCCTGTACTGTTTGTAGTTTTTTGTGCAATTCTAGGGCCGGTCTCAAAAGTCATGCCCGTCATAGGCATGCAGATAATTAGTTCGTAGTCGTCGGAACTTCATACATCGAACTCGATGGGAGGGTCTATCATATATTCAAATATCTATTGATTGTGAAATCACTCGGACAAGTATGTGCACATCTTTTCAGGGTCTTTGATATATTTTAATTTATAGACATACTTCAGCGTGCTGCAAGGGTTAGTAATCTTGTCTCTTAGATCAATTACAACTGATTAATGATCCTCACTGGGTGCTCCCTAATTTAGGCCCTGTGCCACATCTAAGCTACGCTTAGTAATAGCTATTTACATTTATATATGCATACGTGTGCGTGTGTGTGTTTGGATTTAGATGTCGTCGGCGAATTCCATATAATTAAAATAAAAATAAAATCTAATTTCATGGTTGAATTGAAATTAAATTCTAGCAAGTGTAAGAGCAAATGGTTGACTGTCATCGCTTAGAAACTTAAAAATCGGTGAGACACTCACTTATTTAGTACTTCTAAAATACGTCACAAAATTGTAATTTCTTTCTATGAGTCGTGTCGTTTCAGGACGTAGGCGATCATGGCTCTCCATCTCCATCTATCCCTTGCAGCTCTCAACAAGTTCCTTCCCTCTGCCACCTCCCTCAGACCACGTTCTGTCATCCGCTTGCTTAAGACCCTGCTTCCTCATTATGTTCCAAGAACTTCAGCTGCCTCTTCCTGATGTTAAGTATAACCCTCCTGATTGTTTGCATCCTCTCTAAGACCTCATCATTGCTCACACACTCTGTCCAGGATATTCTCAGTATCCTTTTGTAGAACTTCGTCGACTCGAGTCTCTTCTTCATCTTTGAGGAAATCGTCCAACATTCGCTGCCGTAAAGAAGGACAGATGTCATGTAACAGCTCAGTGTTCTTTTCTTCGTTACCAAAGAAAACCTCCTGTCTCGCAATAAGCTGACCAGCTTTTGGAATGTGGCCTTGGCCATCCCAATACGTCTGCGGATCTCAGTGTCGCACTTACCGTCTTCTGTCAAAACGCTTCCCAGTAGTTAAACTTCCGCGTCTTCTTGATTCTAGTGTTCCTGACCTTCAAATCGCATATTGGGCTCATCCTTTTACTGATGACCATGCATTCTGTTTTCTTGTAGTTTATACTTAGTCCCTTCTTCACACTCTCCGTCTCTACCTTCTGTAGGAGATTTTGTAATTTCTTTTCTGTGACTGATATTATTACTGTCATCTGCGTATTGCATAGCCGAATTTTGAGTTGAACATTTAATGTATAATGTTTAATCTATGAGATCCATAATTACACTGGATTAACTGTATTGATAAGAGTTATATATGAATAAAGTGTCGCTGCTGACAATTGAGTTTGAACATAGATCGCCAGTGAATAAACACAGGCGATCCCATAATTGAATTAAGTAGACCACGTGTCCATAGAGGAAACGCATATATGGAGGAAGTAGCTGACGACTAACGATCATTATTCCTAGTTTCTCCTCTATTAATATACGGATCTGTATTTCTAGTCTATCCTCTATTACTATACGGACAGCTATTCTATACTCCGTTCACTATACTATTTTTCTATTTGGATCACTATACGGATTACTATTTGAGCGAGTATTATCGAGCAAGTACTATTAGTGCGAGTGATATTTGAAGGTTTCTGACACCAGTATAGTTCAACGGCGTACTATAGTTGTATCTGCGATTACAAAGTCACTACTACAACGAGCATGATGAAAGTGACAACGAGTATTCGTTGACATTACGAAAATGGCAACGAGGTTTCGTTCAAATTTATGACGTTTCGAGCCTGTATGCTCAGGCCTTCGTCAGGTGATATTTGTTAGAAATTCGAACCGAAGCCTTTATTTAGTCCACAGGGGTAGATTGTCCTAATTCCACGTAACATGTTTTTTTCTGGATATCTCAATTTTTAATTATTCACCGTGATATGTTTCTGGTCTTCCCGCTGAGGACAGTGATTAAACTCACAACTCTTTGGGTCAAGTGACTCTAAGGATCAATCAATCTACGCTTTTATCCATTGGGCCATGTGTCCTTGATGGACTAAATAAAGGATTCGGTTCGAAAATCCAAAAATATCACCTGGAAAAGTCCGGAGCGTAGAACGGCTGAAACGTTATAAATGTGACAATAAAGATGAGGACAACATTACGAACAATGTAAATAGTTACAATACCTTCTCTCCGGAATATAGACAGATGTTAAATGTTTGCTGTGTAAACTAAATACTTATTTAATCTTTGAGCTTTATTCTAGGGTACCATGTTTGTAAAAATTCCCGAAATATGGAGGGCATCTGATGATTACCTCAGTGATCAAATGATCGGTTAAATCTGCGTTGGTTTCACATGTTAAATTTCCTTATAATGTATTATTTATTTACTTTTTAAATACTTTATCAAATGATCATTCCATCCAAGAACTAAAATTGCCTCCCCACAAAAAAAAAAAAAAAAAAAAAAAAAAAAAGGACAAATTTTTTAAAAAGTCTGGAGCTAATATAAATAAAGCCCATTATATCTATCACTGCACCCAATGTCAGATATGCACAGTACCTCAGCCCTTGGGGGACATATCCAAATGTTTAAAGTTAGGCAACTGACAAGCAAATCTGTGTTACTGAACAGGTTATTTGTTGTAGACCATCATGATTCACTAAAACACAACATGCTAACAAGTCTAATCAATTAAAAACAGAAGCCATGAGTCATGTCTGATATGACATCAGGACATTTATTATTATTATTATTATTATTATTATTATTATTATTAGTGTAACCGTGCCGTCAAAAATGAAGGCAACTATTAGAAAGTTTTAATAATGAGATACAATGAAACAAAAGTCTTGAAACAATGTGTTGAGATTCAGTAAAGTGGATATAAGGATTCACGACTAAAATAGAGGCCAATGAACCGTTTAATTAATCCGTTGTTTTTATATTTTTAGATGTTCAACGGTATCTATGATTCATTGATTACTGCTGGTATTATATAAATCACTTTTTCCCCACAATATCTTTACACGTTAAAAAATGTATGTGTTTAATATAGCCGTGAAATTGAAATATCTCTCGAAGATTAGAAACATAGCGATAAAGACGGTGACGACAAAACCTATTTCAAGACCAAGTTGAAGCAAGACGATGTTTTGAGTCCATAGATAAAAGAACTTCAACACAGGGAATTTTAACAATTGTTTTATTAACGTTTATGTTCCATCCATCTAGTGGTGTCGCTCTCCACACTGGAGAAACATATCAGACACGAAAGAAAACATATCTACATTGTTTGACCAACCGAAAAAAGTTCTCTCTATCTCTCCTTCCCCCGCTGGCTCAGCTAAACAAAATTGACTTCCTATATTTTGTTTTCCATCTGACCTCAAAAGTCAACAGAAATATCATTGCCCCTAAAAATAATAGTCTATAATAAACTATTGTTTAACAATGAGACAGGAAATATATAAACAGATATACAGGAAATATATAAATGAATACACATTGATAATTATATGATTTTATTATTGTTATTTTATCTAGCCATTCTAATGGCATAATTGTGTCTGTTACGACAAGAATTATTTTGTTAATTAAGAGTTGATTTTTTTCATAAATATGAAAGCCTTTTTGTTTGTCAGAGAAAATGCTCCTGGTAGTGAGGAAGGCGTACGTGCGTTTATTCAGGGTAGAGGTATTTTGCACATTGATATAAGACAGGTAACTGACAATATAAGATCTATAGATCTTAGAGATTTTCATTTCATTATTTTTGAGGAGCAAAAATGTAATACCATTCATCAGTCTCATATGGTCTCTTCATAATTAAGCTAGATTTTTTGCGTATTTGAGGAGACTTTAAATCAAAAGTCTAGAATTTCCAGGTGATTTCTATTTACTGGACATTTTCAATGCATGTGCGACACCTTCTACATTGATCTATTTTCAGTTTTGCTATCCTATATATTCGGTGTCTTTTCTGATTATCCATGGAAATTCATCATTATGCTCTTTCTCATTAGCTTAGATTATATTCCGAAACACTTGCTCAGTAGGAGTTTCTTCAACCTTAATTGTACTCTTTCAGATTTGCCTGAAAAATTTCCTTCTGTTATTTTGAAACATGCGATAATCTTTGAAAATCTGGATCACATTCCGAAGCAGCGTATACAGGTAGCTTTAACGCGTAATTTTTGGTTTGGTTTGGTTTGTTTTACGGAATATCAACCTCAATGGGTTATTTAATGCCGACAATATTTTTATTGCTGGTAATATTTTTTTCCTTCAAAAGTGTATTGCTGTAGTAATGTTTTTCTTCAAAAATTTATTGATGGTAATAATCTTTTACAAAAATGTATTACTGGTACTAAAAACTATTTTTACACTTTCATAGTTTTGGCCCAAGTTTGGGGATCAACTATTTGTCAATAGCTGGGACCCTAACAGGCGCTACCACCCTGGGTTAGGGTGGACCTGGGAACACTCACAATTAAGAGGTGATTCCACGATCTTCAAAACCTCCTGATCAGACGCCTTGTTGTTGGATGTAGTTTATCGTCATACCCAGGACGTGTAATTTTTGTTTTATTTTCTTAGTCACTTCAGAAATTCGGTCTTCTTCTTCTTCTTCTTCTTCTTATTATTATTATTATTATTATTATTATTATTAGTAGTAGTAGTAGTAGTAGTTGATTTTATGTTGTGATCATTGTTTTTTTGTTTTTTTGTCAGATCGGAGAACATTAATTTATTCATTAATTTCTTCTGGCCAATAAATATTGAGAAGATTTTTTACCCTTGTAGTAGTAGTATTGGTGTTATTACTGCTGATATTATTAATGCTTCTTTTCTTTTTTTAATTTTTTTTTTTAACTTTTAGTTATCGGATATTCTTTCTAAACGAATTTCACTCACCTCTTACTCCATATCTGATCACCTAATGGCAGCACCTCCTGAAATTTCAAATACTATCGACACAGTTCATTTAAACAGTGACATAGTCTGCATCGACTTTTTTTTTTTCACATTTTACCAATATTGTTTGTAGAAAGCATTCAGGATCGTTTGTAGTGCTCCTATGAATACACATACAACTTTAACTCGTGCATTCTAGCTTACTTATCAGGCTTTCATATTCTTCTTACTGACTTTTCTCTAGTGCATCCATGATATCTCCTGCGATAGATGCATACACCATTTGTCAATGCTTTTCTTTGCAACATCTCTTACGAGTTTCAACTGTTTTCTATCAGTTTTGGCAGTCTTTAGAAATACTTGTTGCATCGTTTTGATTTTAACTTTGGTTTCAATGTCTTCCAGCCTATTTAAGCGTTTTTATATTGATATTATACCCGATACAATGTTAGAGAGCCACCCAAGGTAGAGAGGGTTACTGCTAAAATGGTAATTATGAATGGGTGTGTGATATGAATGAAAGAGGGGTGGCAGAAAGTGAAAATTATGAGGATGGATCCAGATTGGATCTAAATTTAAGAGGTTAAGAGTGTAGTGATCAGGAAAGTACCCAGGTGGGAGCCTGTTCTAAAAAGTGAAATTTCTTGGGGAAAAATGTTCTTATTGGATTTTTTTAACATTTGGAACACAGAAGAAATCAGTGTGATTCGATACTGCGAAAGTGGCATCTTTTTCTGAACTGGTGGAATTAAAGAATCGAGCTTATCTGAACATTTTCCATGGAAATAACGATAGAGTAATGAGAGAATTGCAACATTGTTTCTGTTCTATGTCAACAGTGTTTTAATTAGAATTTAATACATCCAACAATTTTCTATACTAATGTTAATCTAATACAATCCCTATGAGCCACTCAAAGTAGAAGATTACTGTATGGTATTGTATGAGTGTAAGAGAAGGCAAGAAGTGCAGTTTGTGAAGGAAAGATAACGATTAACGATAGACGTGAAGAGGTTAAGATTATAGCGATTGGGAAATACTGCCACGAGTCTGTTCCACAAAGGATTCTCTCTTCGGAAGAATCTCTCTTAGTGGAACTTTTTACTAATGGAATCAGGATGATTCATCCTCGTATATCTGACATAGCGGGTCCCAGTTACAAAGGTCAGGATTGATAAAACCAAGGTATATAGCCCTTCATGGATATAGCGATAGAGCAGCGAAACGCTGATTTATTATTTTGTTGTAAATGGAGCTTAAATAATGAATGTCACAGACAGGGCATCAAATCACACCCTCAAACAGTACATTACCCAGGCCAGTGTCCTACCGTTGAGCCATCGAAGCAACTCCTAATTAATTAGAAATTAAAGAGCAGGAAACGTCAAAAAGATCTCTGAGCAAAAAAGAAAAATGAAGCTATAAAATTTTACACTTAGCGAATTTTTAAATATCATACTTTGATAAAAAGCAAGATAATAAGAATTTAATAAGTTTTGATTAGTCAAGCTGAGTTGCTCCTTGAATATTTAAAGCAGATGTCATTTTTGGGATACTGTAAAATACAAATGACATAGCATTAAGCCACTTGCAACCAGAACCAGCATGATGCTGAGTCTTACCTTGGTATGCTACAGTGGCGCGAAAAGTCGCAAGCTGGCATAATGTCTATAAAGAAGGAAGAGTAAATAACATTTTTAGCGGCTGTAAATAAAAAACCCATCTTAGTTAATTGTATAATTAGAGGGATTTAATATAGATTAACGGAGCTGATACATTTGAGACGAAAATTAATTATTAAAATATTAAAAACTAATTAGTATACAGCAATTTGGACGTATGCGAATTCCGAAGTACATAGTTACAGTTTATAAATTGGGCATAAAATAAATGAAATATTTTAATAAGGCTGAAAAAATCGTATTATTTTCAATTTTGAATCCTATCTTGTCCATTCCCAATCTTGGAAAATGTGCGCCAATTGTTTTTTTTTTGTTAGGTTGGTGCAAAAATATTGTTGGTTTTTGACGGTAAAAAATAATAAATAATATTTTAGCACTTATATTTCACAATGTCTTACCTTATAATATTCCTGGCAAGTTCCAAAGTTTTAAATAAATAAAAAAAATCACTGAAGAACGTACACTGATTTGGTTTGGTTTGTTTTGTTTTACGGCATATCAACCTCAGTGGGTCATTTAATGACGACAACTTTTTACCCTGCTAATATTTTGTTTTGTCAAAAATCTATTTCTGGTAATTTTTTTTTTTTCAAAAATTTATTTCTGGTAATAATTTTTTTAGAAAGTATTTCTGGTATTAAAACCTATTTTTACACTTTCATAATCCTTTTTACCTCAGTTTCGGTGTTAACTATTTGCCCATAGCTGGGACCCTAACAGATGCTACCATTCTGGATCAGGGTGGACCTGGGAACACCAGCAATTAAGAGTTAATTCCACGCTTCTCAAAACCTCCTGATCAGAGGCCTTGCTGTTGGACGTAGTTTATCGTCTTACCCTGGACGCGGATGTAGTTTATCATCACACCCAGGACGAGGAAGGTACAATGAGCGATATAACTTGATAAAAAAAAGATAATTAAATTAAATAGCAATAAGTAAATATATAATGATTAAAAACGATGACGTATTGCAAGTGATTAAATACTCAGTTCGGAAATGATAGATATTTGCAGAACTTAGTTTAGGCTTAAGCTGTTACGTCATATGAGGAAGAATATGTTATACTAGTCGAAATAACATTCTCAGATCATTAGTAAATAAATTGGATAATGCAATTATAAATAAATATATAGATAGAACATTTACAAATCTACCATTCGTCCGTGCACTGAATTTTGCTGCTATATCTGGTCTGGTGCTTCTGCTATTCATATCGATCTTGACAAAATCCAAAGAAGGGTCTGTAATGTAATCGATCCTGATCTGGCATCTCGACATCAGTCTCTTTGTTACCGACATACCTTGGGTTCCCCCTGCTTTTTCTACAAATATATTCATGGCAACTGCTGAAATGAGCTTTTTTTCCCCTCGTGCCTAAACAACATGAATTTAAGCATGCCACTAGACTAACATCTAGATCCCGCCCGTTTACTGTTGAAATAGCGAGGTGCAACCGTTATTTCTACTCCAACATTTTCTTTTCTCGCACTTCCCGCCTGTGGAACTCCTTTCTTTTTACTGGCTTCCCTGATAACTACAATATTAAAAAAATTTACATGCAACTACTATCGCCATCTTCTATCTTCTTGAAGCGCGTATATCTTTTGTCTTTAACCCTCACTATATTCAATATTTTCTTCTATTTTCACACTCTGTAACCCGCTGCGCATTAGTGGGATTTCTGCCTTGCTTGGGGTGAAATGATTTAAAAACAAAACAAAGCAAAAAAAAAAAAAAAACTTAGCTAGAATTTAATTTTCAATTCGTAAAAATTCACTGATAAGATTTGACCTTAAGATGTATTTTTAGAATATTTCGGTAAGTCTAACATCAAAATAATTAGTCTAACTTGTCGATTGTTCAACTGCGTTTTTTATATTTAATAAACATTGATACGATGGTACTAATATAGCAGGAATGGGGGTATGATGCTTGTGTTGCATCAATTCGTCAAGTATAAAGAGCCAGTCCGTATACCTCGAATCTCATAATTCAAATCTAATATTTTTACCATGTGTCCGAATTTATTTGTAGCTGTGTAATTTTAAAAGCTGGCAAGAACGATATATTGACTTTGGTATCAAAATCTTTTTCTACATGATCGCATTAAAAACTTACGACAGTTAATTGTCGAACCTCCAAAAGACTAAATGACCAGATCCTGGCAGCTAATCTTTCCTCTGATCTCGCTTTAACAGCTCAGTGGTAGGAAACTGTTTTGTAACAAGGAATACCCCCCACCGTTAAAAACACAAAAAACAAATTCGATCATCACCAAGCAGATCCTGAACTTTCACCTGTTATGATGAATGATTCTACTTTTAAACAGACTCCGTGCTTTGAATGTCTAAAGTTCACCCCAGACCTTAAGCGGAACTTATATGTACGATATATCATTAAAGTGACTGGGAAAAAGCAGTCGGTTCGTTGTAGCGTTGCAGGAAGTATCTGATACCACTAGCAGGCTCTAGCTTAGTAAATCAGATTATAGTGTATTTTTTAATCGCTTTCGCCCCGAGAAAGGTGATAAAGCCACGAAGACGCAAGAGGTTACTGGATGTAGAATAATTAGGAACGGAAACATTAATAATGAGCGGGAAGAGAAAAGAATAATCAGAAGGACAGTAGATAGCGATTAACGTTGCATTTAAATTTTTGCAGATTAAAGTTGGCTGGAAAGCATAGAGGCGGAAGCAAGCAATAAAGCCATTAAGATTCAATGATTTTCTGAATGTTAGAGACTGTGTAAAAACACTATTAAGGAGAGAGAACAATAAAAAACAAGAAATAAGAAGACAGAAAATAATGATTGACATTGCATTTAAATTTTTGAATATCAAACTTGACAGGGAAGCCGGAAGAGAGTTCCACAAGCGAAAAGTGCGATAGAAGCAACTGTCAGCATAGAACTTTCAGGAGCGATAGAATGAGTTTAAACATCTTTAGCAATGGATTGTATGCGATCCAATAGATGTTCAAAGCCTGGAGACTTACTAAGTGTGGAACCGTTCATCCTGATTATCCCTATTCCACAAGTTAAGTGGATAAACAAAGAAGGAAATGTTCGTCGAGGTTATATATATTATATTATATATCCTGCACTCCAGTAAAATAATAAATTTATGCTTCATAAAGTAACGCGGGACAGTGAAGTCAACATGTTTTGTCGGAATAATGTTTATTGTTATTCCAAACAAACGTATCAACAAATCAATGCAATCAAGTCGTTAAAGTGGTCATAAATTTAGGGATTAAAAACGAGCGGTTTTTGATATCGTCCTAATCAGACAATTAAGTAATTATACAGATCAACCATCCAGATAAGAGAAAAGACGTTTGATTATAGATTATTTCATAGTAACACTTCTTAATCTATCTTTGGCCATGTGCCTTTCTTCATATTATCCTCTAGAACAAGAACAGAATGATTCTCTAAACAAGTTGCTGCTGTAGATAATGAATCTATCTAGCTCTATCAGTCTCTTCATATCTATCTAGCTCTATCAGTCTCTTCATATCTATCTATCTATCTATCTATCTATCTATTTATCTATCTCAGTCAGAAGAATAGAATGATTATTCAAACAAGTTGCTGTCTTAGGTAATTAATCATTGTAACATTAAATTTGTATAATTCAAGTTATCACCAATATTTTATAAATTTCAAAATCAAATGTTGCTACAAAATTCTTAGTTGAGATGGTCATTATTAAATATTTTGTAACATATATATTTATTATATAATATAAATTATATAATATATAATTTCTATCAATCTATCTCAATCACCACATATTATATTATATATCTACGCACAACTTATACGTATCTATTCATATATGCATACACATATACACGTAAGTATAACCGTATTTTCGTAGTCTGCTATATGGCTAAGATGCTTAGGCGGTACCACGAGTCGATTTACAAGGCCAGATAAAAAACTAGCATTGCGACTCCTGATGTACAAGACAAAGAATCTACTCTTTTGGTTAATGTTATTGTAACACAATTTCATCAGATCCTCGCCGACTTTGCGCCAGCATTGTTAACGATTTGTAAATATCAAACTGGTGAGAAAGCGAGATACACAGAGATAAATACATCGAAGAACGATGATAATACATACTGTTACACACGCACACACACACACATATATATTTATATATTTATTTAGTTATTTTGCGTACTCGTATTGTTTTTTTTTCTTTGGGCCTTGGACTTGCATGCTGGACGATTATAATCGACTAACGTACATGTTCTTGGTTCTTTCTTTTTTTATACCTTTTTTTTCCCTTTGGTATTGGTTTGACTATTTACGAATCAATACACCGAAGGTTTTCCGAGCGAGTATAGTTTATATATATATATATATATATATATATATATATATATATATATATAGATAGATAGATATAGATAGATAGATAGATAGATAGATAGAATCAAAAATACTTTTACAAACATTGGGGGCGGGTTCCTCACACCAAAACAAGGACAAAAATCATATAAACATATGTCCGCAAATCCTTCTTTTTTGAGTTAGATGGCGTGTTTTGTCATGTAGACTAGGTTAAATTTGTAATTCGTGTACATTTGTGGCAAGTCTGTCTTCAACGTTTAATCTGTGCAGTAGTGAATTAACTGAGAAGTGTTTCGTTTAACAAGGATATTCATATCATGAGCAGGCCGATAGGATTTTTGCATACAGCCGCGCAAATGGTAATGAACGTGAGGCTGCACAGCTGTATCCTATTACGTTTCCAGACCGGAAGTAGCCGAGTTCTTCAACCTTTTCTGTTGTTTATCGTTGCTGGGACATATTACGTGGCACCACAAACTACAGATGTAGAAAGACTCCATTCGTAGTCCTGACCACGAAAAAAACACATTCTGCAGGCTGTCGGAGACGATTCAGGTATCATCACACGTCAAGTGGCACTAGCATGTTGTAAATATCATAGTACAATGGAGGGTACTTCAAGAGCAACTCCTGTATCCATATCATTTGCAACGTGTGCAGGGTCTTTCACCCTCTGATCACTCACAGTGGAAGAACGTTTGCCGATGATTTATTGCACAAACTCCCAACCATTGTTTCTCTCTTCAGTCTTGTTTACGGATGAGGCAACATTTGGAAGAGATGAATTAAAAAAATTACACAAGCAACATTTGAGTCGATCAGAATAACCATGTTTCAATACGAGCTAGACACCAGAATCAGTTTACGATTAATGTGTGGACTGGAATTGGAGGTGACTGTTTGGTAAGACTATATGTTCTCCCAGTACGTCTTATTGGTGCTGGCTACGGGGACATTATTTCGAACACACTTCCAGACCTGCTAGAGGATATATTCCTGCTAATACGAAGACGTATGTGGTTTATGCATTTTAGCCACATTGCTCGCGATTCATTAGCTGACATCTACCATGAAAGATGGCGATGGTAGAGGAGGACCGGTTCCATGGATTGCACGTTTGCGTGACCTTAGTCCTTTGGATTTTTATCTCTGGGGCCGCCTAAAGCAACTGGTTTATGCAGAAGACATTAATAACGCAAATACGCTTCATCAGTGTGTCATGGTGGCCTGCAAAACCGTTCGGCACCGTGTGGGTGTATTTGAATGGGTCCGTGAGTCAGTTTTTCGACGGGTAAATGCATGTGGAGAAGCAAGGACATTTCGAACATTTGTTATGAGATGCTTTCTACAATGATGGCTTTTGGGACATTTTATCCTATTTTGGTATCATGGATTTTCAAATAACGCCATATTCTCGATTGGGTTTAAAGCTAGGGACTGCCTTGGCCATTTCAGGATATTTTCAGCAAGCCATTTCTTCGTAGATTTTACAGTGTGCTTAGGATCATTATCTTGTTAGAAGATCCAATCAGGAAGAAGTTCAAGATTTTCAACCGAAATCATTAAATTTGCTTCTAAAATATTTTGATACGCTGGGGTATTCATTATACCATCTATTACTGATACGTTGCTAGTACCTTTTGCAGAAAACATCCCCAAAGTACGATGCTACCATCACCAAATTTCACTGTTGGAACTGTGTTCTTTTTTTTTTTTTAGGCATCGCTATCTTTCGTCCATACATGATTTCTAGAATTACGTCCAAACAACTCAGTTCTGGTTTCGTCTGTCCATAATACTCTTTTCAAATACAATTTTTCCTTAATCTTAAGTTTACGAACGAATTTCAAAATTGCATCTCTGTCTTTTCAAGAGCACTGGAGTTTTCCGAGGGGATCGTGATTTTAGATTGTTCCTATGAATTTCATTGCTTATTGTTCATTTAGTGACACAGATTCTTGATGAAAGCAAATCATCCAGCAACTCTTGATGAGTAACCTTTGGATTTTGTTTAATTTGATGCATTGAAGAAATCTTCCGTGGATCACCTGTTCTTTAGTTTTCAACAGTTTTGAATATTTTTATACCCTGCAATGAATGAACTAATGGTAGTAAATAGAATATTCATGTTTTATCCTGTTCCTCAGTAAGTTTATAGTTTGAAATATTGATGAAGTTATCAGAGGAACTAGGAAGATATTTTTTTCCTTTATATAAATTGTTCAGCTGAATTGTTATTTTGTGCTTATTGTGTTCCATACCTACTGTGCTTGCAGTATAGTTTAGAATTTTTTTTGTGTTTGTCGGCCGTAGTGGGGATTTTTGTGGAGATCTCAGTGTTGCACTTTCTCTCCTCTGTTAGAACACTTCCCAGACATCTAAATTTCTATACTTGTTTGATTTTAGTATCCCCTATTTGAAATTTGCATTTTAGGCTCATCTGAACACGTATTGGAAAGGTCAAAAGATGCATTCCAACAGCTAAACTGAATATTAAGAGAAAGAAAAACTTTGTTAGAAACAAAGAAAAGAGTACTAGACTATTAGGTGATATTTGTCCTCCTGTATGGCAGTGAATGTTGGACAATCATCTCAAAGATAGTGAAGAGACTTTATGGTTCTACAGAAGGATGTTGAGGATACCATGGATCGAACATGTGAGAAACATCGAGGTTTTGGAGAAACTTATATTTAAAATCAGTTAGAGGCAGATGAAATTTCTAGTGCACGTAATGAGGAAGAAGGGCTTGGAAAACCTGATAACTCACAAGACAGATTGAGGGAAAGAGGGACAGAGGAAAGCAGCGCGTAAAGTACTTGATGATCCTTAGTAAATGGATAGTAGAACAGGCCTTGGGAGAAATAACAAAAAGACAAAACTTATTAAGAGCTACAAGGGACAGGAAAATGTGGCGGGCTATGATCGCCTACATCCTGAAGGGACACGGCACATAAAAGACGAAGGTAGTGGCGGATTTTGGGGTATCGTCTATGTTTTTGATTTCGATGTGTAGAAGCCAGATTTTATCATTCGCTAGTCGATTTCACTCTCAGTAAGTGAGCGTCGAATTTTTTCCGTGTTAGTGACCTTGTTCACTACCAGTTCATGCAATCTGAGTAGGGTATATTCAGGTAGCAAGCATTCACCCAAAGAAATTTGGTTAAAAAAGAACCGACTCGGACGGTCTGTATAATTTTTATTGTATTTTTCCAATTTTCAGAGGAGTTATTGAATATTGGCCTCGAAGTTGTGGATAAACTGTCTTAAGTTCATGTTTTGTTATTTTTGTTCAAGTACTTTCGACTTTCGCAGTCATCATCAAGAACCGATGTGAGAATAGCTGAACAATTTATATAAAGGTAAAATGTATCATCCAAATTCCTCAGATCCATATTTCAAACCATGAATTTACTAAGGAACAGGTTAAATTCCTCAACCTAGGCTCAAATTTTCACCTCCTTTCCACCTTTGACTATATAAATATATATGCATCTGTCGAATAGAGCATGTTATTTGCAGGTTGGAATTTTTTCTCTTATAGAGTAGAGGGAAAGAGGGGAGTCCTTGAGAAAGGGTGAGGGGAATCATACAAACTTGTTTGGACAGTATCTGATTTTGGCGAGAACATTGTGCAATCAGGAGAGATGAGTAATACTTTTTTTTTAAAAAAAGGCGCTTCCTTTAATTATCTTTATAATTATTGCACTGGCACAGGTGTGTTGTTATTTTTGATAAGCCATTTAAAATCTTTGTAATCGATAATTACTTTAATATTCTCGTTCGGGTCGAATGGGGTAGTGTAGTTCTTTATGATATTTCGAAGTGAAAATTCATATTACTTATAGTCGGTGTGTATTTGGCTTTTGTAGAAGATCTTTGGAGTCACCGTGGAATAATTGATAGCGGCTAGGATTGGGAGATTGCTCGAATATTCAAGCAGGTAGACGAAAATAAATAAATAATTTAATAAATAAACTGAGTGTCTACATACGACTGTGCTCAGACATGAGTAGTTGACCATATCTATCTATCTATCTATCTATCTATCTATCTATCTATCTATCTATATTCGTTTCTATATTTATACTAGCAGCATTGCCCGGCATTGCCCGTTTTTGATTCAAAAATCGTACGACTCATACAGCAATCGCTATCACTTGACTTAAAATATTTTTGCCCTTCCTTGCCTTTAAAGGAGTGCCCTTTGCCGTGCTGGTGTTGCTACATGCCTTACTTCTTGCCTATCTCACATTGCGAATTTTTTCTAAGCTCTATACTAAACATTAAATCTGTTACGAAAAAAGAACTAAACAAAATGAACACAAAACGATCACCTTTAAAAAAAGGAAAAAACCGAATGAAAAAAGAATGTTAACAACAAATACTTTTTCACATCCAACCCAGTTCTGCGGAATCAGAATCAACGTTGTGTTTAAGCAAGTGAATAAGCCAATTGTAGTAAAGTGCCATGCGGATTTCAATTTTTCTCCACTTGGGACGAATGCAGCTATCGATTTTTTTGCATGCTAGTTAACATTCGTGTCAGTCAGCTGTTGGCTCCCACGCTGGCCACTAGAATCTTCGTGCCTATTCGTGGCAGCCAGCTATACACTCTCACTCTGGCCAGTAGAAAATGGCCGCAAACTACATGAAAAGTGCCGTAGAAGCATGAAAAATCGATTATTTCCACTATCGATTGGAATTGGGAAATGCAAAGTCGGTCTTGGCCTTCCCGCTAACTTGGAATGTGCATGTAAATTTTGGTGCAAAATCCGTCGAAAATTGCGGCCGTGCAGTCGTTACACACACACACACGCATATCCTGCTTTTTATAGATAGAGATATATCACACATATAGTGCTAGTGTTAATAAAACAGTGCTCGATGTAATAAATAGCTATTAAGGATAATAAGTCTACTGAAATTATAGGATTCATTATTGGCGGCTACAATCTTAACAACATAAAATATGCAAATGGCACTGTTGATAGCAGTTGCAGAAGGGCAACTATAGGAACATCTACAAAAGATACTAAAGGAAAGCGAGAAGAAAGGACTAAGCGTCATTTGTAAGAAGACAGAGTGTATAGTTATCAATAAAAGAACATTCCCAGATGCGAACTACGAATTGGAGACACCAAAACCAAGCAAGTATAAAGATTTAAATATCTAGGAAGTGTTTAATAGTTGACGGAAAATACGACATCTAAACCAGAAAGTGAATTGGAATAGGGAATGATGCCTTCCAAAATCTAAGCAAAGAAAGAAAAAAAAACTGCAAAGGAAATATTTCTTAGAAATAATTAAATAAAGAGTACTGAACTGATAGGTAATATCGGTCTTCTTCTAGGGCAGTAAATGCTGGACAATTTCTTCACAGATTAAGTGATTTGAATATTTTCTCTACAGAAAGATACCGAGAATAACAAGTACTGAACAAATGAGTAACAGTGAAGTTTTAGGAAAAATGCAAGCAACAATATCTTTTATACTTACAATCAGAAAGAGACAATTGAATAATGAGGAAAAACAGCTTGGAGAATTTAACACTCACAGGGCAGAAATGAAAGCAACAGAGGCAAAGGATAACGATAAATAATAGAACGAACGAACTTGTGTAAAAATAATTAAAGACATTGCTAAGAGCGACAAAGTAGAGGAAGTTTGGGAGAGCCATAATTGCCCTCATCCTGGTACTATAGCGAAGAACTCATCCTAACAATTGCTATAAAATATTTATAGAAAAGACACAGGGAGGTAACCTTACGGTGGTGGGAAAGTGACTATATATAGTTGAAACACCGGTGCTTGTGCGATTACCGAACATATATCCTGGTCATTTCTTAGATGGAACACCTCTTGGGAATTCCAAGTGCTGCAAGCGGGGATGTGTGTGTAGTGTAATGGAAAACAGCTCGGAATTGGAGATCGGAGAATTGTTCCAATACAGTCGCGTGCGTTATATTCGTTTACACTTATTTGCTTATATCCGTACCTTTATACAGGTACGTATCTTCTCCCCACCCACCAGCTGAGTTAATTAGTAAGATTTGTATCCCTAAATCATCGATATCTGCCCAAAATTCTTACAATCTAAAATATTTTTCTGGTTTAAATAACCTTCAAAAGGTTGATAAACTGAAAAAAATGAATCAATATATATATATATATATATATATATATATATATATATATATATATATATATATATATATATATATATCAATTATCAATTATGGCATCTTTATAAATATTCTTAAATGTCTATATCAACGGCTTTCCATATTTCATACTTCTCCAATTCACTCTCGTGTGGTCATGTGTGACGTCATGAGATGCCGTGCGATTTTCGCTTCTAGCGTCTTATATGCGCGTGTTTATCGTTGCTTAGAAATCATCTATGTAAACATTGACAGACTATCATCACTGTCTTGTCCGTATATTGTTTAATATATTGTGATTGACATCTTTGATAATGGCTTAAGCAAGCCGAAAGCTTAGATTGTATTAAAAAAAATATGGATCAATATTGTGAATTTCTTTCTTCGTTCAACGATAATGTTATTAGACTTATCAGATGTTACGAAAAAAATTTACATAAAATAAATAGACAACAGTTGTCTATATTATTTAATGAAACGTGTATGTATGTATATATATATATATATATATATATATATGTATGTATGTATTTCTTGAGTGTAACCCATTTAAAGTAAGAATCCTATGTAAATAAATTTAATTTTAAGAAATAGAGCATTAATAGAAAACAAATACAGTAAAATGTTCACACTTATCTTCCCGAAACAGAGTTTCGTAGAAATGACATCCACTCGTCAGGTTGTTAAATAGTAAATTGATTTTATTTCCTAATGGAATTTGTTTTACCAAACAACAACAGTAAGAAGATGCCTCACAGGTTTCACAGATGATTTCATTTTCAATTCTTTTTTCACTGCTCTTTGGACTATCATAACTGAAACTCTATGCACACGTGCCAAATGCTTTATGGATTGAGTTATATCTTTTCTAATTGATCTCTTTAGCTCTAAGTTGAAATGATGATCCCTCTTCCTGTTCTGATCTCTTGGTTCAGTTTTCCTCTATACTGTTCCCGCTTTTTTAAAAAACTTATTCACTGATACCTTGATGGTTCATAAACGAATTTGAAGATGGAAGACAGAGTATGAATGTTGGCACCATTACTGAAGGCCTGAATGAGCATTTCCCTGTCACCATTCTTCAGTTAAGGAAGACAGTGTCGCTGACACAAAACGATTTTAACCTGTTATATTTCTAGCTGAATAATTCAACGTGTTTTTCAGTGATTCTTCCAACAAATGGTGTCAAGATGACTAAACGTCTTCCCCGAAAACCTAGAAAATAGAAACTTAATTATCTTAGTGGTTTTTTAGATTTTGGGGATGGACAATTATGCTGTTACACCCATATATATATATATATATATATATATATATATATATATATATATATATATATATATATATATACGAACACGCATGTGCTTATATACTTGAGGGCGTTAAAAAATCCTCGACCAATTCCAAATCTTTTAAAATTTTGTGGAGTTGATTGAGTTCGAAACTTTTTGCACCTTCAATTATAATAAATATATAATATGCATTTTAAGCCAGTACCAACTATGCACTTCATTTTTGCATATAAAAATTTTGTGGCTCTTATTTAAGCATTTATTTGTGGGTACATAAGGGAACACACATACACACTCATATGTATCATATATATATACATATATATATGTGTGTGTCTGTGTCTGTGTATGTGTTTGTATGAGTAAGAGAGAGTGAGACTGGGTGTACATCTTTGTTTACACATTAACGTGTAATATTTGCATTTTTTTCAGATGCTGCTATCTAAAAGAAATCTAAATCCCCGTTGGCGCCAATTCTTGCGTGCGTAACAGAAATCAGCCCACAAGTTTTGTCTAGAACATGCATCGCAGATTTTTCCATATTAAACATCTATTTTCTTTCTTTCTTATCAGTTTTAAACTTTCTGTCTTGTCTATTTTTATGCATTTGAAACAAGTTTACCCCCCCTCATTTCTCTATTTTCGATAAAATGATTCTTTATGCTTCTTTTTATTTTATTGCGCAGGTTTCATTTATTTACTTTTTATTTTCTTTCTTCTTTCTTTCTTTCTTTCTTTCTTTTTTCTTTCTTCTTTCCTTCCTTCCTTCCTTCCTTCCTTCCTTCCTTCCTTCTACGTTTTCATTCAGTTTCTTTCTTTCGGCTATTTTTCCATCGCCATTTTCTTTCTTTCCCTTTTCTCTTTCTTATTCTCGTACCTTTGAATATTTTATTTATATCCTTTATCGTAAAGTGGAATCTTTCTCTTTCTTGTTTCTTACTACTTTCCGTTTATTTTCCTTTTTTTCGACATAAATTACTTATCTTTCTTTCTTTCTTTTATTTTATTTTTATTGTCACACTTCTTCTATGTTCCCCGTCTCTTCAGGACATAGTTCTCCACGACTTCCTATCTCGTGTGGCTCTTAGCAGCTCTTCTCCCTTTGCTAACGCATCTATTCACACAAGTTCGACTTTTATCTTCTTTGAAAATATTTTCTAGGTGTTTTTAATGAATTTTAAATCTAAAAATATAATGAACCCAACAGGAATTGGAAATTGGCTCTCCGATTAACAAACTCGTGCCATTATCCATTACACCACCTGCACATCCAAGCTTAAAGTACCTCGTATTTCCAAACGATCATCCATCTAGGTACTGAACAGGCTCGAAGTTGCTTTACTTCGGTGATCTTACGTGAACCAATGTTTCAACATGATATGGCCGTAAGCTAGTATGGATCAACTTCTTACCCATGTTATATTTATTTATTGTTGATCATAATGCTCCCTGCTAAACTCTGTCAAAGAGTTTTTGAAGTATATGTAGATATTGTAGAGGCGTTATTGATGCGAATATTTTCCTATAGAACTCAGAGAGTGAAAATCCGTTTTGTTGTTCTTCCAAGTCGAAATACAACCGGTTCTTTAGTGATGATTACATATGCATGGAGCACTTGTTTCTTTAGGATCATTTTCAACATCACTTTATTTTCTGTGACTAACCAGTCTGATAGTTCCTGTAGTTTTGATATTATTGGTGATTGCTTTTTTTGAAAAGGATGATAATGATTGGGTCCATTTTCTTAACGACCCCTCTGATTGCCAGGTCTTCTTACAGACTATTGTTAGCATGTCTTTCGCTGATTCACCGCCAAGTATAAGTTAAGCTGCAACGTTGTCAATTCCAGCTGCTTTACTTGTTTACAGCCATTTTATTGCTGCTTCCACGTCTTCTCTATGTACGGAGAAGTCATCATAATTTGAGGATTTAGAGACTAGTAAGACGTCAGGGTTTTCTCTGATAAGATGTTTGTACAACTCGTTGTAGTACTTTGTCCATTTTTCCATGATGCCTTTCGATCCTGTAGGGCAGTTTCCTTTTTTTTTTGTCTTAGGTGGTATTAACTCTAGATTGTTTCGGTTTTCTGCGATTATTCAATATCTGGAATGTTTTTGTTTTTTAGATTGTCATCAATCTCTGTGAATTGATGTTTCATACATTCCGCTTTTGTTTTTTTCATTTTTATCCTTATTTTTCCTTCTCCTGTTGCGGGTCTAATATTCCTCTATTCTCTCTGTACGTCACACAACTCCAGTATTTCTTCGGTGCCCCATGGTTTCTTTATTGATCCTTACACGCTGATAATGTCTTTCACTGCTTCAGTTATGACTGAATCGAATTTGGTTGTCAAAATTTCAGCGTCTTCCTTCAGCCTCAGTAATGGTGCAAATATTCCGCCGATGGTTGTTTAAAAGGTATTGCAAATGGTGGTTTTTATTTGTTTCTGTTGTCAACTTACTCTTATTTACATTTTTTTTTATTAATATCAGTCAGTTATGTGCCATACGTGATACACACTTAGGCGATCATGAATGACGAGGCAGATTTTTTCACGTTACCATTTCTTTCTGCGGTAGACCAGTTGCTATTCAAGGCTACAGCACCCGGTCTGTCCTGCTATTTACACATAGCTGGGGGGAGAAGATGAGGATTCATACCTTTTGCAAGCTCGTAAGTGAATGTAATAGATTCGACTGGAATTCAAACTTGACTCTCTGATTCATCAATCCGAGTCGTTATCTATTACTCGACCTTTATTAATAATATTACAGATTAATAAAACTTCCGTTTGTATTAGTAAAATTTTAAAGAATAAATCTTCTATTAATAAATTTTCTATTAAATTCTTATCAAATAAACTTTCTATATGTAACGTTTTATTAAACATTTTATTAATAATTTTTATTAATTAATTTTAATAATGCTGCCTTCAATATTATTCATCTTCAATTAAGATACTGCATGGAAAAAATGTTGTGTAAACCATAAAAACTAATTTTTGTTTAGTTCGTAGCTAGCAAAAGATTTTGTTGTATTGATATCCAGTTTAATTTTATAGTAGTTTCGTTCCCTTATTTCTCCAGTAGACAAATTTATCCTTTCAATTGATTCGCTGAAAAATTCTGTGACTTTTTTCCATCGGAAAAAAGTTAAAATTTCCCGTCCATTTTTCACGATTTTCTAATGAGTGTAATCACCTTTTTTTTTTAATATTTTAAATCTACAACGATTTTTGAATGATGATAACAGTTTCAAAAGAAAACTAAGTAATTATTTCTACAATGGACACAGTAAGCAGAAATATTTTTTCTTTAGTTTTCTTTATTTCACATTAGATCACAAATAATATTACGCAAAATAAATTAAATTTTATAAAAGTTAATGGGGGATCAATTTGGTATGTAAATTCATTGTAGACTACAGAAGCCGAAAACAAACAAACAAATATGTTCCTTACGACGTAAAATAATATATATATATATTGTTTTTTGCAATTCGTAATCTGAAGCACTTTATCAATAGTAATATACACCCCGCCCCTCACCCCCCCCCCAAAAAAAAAAAACTCCAGATCACGAGTTTTAATCTTAATTTTTTTTTAATTTTAAGAAATCACGTGATATGAACATATTTTGTTTAGGTTTTTGTAGGGAATTCAATTAAAAATTAATTTATAATCCATAACGGTCTCCTTATCAACTATGATAAAATTTAATAAAAAAGGTTTTTTCTTCTATATTCAAGTTTTCGAGTGATTAATCTATAGTAATATGAAACAAAAAGAAAAACAGCCACAACAACAACAACAAAAAGAAAACATTATTTCTCGTCGTAGTGACTATTGCACAGCTCCAGTGAAAAATCTAATCTTTTTTTTGTTTGCGGTGTGTTACTCAACTGAAAAAAGTATTAACGCTGACAAGCAGGAGCATGAATCTGCTAGTCTAAAATGATTTGAAATTTAAATTG
This sequence comes from Acanthosepion lycidas, assembly GCA_963932145.1. NCBI lineage: Eukaryota > Metazoa > Mollusca > Cephalopoda > Sepiida > Sepiidae > Acanthosepion > Acanthosepion lycidas. Next base: position 83,264,167 of record OZ010577.1, on the reverse strand, counting down.
ATCTTTATAAAAAAAAAAGAACCCAAAAGTATTCTTCTTTTTCATAATTTTCATTATTGAAAACATCAAAATCAATTATTCAAGGTCAACTTATCTACTGATATATATCTAATATGCAACAGTAGCAGTCATTCATTCTTTTCATCTTTTCTCACTAGTTTAAATAAGAATATTGTCTATGTCTATCTATCTATCTATCTATATACATGTGCGTGTATGTACACGTGTATATTTTATTTTGAAAGAAAAGCCGCACACACACACACACACACACACACACACACACACACACACACACACACACACACATATATATATATATATATATATATATATATATATATATATATATTAGATAGTTTTAATACTTGGGCTACAGACAGACTGATTACGCTACATAGTAACCTGATGATGCAGAATAATTTATTCTGAACCGCAAATACTTTTTCACTATAATCTTTTACTTTGCTTAATCCATTTAAACCTTCAGATCTAACATTGTACAGTGAAAAATTTACATTCAAATTGAGCTCACAATTTTCTCAAAACACGAATTGATCCAATATTGTACACACACACACACACACACACACACACACATATATATATATATATATATATATATATATGCAAGTATAGGATTGGTGTATACGGAATAAATTCCAATAACCACCAAACACTATTCTTAAAAGAGTGCTCAATACAGAGTAGAGCAGATATAATTATTTATTCGAAAATTATAACATAAATATGTTATAAAATCACTACAAAAATAGCCATTTTGTTTCAACACTTCTGGTATCTTATCGGCACCATCACTTGATAAGACACCAGAAGTGTTGAAACAAAATGGCTATTTTTGTAGTGATTTTATAACATATTTATGTTATAATTTTCGAATAAATAATTATATATATATATATATATATATATATATATATATATAATCGTTAATACTTATATATTGTCGCCCGATTATCCGCTCGGTGTAACTGGGATGGAAATGTAGTTTCTTAATCGATTTTATATCGGCCTCTGTTCTCTTGTATGCTAAGCACTTTTAATTCACTGCAGTTTAATCCCTACAAGTACCTTACTTAGATGAACGAAATCTTTTCTTTTTGATGATATCATATTACTTGTAACTTTATGCTAGACCTACTGTAAATGCTTTTAACCAGTTTTGTCTACGTAATTCCACTCAATAGGATTGAGTCAACTTGTGGTATGCTTTTCTTTATGCATTCCCAAACTGGACCGCACGGTGGAATCATTTCTCTAGGCCATCTCCTTTACAAATAGTGTGATTCGAATGCGGATCTTATCGTCGGAACGCTAATGTTTTAATGACTCGACTAGGAGTACACGATATTTTGATCCTTATTCAACATCTGATCGCGCCAGAAAATGCGCTCTCTTTCTAAATATATATATATATATATATATATATATATATATATATATATATATATATATTTACTCAGCATAGTCGCAGTTTACAACATAGGTTGTCTTTGTGAGTTTTGTAGAATCACAAAACGTAACTGAGCAGGTGTCTACGACAGGGAATAGCTAGCTAATTGAGTATCCTCTATAATTTCTAGAAACTGACGCATGCATATAATATGTGTGTGTGTGTGCGCGCGTATGTGTGTGTGTGTGAGTTTAGCTTTCTTGTATTAAATATGATAGGCAACATAGTTTTCACCCGCATTCAGTACTGAATAAATTTTATTAAAATACAAAGTAATCTTTAATATTTTTCTGGAAAATTATTCCGGTGCTTACTTATGCAAAATATATTTTCTTCAGTTTGCATTTTGGCAAGTTTTGTTCGAAATTAATCTAAGTTTTTATTTACAAAATTCAAGACATCTGCAAAATAGCCGTTTTACAGATGAATTGAGTTAATAAGTCTCGAAGATTTAATCGGCTAATTCGCAGAGATTTGAAAATTGTGAATTACTATCGGCTCCAGTACCAAGAAAAGGATTTAGGTTGTAGATCATAGAACAGAAGATTTTGTTGACTTTTGCTGGTGTTATAATGAAATTGATATTTTTCCCATTTTTTTTTTTTACAAGATTTCATTTAAATGCGAGACGAAATGTCTGGCCAGAATATACACGTGTGCATTTATGAATATGAGAACTCGTGTAAGTTAATATGTACATATCAGAGCAATATAAATCTTGCATATACAAGACGAGATTCATCGTGGTAGGTATGGAACATAAGTTACTTATTCAAGGTCTTTGCGCCAGAAATCGAACTACATACACACGTATAATTCATATACATACAAACGTATATATATATATATATATATATATATATATATATATATATATATATATATATATATATGAAATGGCTGAGCAGATGATCTCTGGCGTTAATTTCCGTAAGACGACAAGATAGTAAATCATATGTAAACCATAAGAAGATATTTATAAAAATGAAAACGAGCCATAGCCTGATTACGGGATTTTAGCGGTGGATTTGATTACTAAGCTCTGATACTGAATTTAATTTTCCTTCTGACAGTAAGTGAAGAGCTTCTTAGTACAGACATCGGAAATAAGTTTTTCTTTATCGTCTAAAATCTGTGTTGAAATCCAATTAAAAAGCTTGCGGTTTACGTCGATCAAAATGCCATTGTCTTAAAAATACCACTGGAACGTGATTAGCATTGTAACAGATTCTTCGCGATGAATTTCAAAGACAAATAGAAATTATCCGCAGAGCAATCTTATTGAAGATGGTTACGCAGAGGGCATATGTACTGTGAAACGGAATCCGCTATCGTTTCCGCTTTGTGCAAATACCTCATTACTAATTACACGAAAAATAAATCGGTGAAAGTGAAGGTTGTCTTTGGGAAGTATGTGAACGTAAATTATATAAATTAATATAGCAAGCTGTTTGAGAAGAAATATACAAATGTGATAGAATAATGACATGAATAACCTAAGAAGTGTGAACTTTTTTGACTCCGAATATAGCAGTAAATTGTATCAGCTTAAATCAGCTTAAATTGTATCAGCTAAAACAATAGTTTAAAGTATTGTGCGGCTTTAAGAATCAGGATTACTATCCTATCCAAGCAATAAAAGAAAATCTGATATTTGTAAACAAAGACCTAGCAAATTATAGACGTTGTTGCCATACAGAAAAATAGGATGAAAGAAAACGAAAATTCGTTTCCAATGAATGGGAACTGATAAAAATGTAGAACATGGATGTAAAAGTTTTGCTGATATTTGGCACACTTTGAATCATTCTAAAACAAGAGACCAGAGATTATTAGAAATAGAGACCTGAAAAAGAATAGTGATTATCCAGATCATGGTAGTGCTAGGGTCTGTGGTGACAGTACAAAAGATGCCGGTGACGTGTTTTACGCCATGTTCTATTTTTGTTTTTATACTCAATTCATTTTCTGTCTGCACACAGGCGGTTTGTTTCTAGTATAAGTTCTGGATTATTTTAACATCCTTTCTAAAGATACAGTTTTCTTAACAGTTCAGTTAGATATTTATGCCTTTCTACCTTATCAAATGCTTTTGTGTAGTCTATAAAAATAATTTTCTTTCTTTCTTTTTAAGCATTTTACCCCAAGCAAGTCGGGCGTGCCACTAGTAAGCAAGGGGCTTCAGAGAGTGAAAGTAATAGAAAAGACTGGGTATAGGGGGTGGGGTTAAGGAAAGGATAAAAAGAAGAACGGGGATCAAGGCATCAGAAGATGTCGATTGACATTACATTTACATTTTTGAAGATTATAATTATCAGGGAAGTGCGAGAGAAGAAGCTGTTTGAGTAGAAAAGGGGGTTATATTTAATTGCTTCAACGGTAAAAGGGTGGGGCCGAGATTCCAATCTAGTAGCACGCTTAAATTCATGCAGTCGGAACACAAGTGAAAATAGATTGTCAGAGAAGATGCCATGAAAATATTTATAGAAAAAACAGAGGGAAGCCACGTTACGTCGGTGAGAAAGTGACTGGAGTGGAAATCCAAAGTCAGGTCCTATCACATTGCATATCCGTATTTGGATTTTGTCTAGGACCTCGAGATGACCAGCGGTGGAACCAGACCATATATGGCAACAGTATTCCATGCATGAACGAATGGTAGATTTATAGATGTGAAGGATGGACTCAGACAGGGAAAACCTTCTGGTGCAACACAGAAAATCAATTTTTCTTGCGGTAGATGCAGCTATTGATTCAATGTATACGTCCTTTTGCATTTGTAGTACTCTTTCGCTGATATAATCCTGATCATAAATATAGCATTTCATGTTCCAGCGTCCTTGACAAAAACCACACTGTTCTGGTTCTATTTCCGGTCTATATTTTTTTTTCGGACTTTATTCATCAGAATTCGAATTATTAGGTAGCTTATATGGTCCACTAAGCTGATTGCACGATGGAGCTCGCATTCATTTGCGCCTGGTTTCTTAGCAAGCACTACAAAGATGGATCTACAAAGGTTTTCCGGTATATCAACAGTGTCATATATTTAATTTATCATTTCAGTGAACTTGACAATGCCGAAAATCGTCTAAAAGCCGAGACCATTTTTCTTACAATTCCATCTGGTTCTTCTACTTTCTTCCTGTCCATGTTCTTGAAACCAATGTTTGTTTCTACGTGGTCGTTTGCTGTGCAGCATTAGACACATGTTTTGCCACATTTGTTTCGGATTCCTAGTCATAACTTGGCAAATATTTCACTTTGTTCTTTATCGATTTCATCATTCTGGCTTCCCATACTCGAGTCTAGCTATTATATATATTTGGTAACTTTTGCGGCGATAAAAATATACGTATAATACTCGTAAACCGTAGGTAAAGTTTATCTTACTCCTACTACACTGACAATAACTTTCTTCCTGATTTTGATACGCAGTACATAACATGATGTTAGAATTATGGTCAAAAATAATTTTTGGTAAAAGATTACCAAATCTACTGTTTCATTCTTATATTTTGGTTGTTGGGAAAATACTTACATTGTTAGATTAGGATATGATTAAATGGTGCAGAAAAGGCGGAAATGTTAGTGGGCGGTGATTAAAAATCCTACATATTGATTACGTTTCAGTGCCATTGATAATGAATTAAAATTGATTATCGTCACTTATTTTTTTTTTGCAAGAAATTGATGCGCCACTCTATATGTAATTGTTAGAGTAAATGAATGTTTAAACATTTGCTTAATTAATATCATGGACTATGTAAAAATATGCTAATACACAAAATATTCCGCATTATATAGTAGTTTGAGTAATCGAGCATATATATATATATATATATATATATATATATATATATATTTTAAATAAATAATTATATCTGCTCTACTTTGTATTGTGCACTCTTTTAAGAATAGTAATTGTTGGTTATTGGAATTCATTCCATATACACCAATCATATACTTAGGTATATATATATATATATATATATATATATATATATATATGGGCATCCACATACAGGCCTGTTTCGCTGTATCGCAGTTCAACAGTGTGGCTAGACATCCGGTTGTTTCATGCCGGGATCGAAACCCATCAGTCGTAGATGCTACCCCTAAGCTATCGGCGCGCGGCAGAAAGAAAGGGAAATTCTAAGGTATTGTTTACGGGTGTAAACAAACGCCAGTAGACAACAGGGCTCGATTCATTAATGAAGAGCGTTGCATTATATATATAATGAACAAAAGTAAACGCTTTGTCACGTAGATGCTTGATGTTGCTATCAGCATCCAGACTCCAGGTTTTCGTAGACGGACCCGTCCATCCACTCTTCAGGGGATATCAACAATTGACTGTTTATACGTATTGATTTTTCTTTTTTATATGCACTTATCATTGGTGCAAGTTTTTTCAGAGTGTATGTTTGGGTGCGTGCGTTAGCGTGCGTGCGCCCATGCGCCCGTCTGTGCGGACGTATAGAGTGTCGTGTTTATTTGTCCTTTTCGTTGCTTTTTTCTTTTTTTCGACTTTTTACTCAATCCTTAACTTTTTCTCTCTCTCTTTTTTTAATTATTGTTCCTCTTTTCTTTCAAGTGTTGCCATCTGTTGACACTTGGCTTCCGGTTTTTACACACACACACATATACGCACAAACACACTTCAATATCCGCTTTTATATTTAAATACGCCCTACCCCTGATATTGAGCACTTTAACCCATAAATATCGCATACATTACAAATATATTTTATCATATATATATATATATATATATATATATATATATATATATATTATTGGAAGAATCGAGACTTATCATACAGTCTCAGTTACGGTGGACTGGCCATGTCTTCAGAATGTCTGATGACAGAATACCCAAGATCAATGTACAGCCAGTTAGATCAGGGCTACAGGAATGTAGGACGCCCATGGCTAAGACACAAAAACAAGCTGAAAAGCAACTTGTCAGCAGTTAATATACTGCATAACACCCTTAAGCGCTTAGCTTTGGAGCGGGTAGAATGGAGATCAACGTATTTTAGTGGACTCAGCAATTTTCAATCTACTTGTCTGAATAATCTTCAAGAAGCGAGAGCAAGATCTAAAAGGTCAACCAATCTAACAGTGATCTCCTCTCACAATCCTCACTCTTGCTCCATATGTGGCCTCCTTTGTAAATCACTAGCGGGTCTTAAATGCCACTAAAGATTATCGCATAAACTTTCATAACTGAATCAATAAGCTGGCAGATCCTCATACGTCGAAACTGACGGGAGAGTCCATTATATATATATATATATATATATATATATATATATATATATATATGCGTGTGTTAACCATATAAAGAGAGAGAAAGAGGGAGAGAGAGGGGGAGAGAGAGGGGGAGAGAGGGGGGAGAGAGAGAGGGACAGAGAGAAGGAGAGAGAGGGGAGAGATAGAAAGGGGAGAGAGAGGGGAGAGAGGAGAGAGAGGAAGAGAGAGATAAAGGGAAAGAGAGATGGGAGAGGGAGAGAGAGGGGGAGAGAGAAGAAGAGAGAGGGGAGAGATAGAAAGGGGAGACAGATGGGGGAGAGAGGAGAGAGAGTGAGAGGGGGAGAGAGATAGAGAGAAAGGGAGAGAAAGAGGGGGGTGGTACTGATTGAGACACAGCGGCGTACGGAGATGGAAACATCGACTTCGAAATAAGTATTTATACGAGTGTGCTTATGAAAACATCCTCTCTTTCCAAAGAGCATACATCATAAAAAACCATAAAAAAGACGTAAACATATTTTTTTGTAGTTGGCATATAAACATAAATAAAAACAAAAGTTCTTGATCGTATGTAATTCATTTATTTATTATGGAGGGGATCAAACTGAAGATTTTCTTGCTGATGATTGATGTCAACTTAGCGCTTCATATAAATACGTCTGTGTATGTGGAAAGATAAATGTTGCCTCTGTATAAGACTGAACGAACGAAAATACATGCACCATTAATATCATGGATAATTTAAACTTACACTCACACACAGATAAGACTGAGAGAATATAGACAATATGCGCCGTGTAATTGTGAACAAATCACAACAAAGAAAAACGAATATCTTCAACAGAAAAAGAATATATTTACAAAAGACATTTGAAAAACATGTTTAATTTATAAAATAAAAAATGGAGATTATAAAAAATTCAATAAAACGCATTCAGCATTGAGAACTAACAGAATGCATCCACACGCTCAATGTAACAACCTAGACTTTACCCCCAGTCCAGAGTATATCCGGGGTAAGATTTAGGCTAGCCGAGTTTATACCCCACGGGTATGAAATGAGTTAGACTAGAATATATCCCTTAGGTCGGAATATAGGCCCTCGTCTTCCCATGTCATAAGATGTATATAATTATATCCACAGATTATAGTCGTAGATCATACAGTGTCAAACGTCCATAGAGATTTCTTGCGCGAATTTTATATTAATCAGTTTTATACCGATTTCTTGTTTTTGTAGTTTAGTTGGCCTAGCTTTCCAAAGAAAAATTGACAAAGAAACAAGTGCCTTCCAAAAGCTAAGCAAAGTATTAAGAAACTGGAAAATTTCGTTAGAAACAAAGGAAAGAGTACTGAATCATTTTGTACTATCACTATATGGCAGTGGATGCTGTACAATCTCCTCGCAGATAAAGAAAAGTCTTGAAACAAAAGAAATGTGGTTCTACAGAAGGATAGTGAGAATATCATGACCCGAACATGTGAGCAACGATGAAGTTGTAGAGAAAAGTGAAACAAAAAGGAAATACACTTATATTTAACATGACGAAGAGAACATTGAAATTTCTAGGGCACATAATGAGGAAAGAAGACTTGGAAAATTTGATGCTCACTGGGCAGAACTGAACGTAAGAGGGACAGAAGAAAACGTATAACCTACCTAGCAAGCTTGAGGGAATGAATGGCGGAACAACGTTAAAGAGAGATAACAAAGAAGACAAAATTTATTAAGCGCTACAAAGGACAGGAAGTTGTGGAGAGCCCTGATTATCAACATTCTGAAGGACATGGCACATAGAAGAAGAAGGACTAACTTTTTTTACAAAGTATTTCTGGTATTAATAACTATTTTTACACTTTCATAGTGTTTTGACCCCAATTTGGGGGTTAATTATTTGCCCATAGCTGGGACTCTAACAGGTGCTACCACCCCGGGTTATGGTGGACCTGGGAACACCAGCAATTAAGAGGTGATTCCACTCTTCTCAAGACCTACTGAATAGAGGCCTTGCTGCTGGACGTAGTTTATCGTCATACCCAGTATGCGGATCGAGTTTATTATCATTCCCAGGACGGCCTAACTTTTGGATGCCTATTGATTTTGTCTAGCTAATACCTGATTACTGTCGAATGAATTAATATCAACAAGTAGACGGGAGCTATCACATAATAATCTAAATTTTCACAGCTTTTTTAATACTAATGTTCATTCAATACAAGGCCCAAGAGCTAATCGACGTAGATAGTTATTGTATGGTGTTATATGAGCATAAGAAAAGGCAAGAAGTGAAGTTAATAATGTAAAGCAGGAAATATAACTGTTGACCTTAGACTTGAAGAAGTCAAGAGTGATTGAGAAAACACGCTACCGGAAGTCTTTTCCACAAAGCGGAAGTTCTTGGGAATAAGCTGTCCGCGTGAAACTTGCTACTGGTATATAAGGATGATTCATTCTTATGTAGGTTACATGGAGGGTCCCAGTTGAAATGGTCAGTTCTGGTGAGACCAAGGAATTTAGCTCGTCAGAACACATGCTATGGGAATAGCGATCGGCAAGAGGCTTACAATGTTTTATCTATGAGAAAGGGGTTAGTGAGTAGAAAAATAATTCATCATCCACAAGAACTAGGAGACGCTTTTGAACTCTGTCAAGACAGGCAAGTGAGGACTGGCAGCTCCAGCCCATATTAAGCAGCAATAATCATTTTTGATCTGATCTGCCTCTTGTAAATATAGAGTATGACGGGGGAGTAGGATAGTTACTGGAGCGGCACAATGAAACCACCATTTTCCAGCATTTTTAACAATAGATCGAATATATGAGATCCATTTGAGGTTTGGGGAGAACTTGAGACGTTCAAATCAAGAAGCCTACTTGAGAGAACACCCATCCATCATGATAGGTGAACATCCAGGATCTGCCCGAAATTTGTTGATAATAAGAGTAAAAAGGGGTACATAATGACTTAAGCGGGTATAGTTTAAACTACGTTATTTTATACCCTATGGTATAATATACGCCACCCATCATCTTACCTCGAGTTTTATTCTGAGTTAGGGTAACTATAGCCGTCTTTATCTTGTGAGGGGGCTAATCTGGGCCGGTATATCGATTATCGTTCATGTTGGGCACCATGTCCACAACAGCGGCCTTCAACGTGTCCTTGGGTTGCATATTTATTTTTTTAAATTAAAGTTCATCCAATACAAAGCATAAGAGCCACTCAAAGTACAGGGTCGGTTAATGAGTTGTCTAATATGGACGTAAGAGCAGGTTGCAGGAATTGAAGTTTATGAAGATATTTCTATAGTTAAAGATTGAATCTAGAATCGAAGAAGTTAGGATTGTTGTTTTTGGGGAAGTAGACACGCAAGAGTATGTTTCACAAAGTAACGGGGCTTGTGAAGAATCTGACCGAGTGAAACTTTCTTCTTACAAATGGAATACGAAAAGAATAGTGATGATTCGATCTTGTGGACGCAACAAGACAACTTTTAGCTGTAATGGTCTGATTGACCTCCTTATTGATGCCACACAGATATATTAGTCCAGAGGATTCAAAATCAGGAGAATGATGAGCTCAGTTATTTGGTGTAACATCATTGTGACCAGCAACCTTTACCTCGCAAAGTGTATGCGAGTCCTATTGGAACATATAGATAGGGCCACCACATTGATTCAAGTCTTGACTACTGTGATTAATACATCCATGTTGATACTGTATCTTTGGAAAAGCACTGAATAGCTATCGTTGCTTTTGACCTCCAGTAAAGTGACAAACGACGAGAAGTTGATGTGAACCAATGGCGGTAAATGTACCTCCGGGAAGAAACTGTCATTCCTGCTGCTCACCTGGCCTTTTTAAAGAAGACCGATATCACCGAGTCTTTTTCATTGGTGCCTGGTACCACTTGTATGACATCCCTTTTACCTTATTGCACCAGAGTGGAAGCCGCCATGATAATGATTTCCATACGTATGAAAGACAAATGAAACTGTCAACATTTGGCGCATGCTGGGAAGCATTACGTTGGGTCGTTTTCCATTATGATTCGCTAAATTTGTGTTTTCAAATACATGGCGCAGTCAATATATGTTTGCATATTAAAAACGATACACGCACACATAGATATATATATACATACACATACAGATATATATATATATATATATATATATATATATATATATATATATATATATATATATATTTGCATATTAAAAACGATACACACACATATATATATACGCACACACACCCATACACACGCACACACATATATATATAACCCTTTCACTGTTGAAACTCCTAAATGTAGCTGTCTCTTCTACTCCAATAGCTACATGTCTCGCACCTCTCGCCTGTGGAACTCCCTTCCCTATTCCAGTTTCCCTGAGAGCTATAATCTCCAACTATTCAAATGTAATGTCAATCGACATCTCCAGTTGCCTTGATCTATCCACTACCCTTCTCCTCATCCTTTTGTCTATCATTCCTATCTGCTCTCGCTCCAAATCATCTGTAACCCCTTGTGTCCTAGTGGCTTCTCGCCTTGCTTGGGGTTAAACGCTTAAAGAATATATATATATATATATATATATATATATATATATATATATATGTGTGTGTGTGTGTGTGTGTGTGTGTGTGTGTGTGTGCATATATATTTATGTGTGTATCGTTTTTAATATGCAAACATATATTGACTGCATCATATATTTGAAATTTAGGTTGGTCCTATTCGGGGAGATGACTGCTTAACCTAGAAAATATTTAGTGCTCATAAGTCCCCCCTCTTCCTTTAATTTTTCCCCTTTTATTAACATCGGTCGTTGATAATAATTTTTCTTATCAACTTCTTTGTTTTATAAAGCCGACGATTATTTTTCTGAAGAAGTGTCGGCCGAAAGGTGCCTTACATCCTCGCTTTTTTTCTTAAACGAGATACTTTTGTATCTATTTTAACAATAAAATATACACACACACACACACACACATACATACATATATATATATATATATATATATATATATATATATTGCCTCTATTGATTTACTAGCATAAATAGCATACCATGTTGAAAAAAATGCTCCAAACTTAAGAAAACCAAAATTTTATTGTCAAAATCTTTGCTATTACTAAAAGGAAAGACCAGAGAATTAATAAATTATATTTTATCATCCTTGTTAGGACGTTCGAAATTTTAGTTAAAAATCTTCTTTTTCGTGTTAACACGCTGTCCAAATAATATAGCAATTTTACTTGTAAAACTCAATTGTCTGATTTTAGTGAAACTTAACAGAACTTATTCATAAATGAACGAAATTATTTTAAAAATATTTTTACTTTTTATTTTTTTTTTTAGAAAAGCTTGGTAAATATATTTTTTTCATCTGTTACCCACAACTTATTTAATTTTATGAAATTTTGAGAAAGTAAATTTTATACCGCTTGTTTATATTACCTAAAAGCTTGGAGAATTTAAATATTTTTTTTGTAAAACAGTAACAGCACTTACCGAAAATCTGTTGTGAATCGTTAAATAGAAATCCCCCCCACCAAAAAAAAAAAGAAAAAAAAGAAAACATTAATTAGGAAATCTTTTAATAACATTTCTGAATAAAATATATTATGGACACTACTGTCTTAAGAAAAAAAAATGTAATTAGAATAATTTATAAAGTTTTAAATCTTTTAAATTTCTGCATTTTTACCAGTTAGGCGATAGTGTTATTAACTAAAAGTATATTTATTAAAACATAAATGGAAAAGCTCAGTATAATTAATCGAAAACCAACATTAAAAAAAAAATGGAATTATTTATGTGTGTATAAACGTGCCCAATTTTTTGTTTGTTTGTTTTAAATACGCACGTCCATACGCGACATTATCAGAAAAATCGGCAACTATAGTAAATTTAAAGCCAAAGTACATATTATTCAATTAGACATTAGATACTGAGAATATTTTTCTAATTTTTTAAGATTACTGGGTACTTAAAAATTATATGAAAATGGCGCTGAGGTTATATTCAACAAGTAAATTTTACAGATGTACCCATCCCAGAAAAATGTTAGATAAATTTCCGTCAATCATTCAAACTGTCAACCCATAAAATAAACAGCTACTGCCGTGTTAAAAATGCATTTGTGCGATATTTGAAACATAAAATATGTAATATTTGTTTCAAGTCAGATTAATCAAATTTTAAATGAGCTAATATTCTTCAAATAAAGTTTCAGAAAAGTATATTTTATTAAATTTTTTTTTTAATAAAGAGAATTACATTGCGATGATTGAAATTGATTTCAAAACAAAAACGACTTCGAGACAATTTAAATTAGTTTTGAATTACGGCAAAGTAATTTGCTTATTGGAAGTATTAACTTTTATCTATTAGCTTGCGGTTAAAATTAAAATAAAAGATTTTATATTTTTTTAATTAATTTTAAACGTTAGGTTTCGCAAATTTTTGGAGGTACCTATATATACATACATATATATATATATATATATATATATATATATATATATATATATATATATATATAGATGGATATCACTTTTGGAGCGATATATATTGCATATCATTTTGGGGTATACATATATATATATATATATATATTCTATACATACATATATATATATATATATATATATATATATATATATATATATGCAGACATATGTAAAGCTTCTACCTCCTTGTATACACATAATTATATCTTTATTATCCATAATGTCAGTTTAAAACAGATGTCTACTTTGTAAGTGAGATCGTTAAAATCACATCAAAATATTTACTGCGCACTCGACCGATATACGGACATAAATACAGAAGCAAACACTTTCAACCGACATTCTGTACATAAATATAGTCTAATATATCTTAATGGGACAAAGGTTAGTTTAGGTATAAAAGATGAAACCGTATTTAAATGTATGACTACATATATGTACGTATGTGTCTGTATATATATATATATGTATGCGCGAGTCCAATTGTGCGTATATCAGAATATGTTAGTGTAATATATACATGCAGGAAGATATTTGCGCCTATAAACTAGTAACTGGAGTAAAGTTAAGAGCATCCTCATATAAACACTTGAGTGCAACGTTACTCAAAACTCAGGGAATTTGAATAATACGTTCAAACCGAACTTAGTACGGACTTTTACCTCTGTCATTATGAACAGCATTATTTGTTAAATCAACGAGAGAATTACTATGAAAGAGATTATGGAAACCAGTTATTAGACAATATAAATCATCGAATCACGAGACAGCTTCTAAGACACACACATATATATATATTGCGTATATTTTGGTAGTATGTTTTCATTAAACATGTCTCATTGAAAAGTTTGTATACTTATTTTCAATACGATCATCTCATATTCACGGACAAGCTTCTTAATATTCTTATCAAAGGAAGAGAGAAAACTACCATATTGATATATATTAATTTATTCCGAGTATTTGCGACATTGAGATAATGTCCTCATCAGAGTTTTGTTTTTCTTCTAAGTCAAAATATTGCGTTCATCTGAAAGTAAAATTTTTTCAACTGAGAAGGGAAAAACGTTAAGTTTATGTACTGTACGGTCTAAAGTTCTCTTTTGAAACCTCAGGGAAGGGTAACTAAGTTTGAAATGTCCATATGTTTCAAAAAAACTATTAGTTAAAACTTAGATTTTTAAACAATATACTGTAAACATTTTAAAACATGTGTGCAGTATTCATAATTAATTTTATTGAGGCTTGGTTTCAATTTTTAATATAGATAACTCCAAGAATTTTTTGTTTATGTTTAATATTTTCATGAAAAAGTATAGATGTATTTTCAGCAAGAATTTTTCTAAATTGCGAATGCGGACAGGCATGCTGTTGTAGATGTTGTCATATGTCTGATGCATTATTCAAATAAAAACTCAACTGTCGACACAACGTAGTAGCAGTATGACCAACATAAGTATTATTTTTCTGTTGGAGATACAATCACCCAAGTGATCTTTAAATTTATATACAATGTTGGTTTTCTCCGCATAAATGAATATGTATCAACATGGTAATTTTCTTTCTTCCTTTAATATAATAAGGATCCTAAGAAGCTTGCCAGTGAATATGAAAGGATCGTATTGAAAAGAAGTAGCATGAAACAGCCTGTCGCATCTGAATGTTGACTTCAATGTTCACTTTTATATTTACATAGTCTCTATCACTGATATTGAACGCTTTATCTTAGAAATATAGCGCACCTTAAAACTATATATATATATATATATATATATATATATATATATATATATATATATATATATATCTGTGTGTGTGTGTGTGAGTGTATTTTAAAAAAAGAGAAACCGCAAAGTTTTTTGTTATTATGTGGATTTGTTTTAGTGTATATATTATATTATAGCTACACGAATTTCCAGTATCGTGGGCTTCTTCAGGAAAATTAAAGGAATCAATTGTTAAAGGAATAAATTTTCCTTTTAAAGTTTAATTGTTCATTTTCTGTATTTGTAGTGAACCTTGATCTCATTTTTGAACTGTTGCCAAAAGTGAATTTCTGCCTAAGTGGTAATAAAATCATTAGGTTTGGTCTGGGGTGTGGTGATGATAGATGTGCTGATGAAAGATCTTTTCCTATCCCTACATTACTCTTGAGACTGTCAAATCTATTTCCATTTCTGCGTATCGTGTGTGCGTGTATATATATATATATATATATATATATATATATATATATATATATATATATATATAGGTTGCTCCAAAGAAAAGCGATACCTATGGTTTAAAATTAATTTTTAAAAATGAAAAATCATTTTTGAAGCTTTGATTTTAGATTTAATTTCATGCTAATAGATTAAATTTAATATTTTCAATATTTCAAACTGAGTTTAGATTTATTTGTTTAGATTTAAAACGCTAAAATCGTATATATTGACAAATCTGCCAACACAACGTAATTCTCTTTATTAAAAATCATTCAAAACAAAATATACATTTCTTCAACTTTATTTGGTGAAGATAAGCTGATTTCAAGTTTCATTAATCTGATTTTAAACAAATATTACTTTTATTTTAAATTATCAGTGAAAATCATTTTTTTTTTATCTTGGGGATGGGTATTTTCATGAGCTGTTGATAAATTTGATTTTTTTCTAAGGGGAACATAGCTGTAATAATTACTTGACGAATAAACACTTTTTTTAAACATGTAAACTTTAAAATTTAAGAAAATGTTCTAACATTTTATTGAATTTCAGAATATTGGCTGTGTAGGTTTACAGACAAAGACGCTTGTTGAGAAAATTTCAAAACATTAAATTTACCATTGTTACCGCATTTATTTTCTGATGATGTAAACTTTAGAGCATCCGTATTTTTAAAAGTGGACGCGTTTATACACACATAAAATAAATTCAAAATTATTTTTAAAATACTGGGAGCAGTAGAATTGTAGTGAGCTTTTCCATTTATCATTAGTAAATATAGTTTTTACTTAACAGTATCACTTAACCGCTACAAATTAATACAAAATGTTAAAAGATTTAAAAT